>CM076576.1:861794983-862324681 GCA_034641835.2 Pinus albicaulis | reverse complement strand
CTGATGGCAACTGGACGAGAAGATGTGTGGCTTCCAAATCAAAAGCCGTTTTAGCGACTTGGTGGGGTTTGAACTGGAAACACACCATCGTCATCAATGCATCATTCAGAATGCCATTTATTTTAGCATTGAATCTTTTGAGAAGGGAGACGAGGCTGTAAGGGGTTTTCATCCGTTTTGTTAGGGGACTAGAGCAGGCTACCGTGGAAAAAAAACGATCTTATTTTACAGTAGATTTGGAACTATTATATGTCCAAGGTTTAATATCGAAATCATTTTCGAAGTTTTCCCTGATTGTTTCAACAGAAAATTAAAAATACCTTGACCTTTTTAGAATAGGTTCAAGTCAAATAGCAATGATTTGAAACACTTTTTTATACACTATTTTGTAAACCTAAGGACTTTATCGTATAGATATGTAAAATACAGGATTTCCAATCATAGCAAAAGAAAGAAAGGGAACGGATACTCAATCGAGAGTGAGTAAAAAGAATTATGTGCATAAATAATATATCTCATCTATGCAGATAGAATCATGTGGAAAGTCGTATTCGACGAAAGTCGTATGTACAGTTTGGAGGGAGATCTTTCATACCTTTAGAGATCCACCCTACAATATGGAGTCAAAAAGCCAAAATAAATTATTTTCATCCTTTATGAAATATATTCTTAAACCTTTTTCACACTCATGTCACGGCGAATTAATGCAGAAAAAAAAAAAAACTGAAAAATCCGATCCTATTTATCATAATCGATTAGTTAACATGGTGGTTAACCGTATTCTGAAAAACGGAAAAAAATCATTGGCTTATCGAATTCTTTATTGAGCCATAAAAAATATTCAACAAAAGACGGAGAAAAATCCACTATCTATTCTACGCCAAGCAATACGTAGAGTAACTCCCAATGTAACAGTAAAATCAAGATGTGTGGGTGGATCGACTTATCGGGTTCCCACTGAGATAAGATCAACCCAAGGAAAATTACTTGCCATTCGTTGGTTATTAGGGGCATCTCGAAAATGTCTGGGTCAAAATATGAAATTCAAATTGAGTCACGAATTAATGGATGCTGCTAGAGGGAATGGCAATGCTATACGCAAAAAGGAAGAGACTCATAGAATGGCAGAAGCCAATAGATCTTTTGCACATTTTCGTTAACTCATAAACAGGATCGAGATCTACCTATCTATATAGTGGATTTACATATTCTGAGAAATTCGAAATTGATTCCCATTCAGATCGGGAAATATTTTTATTGGAACAAAAGAGAAAAAATAAGAAGGAAAGAACTTAAATAATAGATAGATCTAAGTCCTCTTGGGGAGGCTTCCTTAAGGAAAAAGGAGATAGATTATGGAGGAATATTTGATCCTATTCATGAGGATTATGTAAATCTCCTAAAATTGGAAGTTAGAAACTGTTTCTACTCTTTTGGAGATTGAAATAAATTACTAATTTTCGATCTAACATGTACAAAGTGAAAACTTCATTTTCAATTATACCCTGAGATCGTTTGACATAGTTTCATTTTCTTTTATTTCATTCTGGTTTATGGTATTTCTTGGCTATATGGTCTCTCCAGGGGAAATATTGAGCTGAGCTTCAAGAAATAGTAAATGATCTTATAGATACAAAAATGTATCACTCTCCAGGAATTTGGATTGCGCTTATATCCATAACTATAGGAATTGGATCCGAAATTTTTCCAGTCTCTTTTAATCAATGGACCCCTTATGAAGAAGTGCAATTCATTTTACAAATTATTACCTCTCTAATAAAATAGAGTGAATAGATATCCCATATATTAGTATTTCCCAGTAATAATATATATATGGATAACCTAGTAGCTCCAATATTGGCTCACATCTCTTTTTCTCTCATTTTGGTTTTCACTCTCATTTATTGGGGAACCTTAGTTCATCGAATTGAAGGACTAAGTAGTTCGGGAGGAAAGGGCATGATAGTTACTTTTGTTTGTACAACGGGATTATTAATTACTCGTTGGCTTTATTCAGGACATTTACCATTGAGTAATTTGTATGAATCATTCATGTTCCTTTCCTGGATTTCATCCGTGTTCCATATAGTTCTAGAAGTACGGAGTCGAGATGATCGGTGGTTAGGTGCAATCACCGCGCCAAGTGCTATGTTAACTCATGGTTTTGCTACTTTAGGTCTTCCGGAGGAAATGCAACGATCCGGAATTTTAGTACCCGTGCTACAATCTCATTGGTCAATGACACATGTAAGTATGATATTGTTCAGCTATGCAACCCTTTTATGTGGATCCCTAGCATCAATAGCTCTTCTAGTGATTATGTCTAGAGTAAATAAACAGGTTCTTTTTGGTGCGATGGACAATTTCTTTTCCCGATCCATTCTTCCCAATGAAAATTTGTATTCACATGAAAAGAAAAAAGTGATTTGCAATACACCGTTTATTTTTCATCAACGAATTATCGTAAATGTAAATTGATTAAAAAATTAGATCATTGGAGTTATTGTGCAATTGGTCTCGGTTTTTCTCTTTCAACCATGGGTACTCTTTCTAGAGCAATATGGGCCAATGAAGCATGGGGATCTTATTGGAGCTGGGATCCAAAAGAAACTTGGGCATTAATTACTTGGACCATATTCGCAATCTATCTGCATACTAGAATGAATAAGGGTTGGCAGGGTGAGGAACCGGCAATTGTGGCTTCTTTAGGATTTTTTATAGTTTGGATCTGTTATTTGGGGGTCAATATATTAGGAATAGGGTTACACAGCTATGGATGGTTGGAACCATAAATGGACCAAATTACCGGAGGGAAAAAGAAGGATAGATTCGATCCAGTTCCTTAATAAAAAGAAAATTGATTCTAGTTCCCGCATAAGAAAGAAAGGTATAATATCTCGAGGAGAAAATGACCCTAATTGGCCACTGGATATTGCGAAATGTGACTATTTAGGAGCAAATGATCCTAATTGGCCACTGCATATTGCTAAAATAAAGAAATGTGACAATAATATTTATTGTTTCAATTGGATCAATTAGTTATCAAGTTGGAAATGGTAATAGACGGAATGTATAGGTAATGAAAAGGAACCCACAGATACAGGCAAACCCACAAATATTGTTGATAGAGTCAAGGCGCTCATTATAGAAGATATTTTCCATCTCTCTATAAAAACCCATACTTGATCCAAGATCTCAAGTATGGGTTTTATCAGTGGATAATATATATATATATATATATATATATATATATATATATCAGTAAGCTAGACCCATACTGCGCATTGTCTCATGCCATAAATAAACACGGACACTCAAGAAATCATTTGGACAAGCAGATTCACACCACTGACAACCTACGCAGTCTTCTGTTCTTAGAGCAGAAGAAATTTTCTTAGCTTTACATCCTTCCCATGGTATCATTTTCAATACATTTGTAGGACAAGCTCATACGCATTAGGTACAACCAATACATGTATCATAAATTTTGACCGAATGTGCCATTAGATCTCCATTAGTTACTAAAAAGTTTTAATTTGATAAGATCATATATAGCCATATATTCTAATATATGCCCAATAAAGAAGGCTAATAACGGTATATTATGAATATAAAACGAATCAAGAATTGTAATCTCAATTCTATTTGGAACCGATCCGTATTTTGTCAATGGGACAAAGATATTTGGATCATTTTGATCCACCCAGATCACCCCGAATATGGTCCAATCATGACAGGTCATTTTCATAATAAGTTTTATTTCGTTTTCTAAATGAGAAAACGAAATAAAAGAACAACTGGATCCGGGATCTCTAAAAATTGGATTGGAATTGAAAACTTAGAAATTAGCGGGTTTTTAGTCTACAAATACTGAATTGACCAATTAAATCATCATAACGAAGTTTATCCCTCTTGGATAGATAAACCAGAAGTTGCTTACGTTTTCTCAAAATAATGCACAAACCCCTTTGGGATGAATAGTCTCTTCCATGCAATTGCAGATGCTGGGTAAGTCTTAGGACCCGATTAGTTAAAAAAAAATACCTGAGATTCAACAGATCCTCTCTGTTTATCAGGAATCATAGATGAACTAATGGGAAAATATATCTTAAATAATAAGGGATTAAATATTAATCATTAATATATATTAATTAGGTAAAATATTAATATTATATTATGCATATTATTGTCTATATGTGAATAATTTGAATTATTGCAGTAAGATAATGACTAGGATAATGGTGTTCCAAAAGTGCCTTTCTGAGCCCCTGGAGATGAAGATGCAACTTGGGTCGACTTATACAACCGACTTTATCGAGAGAGATTACTTTTTTTGGCTCAGGATATAAATCACTAGATTGCAAATCAACTCATGGATCTCATGGTATATTTGAGTGCAGAAGATGCAAATAAAGATATTTTCTCATTTATCAACTGTCCCGGCAGATCAGTAATACCAGGGGTAGGTCTTTTATATATGATGCAAGTAATAGTACCAAATGTACATACAATATGCATGGGGGTAGCTGCTTCAATGGGATATTTCATCCTAATCGGGGGAGAAATTACTAAACGTATGGCATTACCTCACGCTAGGGTTATGATCCACCAACTTTCTAGTTCCTATTATGACGGACTAGCCGCAGAGTTTCATAACAAAGCAAAACACATAATGATGCTTCGCAATTACATAACCAAATGTTATATAGAAAGAACGGACAACCCCGAAAAGGTCATTAAATGGGATCTGGACAGAGAAGTTTTTATGTCAACAATAGAAGCCCGAGCTTATTGCATTGTTGATACCATAGCGGAAGATCCTCTTTTGAATTTATTTTTATAATGAACTGTAAACTGTGATATTTTTGTTCCTTTTCAAAAAAAAAAAGGAAAGGAAAAAAAAAGGGGGGGGGTAAAGTTATTCATTTCATAATAACCTGATATGGTATGGTTAGGATCAATCCGAACCAGTTGATTCTGCATACAATAAAGCTAGAATGCCCACTATTCAACAACTTATTAGAAATGCAAGACAGCCAATAGAGAATAGAAAAAAATATCCTTCTCTTCGAGGATGTCCTCAGCGTAGTGGAGTATGTGCTAGGGTGTATGTGCGACTCGTTTGGATCATAAATTGAAATAGACTGGGAAATTTTTACAACGAAATAACATAAGAATTTTCCTGCTGTAATCAAGTACAACTCCATCATCTAACCTTACCGGGGATGAAATTTATGGTTTCCATTGGTGCAAATCCAATCACCTTGATGTGGGATGAAAAGAAATTCCTCATTGGTAGCGAATGGTCATCAATCCATTGAGAGGGGAAATCATGCAAATTGAAGAAGCATAAATTTTATGCTCATATTGTCGCAAGAACGGAACAACAGGGTCAGCTACCTGGCCAACCCCAGAATTACATGTCATTACTGTATTAATAGATCTTGTAATGAGAGTATTTATTACTTAATGATTCAAGAGTAGAGCTGGAGATGGTAAACCGTACAAGTTACCGATAACATCCTCATATCCTATTTTGGAAATAAATAAAAGGCTCCAGCGTATAGAGAGGACCTTACCGTTGGAGAAAGAACCATAGAAACGATGAAAGCCATGATTTTTTCTCATTCTCAGTGCAAGGTCCCAGCCCTTGCCTACCAGGAAGATTCCTATCCAAAGGGAATTATGGTATCTAAGTTAAGTTTACCAAAAACAAAAAGAGTTATTTTTAATGGAATTTTTTGGAGTTTTTTATTATTATTAAATTTGAGGTGAAATCTTGATTTGTGTTATTTAAACTGGTTTTTTTATTGCATATACACTTTGAAAAACTTTTATGACACTTCAATTGTGTAGAGTTTACTCATCACACTACAAGAAAAAACCACATTGGTGAGGGTCATGCTTGTGACGGACCTTTAAGGTCCGTCACCAATGTCACATATGGTGACGATCATTTAAAAACTGTCATTGTAAGTGTATATAGTGATGGTCCTTTATGGTCCGTCACCAAAGACATTTTCAGTGACACTTTTGGTGAGGGTCGTTAAAGGCCCATCACTAATTCTCTCTTTGGTGACACTTCTAGTGACGAACTTTTAATGACCCTCACAAATGCTCTTTTTGTTACTTTTGGTGACGGTCAAAAAATGTACGTCATCATTGATCACTAAAAACCATCTCTGTAAGTGTATATAGTGATGGTCCTTTATGGTCCGTCACCAAATATATTTCACTTTTGGTGAGGGTCATTAAAGGCCCATCACTAATTCTCTCTTTGGTGACACTTCTAGTGACGAATTTTTAATGACCCTCACCAATGCTCTTTTTGTTACTTTTGGTGACGATCAAAAAATGTCAGTCATCATTGATCATTCCAATGAGTTTTTGATGACGCTATGTGCCTATTAATATATTTTTTATCAAAATATAGAGATTTAATACCATTATTGTGGAGCATTTTTTATAATATGTCCAAGGCCATAGTGGTTAGGGTCAGTAAATTTTTTAAGAAATAATAAGCGTGTATCATTTCCCTCAAGTAATGACTAGTCGAATAGAGATTTCCTATGATTCAACACATGATTCATATCTATTATTTTTATTATCTAGCAAATTCCATTTAGATAAATTTCCACTACTGTGTGTAGGAAATATATCATTTAATACATAATCGAGCTCTGACAATTCTATTAATGAGAAAGACCTAACAATCCTCAACAATCTGGGCACACCTTAAATTAATGCTTTGGCACACACTAACATTTCTTAGCACCCCACATGTCTTGCAACATATTTGTACCTAGAACATCTTGTGATGACACTAACGACCAAGCACATTGTGGCATGTGCTAGCACAACATGGAACTCTCCTATCATGTGTTGGCATGCTGCATATAGTCCCTAGCATGCCTTGGAACACCTTTGTTGAATGCATTGACATACATTAGCACTTGGCACACAATGCCACTTGGCATGTATTGGGACCTATTATTAGTGTGCCTAGCAGGCCCCTTTTCAAAAAGATAAAGTTTTGACTTATTAACCCTCTTATTGGTTCTTCCTTTTGTTTCCTTGACACATATTGATATACCCTGGCACCCTATGCCACATCCTTAGCACCTAGCATGTATTGGCATATCTTGGCACTATTAATTGGCACATGATATAATTAGCACACCCTAGAACTCCCAAGCACACTTTGGGAATTCTTAACATGCCTTGATATTCCCTAGCATGCCTTACCAATGCTTAGCATACCTTGTCATTCCCTCCTTGGCATGACGACTAACACTAACCATTAACACTAGTCTCTGGCAGTACATGTTCCTCATATTCATTGAATTTTTACCTAGTGCTCCCTTAATGTTTTTTCCTAGTACTCTTTAACACTCATCAACATGCATTATCACTCTCTAGCACACCTTAGCACTCTTCAACATTCCCTTCCACTTCATAACATGCATAACACTAGTCCCTGACACATATTGGCGCTTGGCACGTGTTGGCACTTGGAAAGTCTTAGCATGTATGGAATACGTTGAGATGCCTTGGTATGATTTGGCATGGTTTAATATTAAATTTATTTGTGATGATAAATTGTTGGAAAGTAGATGAGAAGCAACAAAGGAATACTTGGCACTTGGAATGCACTAAGACTTTGCACTTGGCACCTATTGCCGCCCAGTGTTGGTGTGCCTAGCATGCCCCTCTTGGAAAAGGTAAATTGATGACTTATTAACCCTCTTATGTGTTCATTTCCTTGTAGTTTAACTTTTTTTCTCCCTTCTATTGTCTTGACATTCCCTGACACGCATTGACACACCCTTGCACATCTTGGCATGTCTTATCACTTGGCACATCTTAGCATGTTTGACATGTATTCCCACTATCTGGCACATCAAGGGGGTGAAGAGAGATGTAGTCCTAAAGTAGGTCGAGTACGAGGGCCGAGTAAGGGTTGCTAAAGGGAGGTCATGATCATCCTCCAAGAGCAAGATCATCATGTTAGGGTTTAGAAGAATGTTGCATACCTTAATGGTCGGTTTGCGCTAGGAAGTAGGATGGCATATTGTTGGTTCTCTTCTGGCAGATCACGCTTAAGAGAGGTTTCTCATGAGAATCTGGGCATGTGATTTCAATGGTGTCTTTGTGTGAAGGCCACATCAAATTATGAAATGTTGAAATTTGCAACAAGAAACAGTGAGATTGGAAACCAGAAAGGAAAAAAAAAAAATGCACCCACACTGCTGAGGAATTTTGATGCACCAGGAGTGAGGAATGTGGGGCGTCTAATTTATTTTTCCCTTAAATAAATTGGACAATAAATTTTTATTTCATCTCATAACAACTTGTGTCGGTTAATTAAGTCATGATGACCGAGTTAGCTCAAGAAATTCGAGTTGAGGGTCTAATATGAGGCCTCTAGAGGGATTCTAATATTTTTGGGGTTCAGTTGAAGTTGATGCATTAGTGGGGTGCAAGTGTAATTAACTCAATTAAATGAGTTAAAATCAGTTTAACTAGTTCTAACTGAGTGATGAACTAGTGAGAGGTCCAATGAATTAAATTAGATTTAATTCACAATGAGTGATCAATCAAATAACTGATAATTCACTATTAATATTTGCATGCATGTCAGTTTCGAGGAATACCCAGTTGAGACAGAGGTTAAAGGGAACATGGCTATCAATTTTATTCAGGAAAAATTTCCCATGTGCAATTATAAGGTCATTGGGATGCCATGATGGATTGCACAATCAAGGAAGATTGATTTTCCTAATTAATAAGGATTTAATTCCCTAGGAATTGCATGAGCAAGGCAGGCTGAAGTAAGGATGAGAATTGGTTAAGTACTAGACCAAGTTTTCCTAGATCAACGAGAGACAATTGACAGAGTGTTAGAGAATCTCATGAGAGATTAAGCATTGTATTGTTTCATGATTCCTTGACTTAATACACAATAGAGATAGAGGCGTTTTGATTAGTTGCTTTCCCCAAATACATCATGTTGTTGTGCGATTGATAATTTATTTCTCTTACTTATATATGATTGTGCGATTGTGTTTTGTTTTCGTAAATTGTAGGAAGGATTTAGTATCTTGTCTTAGTAGATTACAAGATCATATTGAATCTCGTTGGTTAGATTTTCTACATGGCATCAGAGCAGGAATTTTTTGGGCGGCGAGTTTGTAGAGAATATTTGAATATTTTGGTGTAAATTTTTCGAAAACAAATAGAATATTTGGATTCCTTGCGAAAATTTTCTCAAATGGGAAAAAAAAATTGGTCAAATCGGAGCTCGGATGAGGGAGATATCATCGATTTAAAATCAACTCTTTTTTAGAAACTTTTTGTAACTTCTGGACAATTACACTGTGTGCGAGTGAAGAACCTATATGCACTTGAGGTACCAGATGCATGAAAAGCTTTGAGGAGAAAGGCAGAAGTTAGAGACTTGGTGGTTTAAAGGGAGCATAAATTACCTCTCAATATGCATCCTCATGAGAAGCAGTCTCAGAAAGTTGTGGAGTAGCTGCCACAGTTGGAGAAGTAGAGAGGAGACCAAGTGGAAGCATCCACTCAAGAAAAGACCTCCATGAGGGGGAAATTTCAAGCCAGATGGGAGGAGGGAGCAGCCATACCTCAAGGTGTAAGGTGGGGATATGTGTAGACATAATCCCAAGATAAGAAATTTGGGCAAGGTCCATTGAGATGGCGTGTCTCATGGATTGAACCTGGCTACGAGGAGCCCACAGTACATCAGTAGTAGGAAGGATCAGTTAGATTAATGTAGTCAGATGTCAGCAAGATAGAAATCAGAGTGACAGATGTCAAATACTGGATCACAAATAGAGTTAGCAATAGTTCAAAGGGCACGGATGCAGATGTCAGCAGCATTGCAGAGGATCCAGTACTAGATAGGTGCAGTAGCTAGCAACAGTCAGAAGACTCTGATGACAGATGCATTATACTGATTCAGTTGTTCAGAGGCTATTCAGTTTCAGGATTTGCAGGTGCAAACAACACTAGAGAAGTGTAGCATGCAGAACATTCCAAAGGTACCGGATTGGGATAGATTGAATTCCTTTCTTGTTGAGAGGGAGTGTTGAAATTTGCAACAAGAAACAATGAAATTGGCGACTAGAAAGGACAAAAAAAAAAATGCACGCACACTGGTGAAGAATTTTGATGTGCCAGGAGTGAGGAATGTGAGGCGTCTAATTTATTTTTCCCTTAAATAAATTGGACAATAAATTGTAATTTCGTCTCATAACAACTTGTGTCAATTAACTAAGTCATGATGATTGAGTTAACTCAAGAAATTTGATTTAAGGTGATCGAGGTGGATATTGGTGGCCACCCGCCTATTCCACTTAGGCCCCAACCATTGTCTCTTTCAATTTTTCAGTTTCCTTAATTATAGCACAATTTACTATTTTTGTTAGTTTTTCAGGTCCTTAACTTTCGAAGCCGTTTTGAGGCCCCAAACGATGTTTTTTGGGCATGAAAGGTTTGGTGATTTCATAGAAATCATATTAGCAGTTGTAGTCCTCGGAGAGATCTTTCTAACGAGGTATCATGTGTGTCAAATGAAGATCATATGACCAAGTTACGACCCCGGGAAGTTGGTTGCCCAACTAACCCCAACGGGGCCCATAAAATCTTGGTGTTACATCTCCTCAGGATAGGGTTTTGCTTGTTTAGGGTTTTATCTTATTTTAAATAATAAAAAGACCCTTGACCCTTGGTTTTTTAGGGTTTTATCAATGAATAGGTGGGAAGTGGCCCTCTAAACCCTTTCCCTAAGATAGAATAAAGAGTGGGACTTGCTTTCCTTTTAAGCAATGGAATTACCTTCTAGGGAGAGAGGAGGGGGATTGAAGGGTTGAGGGAGAAGAATAATACTTATGAAGGAAGTTCTCAATCCCTAAAATCCTTTGGGAACTTGGATTCCCAAATGGTCCTTGATGAAAGGCCTTTAACACCAAGTGGGACCACATAGGGCCAAGTGGACCCAGTCCAGGTTCAGGGATGGAATTTAGTAACCAATGATGTTCCTATCCTAGACAAGGTGATGGGAAAGAATCAGACATGTGTTTTTACTTCGATAGGTCAAATTGATCCTACTAGGTTCTATCCTTGGGAACACCTAGGAAAAACTTGATCCTAGAGCTAGGGCTTGAGGTATCCAGAGATTTCACCGTCGGAATTGGCCCAAGTTCTAAGGAGAGTGAGGGCACCCAGCAAAGCAACTGCCTCTATGAGATAGAAGTTTTCCTCTAGCTAGATTCCTGGGAAATTGTTGCCCTAGGTGACCTAATGGGGCTAGACCTAGGGAATGTGAAAATTTCTTATTCTAAGAAACCCTATTGCAGTATCTTGATTTACTTCTCCTACTTGAATTAAGTTACAAGTTAATTTCTAAAATATTCAATAAATTAGCGAAGTAAATAGTAAATACAACTAGCAACCTACACATACATATCAAATATTGAATAACATGCTCATAGACAAAGTGACACACGGATTTTCTAGACAACTATCCCTGGAAAAAACCCAATGTGGGAAAATCGGTGCAGCTAGCTCTGGAGGGTTTTCATTATTATGCATAATCTAAGTACAACAATCTTGGGCACCAAAAATGGTTCACCCAACAGAGAAATAAAAACGGTAATAATATGCTACTCGGAATCCCTCTACGTCAGCCTAACTGGCCTGTGTCGGCCTCTGCGCTGCTCAATAAGGGTCTGTGTCACACATGAAGGGCTTACACTGCCCCTGCGCTGCCCTAACTGGGCCTACGTCAGCCCTGCGTGGCTCCTGCTGCCTTTGCGCTGCCCTTGCTGGGCTCTGGCTAGACTGCGTGGCTCCTGCTGCCACTGTTGCTTTGGCTAGCTAGAATGCTTAAGAAAAAAAATCATAGGTAAGAAAGAAGGCACTGGAGAAAGGCAACGCATAACAGTCAGAAAATTTGAAGAAATGAAATGAAAATAGATCAATGTCCACAAATAACTGAAATAGATCAATGGGACTAGAGAGTAAAAGTTTTGACAACAACAATAAGTGCTTATAGAATCAGCTAAGAGAATAGAGGAGACTAATTCATGAGGTTAAAATGTTGTATAATTTTTGGCACAGGAAAACTGTAGAATTTTTAGAGTAAATAACTGCAGGTACCATTAGTTGGTGATCATAGATAATCATTTCATTTCATCAAATACCCTAATGAATGGGCCATACAAGCTATATGCGTAGACAAACCCCACAGAAGTTGTGTGATGGAAAAATATTCACACTATTTCGAAGAAAACACCTACCAAATAAGGATGAAATTTCAAATGGGGCAAGAAACAATAGAGAGATAGACATTGAAAAAGTTAAAATGCTAAGGAAACAGGAAAGCAACTAGGTAGCATGGTAGAAAGCACAACAAAGAAAATTATAAAAATGGAAAACCCTACAAATTAGCACCCATCCAAACATCACCACAATTTTTACTTCAACTCTAAATCTCCAAATTCATCAAATTATATCTTGTATTCAAACCTAATCCTCTCTATTAGCCATTCTAAAGATAAGACTGAGAACTTACTACAGAACCATCACCTACATGTAGTGATCTTATTCTGTGACCAGACAACCTGATTTTGTGAAGACACAGAAAGGTAAACACTCTCTGCTAAGATTTTCCATACAGCCCAGGTTGAGCAACCACATATACATCACTAGTTTTTTCTCTTCAGATTTGTAACTTAGAAGAGCTTTGTCTGACCACCTCCGGGTTGCTCTCAGAGTCACCCAGGAAAACCCTCTCAACATCATCCTCTTTCTGTAGTACCTAATTAGTAATTTAGTTAACCATAATAGTTTCTTGATCATGCAAGTATTTCACATATATTGCAAATAAGCATAAAGCTTTCATGTTAAAAAATTAGGTCAAAAGAATTTAGACTATGATGCAAAAAATACAAAGAAACCTCACCAACACTCAAAGGACAAACAAATTCAAACCTCTACAAAGTATAAATAAATATCTGATAATCTTCATTCCACCACAAAAATGTGCTTAACTAAAGAAAATTCTAATTATTGTGCTTTCAAGACAAATCTTTCAAGGGCAGTGATTTATAAACATACCCCTACACCTCGTGAACAATCAATGTGTATAAATAGACCATCATAAGGCTCATTTTAAACATCATTATTATCATTTTATAAATCATTTTTATTAAATCAACAAGAAGAAAGCAACAATTGCATTCAGTTCCACTGAAGCAAAGTATATGGCAGTTTCATATACTTATTATGAAGCTATCTAGATTTGCAACTTAATTGTAGTGTCAACCAATCAGTTGTTGAAGCCCAATATCGTCTCTTGTGAGAATCAAAGTTACATCAAGCTCTATGAAAATCCAACGTGTCATGACCATTTCAAACACATTGATATTCAATACAATTTCCTAAGATTCCAAGTTCATTAGTGAGTTATTAGTGTTGGACCACATTCTGAAAAAAGTTGCATATGGTTAATAGTTTGACAAGCTCCTAACAAAGGGGAAGTTTGACAAGTTGGGGGAGAATCTTGGGTTATTGGAAAAAAAAATAATTTCTCAAGAGTGTTAGATTACCTAGTTGGTCTGAGTTAGTCTCACCTCATCCTTGAGAAGTTGAGCAGCACTAGGATTGCAGAGCTAGATTGTGGTACACTAGTCAGAAAGATTCTTAAATATAGCTAGAAGCTTATAATGACACCTTCGAGGATATACGAATTAGTTGTTGTGTCACACCCACCAAGTATGGCACACTAGTTGAGGAGATTAACACCATCATCTCAGGTGCATTCATGAGTGCACACTTATGGAATGAGGCACCTTCAGGAGAGGAGTTATATCTACTATGATAATGCACTACTCTAAAAGAAAAGCCTTGCATACAAGGCAAAGTTATGAGGGAGTTGCTCATGCTCAAGGGAGATGCACCACTTTAAAAACTCTTATGGATAAATCACATAAATTTTTTAAGGTACACGCCTTTCGAACCACTCATTATGTGGTTCGCCATCAATTTTTTTAAAATAAATTTATTAGAATGAAATTGAATTGATTTTTGAAGCTTTCTTTTAAATCAATTGTTGGCATTACAAAGAATCACGGAGTGCGCTCAACATCCATAAGAAAAACAATGGGTATGATATTAAAATTATATTTGAAGGCATAATATTAAAAATGATGTTTGGAAAAATGGAGGGCGGGAGTATTCATGAGCATGGACACTATGCCACAAACTGTCCATGAAAGAAGAACAATAAGAAGGAATGCTAGCTAATGAATGGTGAGCAAAGAAGTTGCACTCAGAAATGCATTGAGCTTAGAAGCAAAAAAAAAATTAGCTAAGAGTCTTCATATGAATCCAGGGCACTTTAAGGCATGCAAGAGAACTTTCCTTAACATTGTATTGTCATTCATCCATTTTTGTAATTATAACATTAGGTCGTAAGCCCTAAAGAATGAAGGTGCATGGAATTTAGGAAGGAGGTGTGTTGGAACCCAAGTAGATAGATAAAGAAATGTTCAATTGAGAGGCAAGGCCTAGAACCACACCATCACCATCCTCCAAATGATCAATATTGTTAGATAACGATGACTAAAATTGGTGTATAGGTGACTCAATTTATAAGGATAAACTTTATACATGAGGTTGGAAAACATTCAAAAATAATTGAATCAAGAGCGAAAGGGAAAATATATCAAGGGGCACAAATATTAAGGGCCCATGTCAGCCAAATTCAAACCAATGGCCACATGCTTTTTTCTTGATACCATCTCGACTTAAGAAAATGAAACTAAATATAAACATATATGTCAAACAGAATACTCCAATACCTACCATAATTAGTTGCATGTTGTTCAAAATATTGAATGAATGGCATGCAAACTCTAATTTTGTTTCAAAGTGTCTCGCTTTTCGAGGAAAATACACGAATGTTGAAGATCTATCATATGTGCTTCTTTGTATTCAGAAAAAAAAAATATAATTTATGGGAGAATTATACAATATGGGATGTCAAAGATAAAAAATCACCCTTGCAAAACCAACCTTTAAGGAGTACGATAATCAATGCATGTAGCATAGTTTCAGAGAATCACATGGGCTAATGACTAGGCTAGGTACGATACTGAACCTATCTCATTCTAAACAAGGTATTAAGGATAATAAAATATGATTAATCAACCTAGCTATGGGTTGGATATAGAGCATTCCATGGGATTTAGGCTAAGTTTCTAAGGCTCATCATCATAACTATATCTTCGATAGAAAGGTTTGGATCGGCCCACAACCAATAATCTAAACTTCCTTTAAGAGTTATAATAAACCCCTTTGTTATGAGGAAGCATAAAATGTATTTTTTAGGGGTTGAGTCATGTGTTGGATTCATATGTCTTAGAGGTTCCTACATGATAAATAAGGTATGATTATATAAGAGGCATATAGTAAAGCATGGAATGAGGGAAGTTGTGTGGCAGTCCTATCATTTAAACATAAAATTGATATTAAATTGAGTATAAAAGAGGCCTCTAATGAAGTGTGTACTAAAAATTGGTCAATGGAAGGTGTTGGAGTTTCATTCCTAGTCTAGATAGTTCTCAACAATAAAATGATTTTATATTTAATAAAGATTCTAGCTTTTTACAACTTAGTTTGAACTTCATTTGTAGTTTGCTTAAACAGGTGGCATTTTATAACGTGAAAAATAAATGTTTCATTTAAAAGATTCCTTGCTACCATAACCACTTCATCCCCTAAAATTAGGGTTTCCTCTCACCTTTTCCTGAACAAAATACAATCTCAAACCTTCATTCTAATAAAAACAAATAAATAGTGTGCATAATTTTTAGTCTCTAGCTCTCCCTTTCTCTCCCTCTCTCTCCTTCCCTCCCTCCCTTTCTTTCCTTGTCCCTACCTCTCTCTCCATGTCTCCCTCCATTTCTTCCTCTATGTCCTCAATGGAAAAACTAGAATCCAAACCCCGAGAATTGGATACCCAAATATTTATGGCTTTCCATCCAACTGCTAAACCCCCTAACCTTCCATTAGCATCCAAGGAAATGAAACTCCACCCCTTTAGTAGGCCTTCTAGAAAACTGACAACATAAACACCATATCTTGACAATTGTCACCAACGACTTGAGGATGTGTTGCAGAGAGGAGTTGCACCATTTAGCTTTTCCTCAACCCCCAAAACCTCCAATCCAGAACCCTTTTCTAACCTAATATGTCCTTTCCTCTAGATGGATAGTCCTAAGCAAGAAAAGGGAAGCTTATAGGTTTTAGCCAGGTGCCCATACCTATGGCCCCGCCTACACCTACAGGGTATTCCTTCATAACCCAATATTTGAATACACTCCACCCCAATCCCGATATCCATGCCTTCTATAAGCCCTTCTATGAGGTCCATATTAACCAAAATATGGGTGTATGTCTTAATCCCCATCTCCAAATATGTAGATTCATGGGCTAAATAAGATCCCAATGAGTTACCTATATCTTTGAAAATTAGGGCATCCCAATAGGTAGGAGGGAGACTTGGAAGATGAACCTAGACTGGGGCCATATCCAGTCTCTCCTACTTTGCATCAAAGAGGGACATCTAGAAATTGAAAAGGATAGGAGATGAATCAATTTTCTAAACCATTTATTGTACCTTATGGGTGTCTGCTACATCTTTGAAGCACAAATGAATCTAACCTTGGGCTAACAGTGACACCTATGGATAAAATTTTATAATAGGTAAGATTTCATTGTCCGCCCACATGTTTAGGGTTGAGGACCTGAATTTTCAACCCCTTACTTGCCCCACCAAGGATTTTTGGGACATTTCCTTAGTATTTTGAATGGTGAAATCGACTCCCAAAAATAGAGAAGGTGGAATTTTTTCTTCTTCTTGACACTACAATGGATTTTCCTCTTCCTCTCTTTCTCATACTCCTTTTGAATCATAATTCCTTCTTATTCACAAGAGTGTTTCTCCCTGAAAACCACAAGATCATTCATGATGTTAGTTTGACCTTCTTTCGTTGTTGAGGCAAGGCTCTCCTTCACTAATTCACCAAAGGAGGGCGAGGCTGATGGCACTTGAGATGAAGGATATACATGAAAACAATCTGGAGAGGCTTCTGAGAGTGAAGAACCCCCACTGTGTTCAAAAAATTCTGAAAACCCTAAGGAAGTAGTAACACATTGTATGTCTTCCTCCAATATCTGGGACAATAGGGAAACTAAACTTAGAGTCACACACCCCAAGAAGAGTTATCTAGCCCCTGAAAAACATCCTTAGGCCCTGAGCTAGCCAAAACTAAAGGACTCGAATAGTGCATGGCTGGAGTAAGGGTTAGGGCCTTCGAACCGCTAGATAGTTGCCTATTGAATTCTTAACTTTTCTTTCTAAAGATCTGGTAGGCCTAGAAACTGCGGTATGGTGACCTTCTAAGTTGACTTTGAAATTTGAATGGATAAAATCCTTGGGACTATACCAAATTTGTTGAAAACCCCCCTCCTCTAGTTCATAATCCACCAACTCCTCCTCCTCCATGTGGGTCCAATAGTAAGCAATCATCATCTCATCTTAAAAGCATATTTGATGAGTAGTTGCATGTCTTCAAAGGGTTTATCATGATGACCATCTCTCTACAAAATATATATCATGTGGATAAAAAACTCATGGTTACCATTTAATCTTATCTTGCATTTTGACAATGATATTAGAGCCTAGCATTGTCTAGAGCCTGTTCACTCTTTGTCAAAACTACGACGCTTTCTTCGCCTGCAATTTTTCCATGGGCCTCTAGGGTTTCTCTAGTGTTGAATTCTTCTCCTATGGTAAAGATGTTGTAATGTTCTCTTTAACATTTTGAGTCCTTCAAAATAAAATAAAAATTAAAAACATAAAATTAATAATTAAACCAATCTAGATCTATCTTAACTCTAGATCTACCAAAAGTCTAGAGGGAAGAATCAAATCTCTTGAAGTTCAAACCTCTTTAGATTTGATCTCTAGACACTTAATAAATTCTAAATGAAGATGAATTTAAATTAATCATATAAAATGAAAAAAAAAAATAAACATAAAAAATAAATTGATTTGCAAACTAAACATAGTATCCACCTTTCTTTTGAAAAATATTAAAATATTTACCATATTCGAATAACTTTTAAGAAATTAAAATATTTATTATATTGGAATTGTTATATTGTGATAAAAATTTTTGACCCTTCCGATTAAAATGATTTGAGTCATCTGAAAACCGTTTTCCCACTCGATTTAAATTTCAAGAGGGTATTTTCATGGAGGATTGGTGGGCAAACTAAACGGGGGAAAAATAAACACAGAGAATTCTGTTACCAAAACAGTAGAGCAGAGCTAGAGCTACATGAGGGAGCCTTAACACCCTCTCATCGATACTGAATGCATTGAAGAGTTCGACTCGAGCAAAGATGAAGAAGCGATTATTCAGTTTCAAGAAGAAGAAGGCGGCCCCTCCTCCATCTGTTGAGAGGCATACAAGAACGTAAGAGTTTAAGAAATTATTGCATGTATAATGTAGCTGTTGTGCCATGGAAATCAGAAATTAGACCATCATCTGTGCACTCTCGCAAGACAGGGAAAACTCCACAAGGAATGTTCGTAAATGATGACCACTCATGGATTTGAGCTTGGGAACCTCTATAGCAACAATCTCTGGTTCCCGTGCTTATCGCTTCTTCCACATCACCATTTGCTTGAGCTCTTCAACCTTCAATTCCACCTTTGATATCCCTAATTTTCTCACAAAATCAGCAACACTCTCAATAGTGGCTACACCCTGCTGCAAGGTGAACTGCAAAAACTATTGCTTAACAATGTTAGTGAACTCTATATCAAATTTTAGCCCTGTGTACCATGCATCTCCATTTATCTCCTTTGAAGGTGTCAATTCTTCTAGCATATACACCTTCATTGCTCGGTTAGAAACACACTTCACCCCTTTTATTAATTCACGAGCTTCTATATTTTTCAATGTTTTGTTAACCTGTGGCTGCTGTAAATTTGTTTCTCTTTTCATATCTTTTGTCCATATACCCATATTTCCAGCATTTTTTATGACTTGATATATGAGCATATCTTCAAATGAGAGGCCCTTAAACCTTACAAATTCTTCTTTCGTCTTTTGCTTCTAAACTATGAAATCACCCTGCTTGAAAACCTGGAGTTGACAATTTTGAAGCAGGGCATTGAGTGCCTGAGATCTAACTTTGAGATTTTACTCCATGATTTTATCTGTCAATCCATCAGAGAAAGTATTGAAAAGATCCAATATTCTATTGATGGTAGTAGCCATTTGTGAAGCTGATGTTGCGATCTCTAAGATCTTCAAAACTGTAATGGGCTTCGAACCCTAGAACAGTATGTGCATTTGCAGTGTCTGATTATCCCGATTTCCCCATTTAGAGTATGGGCTTCGAACCCTAGCCATAGTATGTGCAATGCGTGGCCTCAAGTAGAAACCAAAAATGTATGTATATATGCTCTGCATTTTGAACATTTGTGTGGCTATTACTATGTTTTGATCACAGAAAACAAAATTATGCACAACTGAATTTTGATAATTTGGGTACCAAATGTAGAATTGAGTGGTTCCTGAAGCATTTTTTGGTGGGGGACAATTTCTAACCGGTGGATTCAGTTTCGAACTACTTTATGAACAGTCCTAACTTATTTTTGAGTTTTTTTCATCTCAAACACATCAATTTCCTTTTCCAACATATATTATTATCATTTACTCATGCAACCTGTTGTGCATAGGGTTTCAATGTTTCATTTTCTAGTTGTCACTGCAGAGGCAACCATGCCCTCCTTTTTCCAAGCATATCTAGCTGTAAAAATTTTGCCTTATTGTTTACAAAAGGGGTAGGTAGGTGTCATTTATTCGACTCTTTATCATCATTACTCACAATTTAATTCAATGATATCCTGCATCCCATAGATTTAATGTCTTAGCTTCCTATGAGCTATCATAGCCTAGATTCTCATGGTTTGCTTTTAAAGCCAAACTTTTTGCAAAGATTCATCTTTTGGTGAACATCATGAAACCTTCTTTAGATATTCTAATGTGCTCTTTTGATTTTGAGTTTTCATTCTTGAATTTGAAGTGTGCTTTGAATTTTCTTTAACTGTTCCTTCACATGAATTGTATTCAATTTCTTATTGTCTGTCCAAACACGAAATAGCTATAGATAAAAACCTATTTATGTATGTTGTATTCGGTGCTGCTTTCTAACTTGTAATCCAAGGGACTTAATGCGATAATCCACTATATCCAGGAACATGGATTTGTGCTTCTATCACCAATGACTACTTCAACTTACTATTATTATTTTGGCACTATGAACGAAAGTTTTCCAGATGCTTACTTTGAGATTGCTTATGCCTGGCATGTGATACTGATTTATTTGCCCATTTTTGTCTGGGCCAGGATTATTTGGAAAATGCATCAACTGTGACATTGGATATACTGTACTTTTAGAACACGCGCTTGCGGAGAGGGACCGAAGGTATGTTTTTTCTTCTTCTAATTCTTGTTTTAGTTTGATTCATATCCTTACCACAAGAATAAACTATGTGGTATTTGAATGAATAGTTGTTTGTGTTTGTATCGAAATATGTGAGATGCTCTACACCTTGCTTGGGGTGGGTGGGTCTGTCAGTAGTTTATTTGCATGTAATTACATTTAATCTATACTATGTGTTAGGTTCATTGAATATAATATCCAAAATCCATCTAATTATGGTTTCGATAGGGTCAATATTGCATATCTTGAGTTCAGAGAAATGACTGATATATTAAATATTGAAATTTGAGATATTCAACCTCGAGCTTTGGAACATTGATGTGCATATCAAACACAATTTTAGATGTGTTTGTGATAGTGTATACTAATTTCCATTTGATATTAGTGCGAGTAATCTCATTTGTTGTGGAGCTGACTCTGTTTAGTTTGGAGGCTTTGCAGGTTTTTGTCATTTGGGTCAAAAATGCAAGTGTGCATTTTGATATGCAGTTTCATTTTGCTTTGTATATTTTTTACTCTTTGATGTTATTTATTTGTGGGAAGCATAGAGAATGAATGGATTTAATGCATGCCATTGGGTTCTTAGTCCATTTCTGATTTGTATACTGTGAAAATTTCTGAGCACAAAAATCCTACTGCTAAATATTGATTTACTTCTCCTACTTGTTTTATTATGCACAAGTTATTTAACTGAAAATATTCAAAAAAACTTCAAGGTAAACACAACTAGCAACCTACACAAATACAAATCATTTACTGGACATCACACACATATGACAAAGGACACAAATTTTTCGGACAAATGTCCTCTGAAAACCCAATGCGGGAAAACCGGTGCAATAGATATGAGTGTTTATTATTATTAAGCAACAATATTTTGAGTACATATAGGGTGCCATAATTCGGCTCACCCAATAGAGAAAACCTTGGCTACAAAGAAAATGTGAGTTTTACCTCACTCCCGCAAGTCCTGGCTGATCTGGATGAGCCACTAATGAAACCCCAACTAGCTTTGCACAATCTATACGTTGCCACTGTGTAAGGTTGCGTGGCGCTAACTGAGGGACTACGTCACCCTTGCTCTGCACTGATCAACTTCTACTGGAGTCCGGTTTTAGCCCTGTTGGCTCAGAAACCCTAGTCTCTAGTTGAATTTCAGACTTTCCTTGGAGGCTTTGCACTGCCCCTGCGTGGGCTTGCGTCACCCTCTCTAGGGATTGTGTCACACCCTCTGATGGCTGCGCTGCCTCCATTGCATCTTTGTTGCCCTTACTCTGCGTTGTACTCATAGTACTCTTGACCAATCACTGCATCCGCCCCTCACTGCTTCTCTAAATCACTCAGATCTGATCTTCGTCTGAGCACTACTCCGTCAGAAGAATTCGATCTCTTAGATTCTGTGTGTGTGTTCTCCAATAGACCCCAAGCCCTTCCTTTATACTTTTCTCGTTGACAAATCAATGGCTGTGATCTTATCACTAATCAATGGCTAAGATTAAAAGAAGCTTGATCCACGTCACTCAGAATGTTCTCATCACATGTGTAAATTAATTCACTTTAATTTTTTTAATTTCCCTAAGTTAGACTTAGGGTCCCCATTAAAAAATTTAATTATTTGAATAAACTTTACACTAGATGGAATTTCTCCAAACGCTTTTCTGGGTCTTGGAGATCTCATGTGTTCTAGCCCCTCCACAAAGTTTTGGAGTTAGAGCACATCCGATGCTACCCCAAAATCTCAACACTCCCTCTTAGCGAGGAGTGTGCTCTAGCAATAGTTCCCCACTGAAGTGTCACCTTGATCTCTAGCATCAGTATTTCTGTTGATGCTTGGACTACTGACCTCCATCCACTGCGATGTTGCTCTCTGTACTACTGCCCATGTCACTACCAATGACACAGCCACATCTGTACTGCATCTCCCTCTCAAGTTGTTGCATCATGCTTCCCATAGCACCACCACTTCTAACTGCTGCACTGCAACTCAGTTGCTGAGAAGTAAGCAGCTGAAGGACCACCACCCAATCACCAGACAAGTTAGTCGGGCTACATCTCATCACTGAAGCACCCTCTGCTGCTACATTCCACTGTCTCTTTGAAGCTCTGCGATGTCTGCTGCACTGTACTATGTAAGCATTGCCTTTGCGCTACTGTCTCTCATTTGCATTGCTCCAAACTTCAGCATCCAAACACTGCCTCTGCTTCTCCATGATTTTCTGCACCTAATGCTCCAGTCATCCTGTTATTGCCTTAAGGCTCTCGTATCTCGTATGTGATCCAAGAGTTTGGGCAACTCAAGGATCCTGCCTTCCCATCTGTAGTTTCTTTACAGATCTATATCGCCCCACCTCTTCTCTCGAGACATAAGCACTCATGGCCACATCATCCTCACTACCATTGTCCCCTCTATTTGTTGCTACCTTGGAATCTGAAGCTTCCTTGTCCTTCTTTTTAGGACAATTGTTGGTGAAGTGTCCAATTTTGCCACATATAAAGCACCAGACCTTGGATAGGTCCTTCTTCTTCCCTTTTTGCCACTGTCCCTTTGATGCTAGGGCTGCATCTCCCTCCTCCTCCTGTTGAAGGATAGCTCACATGTCACCCCAATTTGGGAGTTGTGCTCTGCCCAAGATGCTTTGGACAAAGGTCTCCCACTCATCAGTGACTGTATTCAGGGCAGTCCTCACCAAGAGCCCTTCATCTGGAGTTGCCCTCATGGCAATCCACTGATCTCAGATCGTTTGCAATCTGAAGAGGAAGGGATCAATCTCCTCTCCCTTGTGCATTTGGAACATCTGCATTTGGTTCTCTAGAAGCATCTTCAGTTGGATGAATTTGCCTTGATACAACGTGGTCAAATATTTCAACATATCATGTGTCGTCCTCTTCTCGAAAATGTGTGGTACCACATGATCCTTCACCCCATCCATGATCAAGTGCTTTTCTCGCACCTGATTTTCGTTGAACTTATTTAGAGCGTTCACATTGGTGGGCACAACTAGGACATTTTTCACGTGGTCTCTGATACCGTACTCCTTTAGGACTATTAGGATTTTGGCCTTCCAAATCACAAAGTTAGACACACCATCCAACCTATCCCGATCTCTTAGTCCGTATGGGGCCATCTCTGCTCAAACTGTCGAAATATATACTCTTCTCTCTTTTACTACTGTTGCACTCAACAAAAGATCGGATCTAGGTTTCTTGGTGTTAGAAACCCTCTAGAGATACTGCTCCCTCTGACAACTGATTTCCCTCTCGAAAATCCTTCGCCAATTCTGTTGAATCAACCCTCTACGATCACCCTCTTGATCGAATCTCAGAGCTTTAAAAATCTAGAAAACTAATTGGTAAGGAGGCTTTAAAAATCCACTTGTCATATTATTGCATATTTTATTTCAAATTTACACCAAAAATATCATTGTAATCTTCTAGAGTTACAAAATCGTAATATTCTTTTAATACGTTCCTGCATACAGGGAATCAACAGGATTAATTTTATTTTCATAATATCAAATGTATGTTTGACAAAAGTCTCTATCACTATATCCCTGCTATCCACAACATCAACTATTTTCTGTTGAGCAGCATCTTCAACCACTTCCTTACCAATACAAGACATGTTGAATCCATATACATTTCCCAAAAATATAGATTAGTTCCACCTTTTCCAACACCAGCCACATACATCTTAGCTATGTTTGGAAGGATTGCTCCACCAGGTTTCAACCAATGATCACGAGCATAAATAACTAAGCTGAGCAATGATTCATAAAACATGCATTATCACATTTACTCACTCACTATCCCATCTACACTTTGACTTTCAATTGCCATGCAATTTTCAATATCTTCTATCATGTTGTGGACTACAGTAATAACTCCATGCAAGTTTTGATTTTTGGCATTTTCACTTTCTTCTTTGAGCATGTTATTTTGTTTTCTAGCTTGACAAGCTACAAATTCCATCTTCTCAGTTGCTTCAACTGCAATTACTTTTACAACTCCTACTTAAGATTCTTTTACAACTCCTACCTAGCTAAGATTATTTTACGACTCCTACCTAATGACCACCTCGAAATGTTTATTTTTCATTAATTTTGGGGGAGAGGGATTTTTTTGGTGTATTGAACGGGGAAAGGGGAAATAAGGGTATCATGGATGGGTAGAAGTGAGAGTTACTGAAATCTATAATCCTAACATTAGGCAATCAGATGGGGCCTTATGACCAGAGGGCAGAGGGGCTAGTGGGCATAGAGAGAATGCAATAAGAGAAATTGATAGGGGGAACCCCAATAGTTGTGATAAGGGGACTAGGGGCCCTATTATCACAACCCATAAGCCCTTAACCCATAACCAATAAATTCCCTATCCCCGTAACCCCCAAACCATAATCCTTTAACCCCTACACTTATAACTCATAACCCATTAAACCCTTGATCCCTTAAACCCTAAGCCACTAAACCCTTAACCCCTAACTGCTAACTTAGAATCCCTTAACCACCCTTAAAAGTCACGAAAATGTAACTTTTGGAAGTAGTTTTGGACAAACCCCCCCCCCCCCAAATGTCATTAGAATTAAACTTTTAGATGCGGTTGTTAAGTGACTGCCTCCAAATGTCAAATTTTCATAAGTTGTATAAGGAGTAGAAGTCCAGTGCCTAATCTGATATTACTCCATGATAACTTTGATTAGTTTGGATGTGAATTGCGTTTCATGGTCAGTAATGACCTCTCTTGGCACACTGAGCCTGGTAAAAATCTCCTTATAAAGAAAATTGACAGTTTCCCGTTCATTTGTTGGAGCCAGTGCCTTGGCCTCAACCCATTTCGTAAAATCGCTAGTGAACACTAGAATATATTTCTTCTTTCAGGACATTGGCGTGATCAGGTCTACAAAATCAAGGGCCCACCTTTTGAATGGTTTGACCGATACTTGGGGTTGTAACGACATTTTTTTTCACTTGAACTGGCCTCCCCATCCTATAGTAGTTATCACATTGGCTGGTATGGGGGATGATTAATCAAAAGGGCTTGAAGTGCCATTGCATGGGGCTTCATTTGATTCAATTCCATGTTGCGTATTTTTTTATTAAACAAATGGTACCCGTGGTGAGGAGGTCTTTACCTTTTTAATTGCATGAAGAAAATGTCAAGGGAGAGGGCTCCATTAGGTTTTCCCATTGAACCCTAATTCGCCCAAATTCAAATTCAGTCCTTCATGTTCCATTGTATTTGATTCTTGGTTGTTTGCCCGAAGCACATGATATACATAAATGGAAGAGAATTAACTATTATATGATGAATAAGGAGTTTAAAATCACCAACAATAATCAAAGAAGGAAAATGATGTTCTTTTGTCAACATTAATCCTTCATTGAACCTCAATTCACCCAAATTCTAATTCACTCCTTCATTTGCCATTGCATCTGATTATTGGTTGTTTTCCCCGAGCACATGATATACATAAATGGAAGAGAATCAACTACTATATGATGAATAAGGAGTTTAAAATTGCCAACAACAATCAAAGAAGAAAAATGATGTTCTTTTGTCAACATTAGTCCTTGAAGTAATGCATATGCTTCCACTTGATTGCTTGAGATTGATCCTATTCCCCATACATAAAACAATTCTATTTTTCCTTTGGGACAAAGGATAACCCCTTCTACTACATCATGTTTGCTAGTTTGTGACAATTTCTTCTCCATACTAGGTATAAAACACCTCACCAGTTTTTTTTAAATGGTGGGAAAACTTATCACAACTTAATGGCCAAACCAAGAACAAGGACAATCATCACTGGTTGTTATCTTCTAATGCAAGTTGACTCATCACTATTATTCAAGTAAAACCACACCACCTGTAATTATTCGCTAGTGGTCCATAATGGGACAAACTTTTACTCTTGCGAGATGCCTCTAGGTCATGGGCCATTGACTTGTTTCCTTACATTTGAACAAGATGAGTATGATTCACAACTAGCTCATTCCAAACTCGATAAGAGGAGTATGAGGTCCATGTATATAACTAGTCCTTGAATATTTATATGAATATTTTGTTTCATTTCTTCTATCTTTGAAGGATATTGACAATTTTCGAGCAGACATGGCTTCTCGAGCAGTGAAGAAGCATGCACGAACATCAACCCTCAAAATGGCATCGGTGAAAACCCCAAACAAGACCCTTAAGAGTGTCAAGAAGGCCTTGCTGATGAAGCCCGAGCCAAAAGTTGTTGAAAATGTCGAGAAACTAAAAAACCAACTCCTGTGGAGGACATCAGAGTTGTCGAGGTTCCAGTAAAGAAATGGAAAAGAAAAAAAAATGGGAAGTTAAAAAAGTGGCGCCAAAAATTTCGTCACTCCTGAGAAGCCAACCCCTCTGAGTGAATCTAGGCCCAACAAAGGTAGATTTTTAGGGTCTATCTTATAAACATCTCAAGTTGTTTGGTAGGGTTTAAATTTTTGCGTATGAAATGATTAGGATATGTTAATTAGAATAATTTGAGGTTTAATATTTTGTCACCATGCTATTAATTGATTTTTGTTTTATTAAGAAAATGTATCATCTTCTTGTGTTTCAGATTTCCGTATATATAGAAAAATGATTAGCAACACTCTCGGTTTATAGGGTTACACAATTTTTGTGCTATTTTGATCTTGTGCCAAATTTTGCGCAAATTATCTCTATCATGCACTAGGGTTCTTACATGGTCTTCTTGCAACTTGTATCGACTACCCTCTCAAATCCTGTAGCCAAAACCCCAACTAGGATATGGGCATATATTTTTGATGAGAGTGATCATCAAACTCAACAATATATCATAGGTTTATCATTACTAAAGCTGAAAGGAATTTTTTAGTTAATCTAGGTACATTTAAAACACCATTGAGCTCAAAGATATCACCCAATGGCATTTGGAGTGATGAGATAGATCCCATTCTTGCTGTTGCATATTTGAAATCATCATCAAACATCCACTTGTATGCTTGCCTCATACTCTTGAAGTTTCCCAAAGGCCATATGTTTGGATGCTCCACTATCCATGTACCATCTGACACCATCATGGAGAAGTATGTCACAATATTGAATGAAATCTCATCCACTCTAACAAATATTGTTTCTGTTGTTATTGCTCGCCCTTCCCCTTCTTTTGAGGACACTAATAAGCATAATTTTCAAACTCTTGACACATGAAATAGTTGATATGGCCCAAGCATTTCTTACCATTGATTAGAGGAACCTGAATTCTCTTTCTCTCCTGCTAACCTATACTAGGTCCCCTTTTTTTTTTTCTGGCATTCAATATATTTATAGTGAGGGTTATATTTTTTCTCTTTCGTCTCTATACCTTCAACTCGCTCTAGTTTGTATTTTCTTGGATAAAATCATGCAATAACCTCTCAAGAGTCAAAAGTGGAAATATTTCTTGGGCATAGGCACCTTAGACATAAGGTTTCCATGAATATGAAAGCCCATTCAAGGTTGTGTACCGAATATTCATGCTTGAGCTCTTTTCAAGTTGTTGCACATTGATCATAGAGTTTATTAATTTTTATCAAAGAAGTGGCTGCAGTATATATTTTGTTGATTTATGTGGCTCTAAGCTTGATCCTTAGAAACATATTTCAATTGATGTTGTCACCCCGATATATAGTGAAGATAGCATCAAACATCCCGTTACTGAAGGTGTTACTGGTAATGTGTGGGATCCTTCATGGAGTCCAGGATGACTTGCTTTGTTTTGGTCATCTTCTTTTTATTTTTTTTTCAAATTTATAGATTTGTAGGTCGTTCAACTTTGGTATTTACGAATGCCAAAGATCATTATCCTCCAACAACATCTATATTTTCACTTTCATGGTATGAAATTGGAGGGACCTTATAATCTGTCTTCGTATCTAAGATTGAATGTAGTAAAAATAATACTCTTGGATTACACTGTTAGAAAAAATAGATCAAGTACCTAAAGACAAACTATCATAGGTCCATAGTTCTTTTCTCAAGCATGAATCTAAGGCATCCCACTGTTGAAACCTTCTGACAACTTCCTATCCCAAGTAGAAGTCTGGGGTTATTGGAAGGCTTCAAAAAACATGCTCTTTAGCTATGAGAATTCCATTGGATTCGGAGGTATCTCACAAAATGTTTCCCTGAGATTATCAGTCTCTTTTCTTGTCTTTGTGTGGTCAGTCACTTCTCTTGTCATTTTTTGGGTCACTCCTTTTAGCCCCAAGTACATCACAGTACTCCAGTTTCAAGGCGTAGGATAAAGAATACAGAGGAGTGGAATTTGTTCCATCTTTTTATGATTACATCCCTTAGGGTGCCAGACAAAAGTGGGCCCCACTCCTTAAGAAAATGTTGAATTATTTCCAACAAAATGTTGACACCCTCCAAAATGTCACATCAATATCCCAAAGTAATAAAAAATCAACAAGTGGCTCCATTATGGAGAGAAAATATCGACTTGATCACATCAAGCCTCATGAAGAATGGTAATTCTAATCCAAATTGTCTTTTGAATTTTGCCACTAAAGACTGAACCATGGAAGATAATTTTGTCCTCGTTTCTAATAATTTTTTAAACATGATATAGTCAAATTAAAATATGGTTTCTCCAACCTTTAGAGTTGAAGATTAGCAAATTGTCGGTATACTGCTTCAGCATGTTGGTGGGTAGCAATAAAAATTTGAATTTTTATTCCATTTTCACTCACAATTTTCATCCCTTGAACTTCAAAAATGATATATTTCATAGGAAAATTTAACCTATGAAGCAAACAGGGTCAAAAAAATATGGTCTGTTACTTTGCGTGAGCATTTTCTTTGATCACCTGCATGACATTTGAAGGACCAATGATCTTAATTTCTTCTAATTTTTTAGCACCCCAATCAATTGCCTACTCCTCCCCTGTAGTTGCTATAGCCCTCAAGAAGTATGGACTTGCAGGAGATAGAGTCATATTGGTCTAACCATCAGAAATATAATGGGCAAGCCATTACAACTCCAACAAGTACCAATCAGTTCTAGAATTCTCTGTAGCTAATCTCTACTTTAGAAAGAGTAGTGTGTAGTTTCTCAAAGTTTGGTCCCTTGTACCTCCTAGGTGCTTCATTGACCACCTTAAGCATGTCTTGAAAACACATTGACCACACTATATTGAAGGGTATACCACATGAAAATTCAAAGCCATTACAACTCCAACAAGCACGGATTGGTCTTAGAATTATCTCTACAGTGAATCTCTCCTTTCATAAAATAGTAGTGAATACTTTCTCAAAGTTTGGCCCCTTGTAACCCCCATTTTCTTAACCACCTTTAGCATGTACTGCCAATATTTTGACCGCATTACATTGAAAGGTGTTCCATATGCAAATATGGCCCTGGAAACTCTGTTTTTCGTCTCATCCTTTCACCAATATAACATTTTTTGCCAAGGGTCCACTATTAAGTCACTTGCATGGATATTCAACGGTTAAGGGAACATGTTATCCCTATTTTGGGATTGCTTTCTTGCTTGGGGAACTTGGACAAATAGGCTTCATCATGTTCCCTTTGAAATTAATTTCTTTTTAGGAGACAGCTTCACAAAACTAAACTCGTTCAAAGGGTGTTTTAAGAAAATGGATTTTAACTATAGTGTAGGACACACTATAAGCCAACTTAATTGCTGCAATTCTGCAAGCACCTTCCACCAAAGGCTTATTTTCCTTCTTCCCTATCTTTTTCATATCGGTCTAACCATCAGAAATATAATGGACAAGCCATTACAACTCCAACAAGTACCAATCAGTTCTAGAATTCTCTGTAGCTAATATCTACTTTAGAAAGAGTAGTGTGTAGTTTCTCGAAGTTTGGTCCCTTGTACCTCCTAGGTGCTTCATTGACCACCTTAAGCATGTCTTGAAAACACATTGACCACAGAAATATTGGTCATATTGTTCTTACCATCAAAAATATAATGGACAAGCCATTACAACTCCAACAAGTACCAATCATTTCTAGAATTCTTTGTAGCTAATCTCTACTTTAGAAAGAGTAGTGTGTAGTTTCTCGAAGTTTGGTCCCTTGTACCTCCTAGGTGCTTCATTGACCACATTAAGCATGTCTTGAAAACACATTGACCACACTATAGTGAAGGGTATACCACATGAAAATTCAAAGCCATTACAACTCCAACAAGCACAGATTGGTCTTAGAATTATCTCTACAGTGAATCTCTCCTTTCATAAAATAGTAGTGAATATTTTCTCAAATTTTGGCCCCTTGTAACCCCTATTTTCTTAACCACCTTCAGCATGTATTGCCAATATTTTGACCACATTACATTGAAGGTGTTCCGTATGCAAATATGGCCCTGGAAACTCTGTTTTCCATCTCATCCTTTCACCAATATAACATTTTTTTCCAAGGGTCCACTATTAAGTCACTTGCAGGGATCTTCAACGATTAAGGGAATATGTTATCCCTATTTTTGGATTTCTTGCTTTCTTGGGGAACTTGGAAAAATAGGCTTCATCATGTTCCCTTTGAAATTAATTTCTTTTTAGGAGACAGATTCAAAAAACTAAACTTGTTCAAAGGGTGTTTTAAGAAAATGGATTTTAACTCTAGTGTAGGACACACTATAAGCCAACTTAATTGCTGCAATTCTGCAAGCATCTTCCACCAAAGGCTTATTTTTCTTCTTCCCTATCTTTTTCATATTGGTCTAACCATCAGAAATATAATGGACAAGCCATTACAACTCCAACAAGTACCAATCAGTTCTAGAATTCTCTGTAGCTAATATCTACTTTAGAAAGAGTAGTGTGTAGTTTCGAAGTTTGGTCCCTCGTACCTCCTAGGTGCTTCATCGACCACCTTAAGCTGTTTGAAAACACATTGACCACACGTAAATATTGGTCATATTGGTCTAACCATCGTAAATATAATGGACAATAATGGATAAGCCATTACAACTCCAACAAGTACCAATCAAGCTTCTAGAATTCTCTCGTAGCTAATCTCTACTTTAGAAAGAGTAGTGTGTAGTTTCTCGAAGTTTGGTCCCTTGTACCTCCTAGGTGCTTCATTGACCACCTTAAGCAAGTCTTGAAAACACATTGACCACACTATATTGAAGGCTATACCGCATGAAAATTCAAAGCCATTACAACTCCAACAAGCATGCATTGCTCTTAGAATTATCTCTACAGTGAATCTCTCCTTCCATAAAATAGTAGTGAATACTTTCTCAAAGTTTGGCCCCTTGTAACCCCTATTTTCTTAACCACCTTCAACATTTATTGCCAATATTTTGACCACATTACATTGAAAGGTGTTCCATATGCAAATATGGCCCTCGAAATTTTGTTTTCCGTCTCATCCTTTCACCAATATAACATTTTTTGCCAAGGGTCCACTATTAAGTCACTTGCAGGGATCTTCAACGGTTAAGGGAACATGTTATCCCTATTTTGGGATTGCTTGCTTGCTTGGGGAACTTGGAAAAATAGGCTTCATCATGTTCCGTTTGAAATTAATTTCTTTTTAGGAGACAGCTTCACAAAACTAAACTCGTTCAAAGGGTGTTTTAAGAAAGTGGATTTTAACTCTAGTGTAGGACACACTATAAGCCAACTTATTTGTTGCAATTCTGCAAGCATCTTCCACCAAAGGGTTATTTTCATTCTTCCCTATCTTTGTCACATACTTCTATAGAGGGAAATCAACATGAGATTCTGAAAACTATTCAGCAAATCAGCAACATAAGTTGGGTGGAAAATCACATAAAATATGCACTTAAACGAAATTAGCAAAATAGTTTTGGAAAATCACAAAACCAAAAGAACTACTTGGAGATTGAAAATATGCATTTAAACGAAAGAGGTAAGCCCTTTTCTTACACCATATATAGCATGGATCTGAGCACAAATGTTGTAGACCCACATCAAGGCTGATTTGTAACTAACATAACATATATGTGGGTTTGGTGATAGTGGCAGATTTTTCATTTTTAAGAGCCATGGAATGAATTATGAAGGATTCAGTTTTGAGACCATGCAGTCTTCTAAAAAATTCCAGTAAGAACTAAATAGTCGATTATAAATTGCAAATAACCATATTGCACAACCAAAAGAGAAACATGCATATACCACGTGAAAACCACAACTACCAATAGAAGAAGTTAGATATAGTTCTTCTGATGTCCCATCCAATTTTTGAAGACATCTTTTGGATGGAAATCTCATTTATTTATGTAACCTGTTATAATCCTTTCATCTTGCCTCAGAAGAACACTACAAAAGAGTTCTAATGAAGTAGTCTTACACCAACATTAGATAGAGACAATTTGCATTGAAAACTTTGGATGAAAATTCGAATAAATTATGTTATATCCTTTTCATAAAATCTTCTAACAGAACACCAGCAGAGTTTGTAAGGAAATATTATTACACCAACATAAAGAAATGTGAACTATGGTACATACACATATAGAAGCTGCCTGTAGTTCCTGAGTTGTTCCCTCTGATTCCTGAGTATTGAAGAAATCTTGTAATGGAATCATCTTCAAGGAATCCTTCTTCATGCTCTTAATAACCTGAACAGAAGTTAAAGCTCCGACAACCGTGGTTATGATAGGAATTTTATATGCTAATGCCATTTGTCTCAACTTCCGCCCACCTATTTGATCTAATGCATCTCCTGAATTTGCAATCACCAGTAACTGAATCTGACCATTTGCAATCATGTCATCTACATGTGGGCGCTCTTCATGGAGTTTCAAAACTCTTTCCACTGGAATTCCTTCCATTTTCAACAAACTGGCTGTGATAGTTTTTGCAAAAATTGTAAAACCAAGTTCAATGAATCTGTTTGCAATTGCTGGGAGTATTGGTTTGGTGAAATCACTTAAACTTAAAAACACCGTGCCTACAAGAGGCAATTTTTGATTTTCTACAATTTGTGCCTTGGAAAATGCCATAGGAAATTTAAATTCTATACCCATCACTTCTCCAGTGCTTCGCATTTCAGGACCAAGAACCACATCACAGCCTTGAAAATTTTCAAATGGAAGGACTGCTTCCTTGACAGATACGTGACTTGGAATAACTTCCTGTATAAAACCAAAGTCTCGAAGAGATTTTCCTGACATAAGAAGCATGACATACTTTGCTAAGGGGTGGCAAATTGCCTTTGAGACAAAAGGTATTGTTCGTGATGCTCTAGGATTTGCTTCAAGAAGGTAAACTTCACCAACAGGTGTGATTGCATATTGTCAATTCATCAGTCCACAGATGCCAAGCCTCTTTGCCAATTTAGATGTCCATGATCTAATGACTGACAAGTATACAGGTGACACTGTTTCCTTAGGAATAGAACAAGCTAAATCACCAGAATGCACACCTGCTTGCTCAATGTGCTCCATGATACCACCAATGACCACACTACCTTTAGAATCTGTCAAATAATCTACATCGATATCACAAGCATCTGCCAGGTACTTATCAAAGAGTACTGGCCTTTCTGGGTCCACTTCTACTGGAGTTTCTAAGTAATGCTTCTATTTCTCATCACTATATACAATTTCCATTGCATGACCACCTAAAATATTAAAGGGCCTGACAAGAACAGGATAGCCAACCTTTCTTGCTATTGCCAATGCATCCTCATCACTCTTAGCAATACCACCTTGAGGTTGCTTGACTTTTAGCTCATCCAATATTACATTGAACTTCTCCCTATCTTCAGCAGCATCTATTGAAGCGGGAGAAGTCTACCAAATTCGCGAAAGACCTTCCCCACTTGCACCCACAGGCTTAAACTCATCGAGGTATTGTTCTATGGGTAGAGCTAGATTCAAAGGTGTTTGCCCTCCAAACTGTACAATTATACCATCGGGCCTCTCTTTGTCAATGACATTCAAAACATCCTCTACTGTAAGAGGCTCAAAGTACAGTCTAACACTAGTATCGTAATATGCAGAGACAGTCTCAGGGTTTGAATTCATCATGATGGTTTCATATCCTGCATCCTTCGAAGTGCAAGAAACCTTAGAAAAATTCCATAGAGGTCAACAATTAGCCATTCAGATAGAGGAAAATACTCTAGCGAATAATGTAGATGAGTTCAGCCACAAAACCAATCGAGGTTTATCCCTCAGGTTATCTGAATACCCTCCTATTCTAGGGCTGAAATAATATCAAACAAAGGTTGTTCTTGTGTCTCAAATAAGCCAAATAATAGCCATTAGAGTTGAGACTCAAATAGCCACAATTTTTAAGTGAATAGTGCTAAATAATGTCCAAAAGAATCCATAGTCATTAGTCCTCAAATGTGCATGTAGTAGACCTTGGAACAGTGTGTAATCGACCTCAGATTAGCCTAAGAAAGGGTCAAAATTCAGCCTCTGAGGTTGCCTTAGATGACACAGATGCAAGCCTCAGAAAAACACATAAATTTACCTTAGACTTAACATGAATTCATCCTCTTCTCCTCTGAATCTCCATGCAAAAAAAAACATAAAAACGAAACCTAAAATCACAAGTAGAATGGCCTCTTTCTTCTGTTTTGCGCTCTGCCCCAGGCTTCAAAAATTTAGAGAAAACAATCTACTTGCCAATTCTCTCTTTTGGAGAGCAGACACGTTTCTTTTGATAGTGGTCTTGGATTATTTTTTGATATTATTGAGTACAAATGTGCCTCTGAAAATCATAATCAGTATGTCTTGCTCATGTATGTTATGGATGAGATTGCCTTAGAGAATATGACATGGATCTAGGTGATGGACAAATTGGAACCTTGTATATGGCATGTGTATGCCAATAGCCACTAGCAACCTGAGTATGCATCTTACGTTGCAACCTAGGAACCTAGAAGCTGAAATTTATCAATTTATAGGATTTATAACCATCTACTAAGACTTGAAACATAAGATTTGAACTTTATCAATTTGACAAAACTTATAATATGACAGTCTTCTCTACATGGGCTACATGCTATATGTCACCGTACACTACTTGAAGGTTGGAAGGACAGGTTTTTCATTCACAGTTTTGTCTATAACTGATTTTTTCTTGTCCATTTTCTTCTCTTTGTAGTTTGATCTAATGTTAACTTTTAAGTGTTGTACTTAACAAATATGCAAACTCTCTTTAACATGCCCCTTTTGAGAAGTTGTTTTTTGTAAACCAATCATGCACTAATATGGAAATTGGAACTGATAATATGCTTCCCTATCTTTCTTGTAAATATTAGTTAGGGATCAACCATAGGATAGTTGTTTCTTGCTGGTAAAAAGGTATTGAGTTTGAAGGCACAACTCTGAACTTAAAACACCCTTAATTGTAAAGATTTCTGGCTTTAATGGGTACCTTATGCCCTATTATTAAGGTGTTGCAAATTATGATAGAAATTATGATTATGGGTTTAGTTAATTCTATGGTTGTCTCATAGTGGTTTTTGCTTAGACACCACATATTCATTCATTCCAAAAACTAGGAACAGGATTTCGAATGCATCATAGTTTAGAGTATGAATATTATACTTGATTGTTTTAGTTATCTGGTTCTTGTCACACGGTTATGTTTCCTCAGACACCATTTGTTCATTCATTCCAAATAGGAATGGGATTTTGAATGCATATTAGGTCAGCTCACCTTGTTGAGCCATTAGATGATCCTAAATTCTTGGTCAATTGGATATGTTAATTTTCTTTTCAATTGGTGTTGTTGGGGAGGTTAATTGGGATGGCTAGAAAATTTGTTTGAAAGGACTGTAGTGTGAAGAGTAATGGGCGATAGTGATGTTGGACACCTTAATCCCCATAAAACATTCTGGTAGAATAATCACCGCTAGAGAAGCCAACATCACTAGAGGTTTGTTCTATCACTGTCATGCTGATAAAGGGTTTGGCTTATTATTTTGTAGCTTCTAGTGGGTAGTATTTTTGTTTTTGGGATATCAATCTGCCATTTGCTGAAATAAGCCATTCTAGAATTTGCTACCTCCATGCAGACAAAACTTAGTTATGCATTCCTAGTAATCCATCTTCTTATGTTTGTAAATACGTCTTTCTTGTTTCCTCGGTGGAAATATTTGCTTCTGTATTTACATTATTTCATGACATGGGTTTTATATCTAGAATTTTTCGCTTCCATGACGTTTCAGTCTTTCATCTTCAGAAATTGAAGTCCCAGTATTCTGCTATTTGCGTAAATAGGTAGTTATGGATTTTGCTACCTCCCAGTAATCTTTCAATTTCTTCTATATGTATTCACAATAGTAATATTTTCTTGTCGCATCGATTATTGTAGCATATGAATAGATTAATAGAAGATTGAGATTTAGTGAATGTTTTCAGTTATAATGGTTGTGAAACTGTACGATTTAAATTGGAAATGGTAACTAACTTTTATTTTCGTAAAAGTGTTTTTAGTCTTCTTTATCTTTGTAAATGTGTTGCTCTTGTTTCACAATAGGAGCAGTTGTTTTTAATATTTGTCTAGTTCGTTTGAGCAAGGGCATCCATGGTTTTGTGAAATTCCCCATTTCTAACGCTTATGCGTCTCTGGACCTTACAAATATAATTGGAGACATATATGGAGCTGGATTTAAAGAGTTTATGGTGCCAAGCTTGATTTATTAAGCTGTGGTGTAATCATCAGCCTCTATGCATCCATGGTTTTTTGAAATTCCCCATTTCTAGCGCTTATGCATCTTTGGACCTTACAAATATAATTGGAGATATATATGGAGTTGGAGTTAAAGAGTTTATGGTGCCAAGGTAGATTTATTAAGCTGTGATATAATCATCAACCTCTATATTTTGAATTTATGTGCCAGGGCTTATGTGATTGTCACCGAATATTTTGTTTGTAAGCCTGTAAGTATAACATTAAGTCCGTGCTTGGACAAGGCAAATACTCAGAAATTTTTTACATTGTGATCTCCTTCTTGCATATGCCTATAAGCTGGTATTGTTTACTATCACTCTTAAAGTGGGGCTACATATGATGTCATAGTTCAGTACATTTTTGTAGGTTTAAAATCTACAGAAATTGCCAAGAAAAAAACAAAATTTGCATTAGCACATGCTTCAACTACACTTATCTTCCTCCTTTGTTGGTGGCTAATTGAGATCCGAACCAAGTGTTGTCCATTTTGTCTCCAATTCTCATGACTATAGTCACTGATTTTGGTGTTCAGAAGTTGGACCTGCTCCTGAAGCCCCACTAAATGACTACAAAGAGCCTCAGATTCATTTTGTTGCATGGAGAAATTGGCTTTCAAAGCCTGTGACTGCCTCCAATGCTTGTACACTTGTCATCATTTGCTCTTTCAGCTTCAAATTAATCACTATAAAGTATACTTGGAGTACATCCAATTTCTTCATTAGCAGATTTACCTTCTCATTGCAGCTGCAATTAAAGTGCCATGCACAACTATTGGTGCTTTCTGTTCCAGCTTGGCCTCCCCACATTGTATTCAAATTTTTCATTGTTGTGCCACAGCAAATCACTTACCCTCTGTTTACTCCACGACCAACATATACAATTACTTGCTCCCCAAACCAGCATGAAAAACTCAGTGATGCTCAATCTAGGGACACATAATACCTCCAGATTGAATTTTTCTCTTGCACTTATTTGTAAAATTCTTGCACAATTTAGTCATACCAATCTGCAAACTAGAGACTATATTTGCACCAATAACTATCAAGCATAGGGGAAGTACATTCCTAGGCTCACTTGTGTCAAATTTCTTTCCAGGATGTTGCTTACGAGGTTCATCCCATAGTCACTGTTGTGAATTAGCTCTCCACATATTGCCAATAGAGTAGTAGTTAGGAACTGGTCGGCCTCCAACCAAAGCCTGTTGCATTTAGACATTTTTCCATTTGCTAGCTCATGACAGGAGGCTGAATTAACATTGAATTTGGGGCTTTAATTTAATTTATTTAAAGTTGTAGAATTTACAATATATAAAGGTTTCAAGATATCATTTTTAAAAGTCTAATTTAAAGGGTGCTAGCTCAATTGAAGAGCACCTGCTTTACAAGCAGGAGGTTGGTGGTTCGATTCCATCATGCCCTGTTATTCATATGGAATGGCGATGATCAATTTTTGGTGACGGAGGCTCTTTTGACCATCACGAATGAGCTTATGGTGACATTTTTCGACCCTCACCAAAATATGAAATGGTGACGGCCAACGAACGCCACCGTATATATGCATCAATAGTGACAACCATGAAAGAATCGTTGTTGTTGATATGAAATGGTGAGGGTTATTGTTTGTCATTATAGTCATTATTCGTGATGGACTTTGATGTCACCAATGAGCTTATCATGACACTTTTTGACCCTCACCAAATATGAAATGGTGACGGTCAACGAACGTCGCCATATATATGCACCAATAGTGATGGCCATGAAAGGTCCCTCACAAAAAATAGTTGTTGTTCATATCAAATGGTGACGGTCACTATCGGTCATTATAATCAATATTTGTGACGGACCTTGAATGTCACCACAACACATACTTTCGGTGATGCCACTTTTGGTGACGTTCAATTTTTTGGTGATGAAGGCTATTGTCCGTCACCATTGCTCATATGAAATGGTGACGGTCACTATCCGTCATTATAAATCATTATTGGTGACGGACCTTGAATGTCACCACAACACCTATACTTTCGGCGATGCCACCTTTGGTGACGTTCAATTTTTGGTGACGGAGGCTCTTTTGACCGTCACCAATGAGCTTATGGTGACATTTTTCGCCCCTCACCAATGTCTCTTTTTCTTGTAGTGATAGTGAAACTTCGAAGGCCTATAGAGTCTATGTGCCTGGTCAAAGGGAAGTGGAGATATTCCACGATGTCACCTATGACGAAGATACTTCCCTAAGGAAAGTAGTCAATCTTCCAAGATCTGAGGAAGATCATGAAGCAAGGCTTGGAAATCAAGAAGAACCAAAGGATGAAACAATGCCTAATGTTGAAGGACCGATAGACCCGATTGATCCACCCCCTTCACTGGGAAAGAGACCATCATGGCTCAGGGAAACTCTCGAGGATGCTGAGGGACATGGGGCCCCAAGGGGGACATTCCGTGAAAGCAAGAAGCCGAGTAGATACCAAGGGTATCTAGCAGCCATGAGTACTATTTTACAATCCGAGCCTGGATCCTTTGAGGAAGTCGTAAAGCATCAAGTTTGGAAGGATGCTATGCACGAAGAGTATGAGTCCATTATGAAGAATGATGTCTGGGATGTGGTTCCAATACCAAAGGACAAAGCAGTTGTCACCTCGAAATGGCTCTACAAGATCAAGCATGGATCTTATGGAAGTGCTGAAAAGTTCAAGGCAAGATTTGTTGCCCGTGGCATCTCTCAAAAGGAAGGTGTAGATTATGATGACATATTTGCACCTGTGGCCCGATATACCACCATTCGATCTATTATAGCCCTTGCTGCTACGCAAGGATGGAGTCTTCATCAGATGGATGTGAAGACCGCATTTCTGCATGGTGCGATAAAGGAGAAGGTATATGTGGAACAACCTCTGGGGTTCGAATTCCAGGATCAGGACACCCACGCCTGCAGGTTGAAGAAATCCCTCTATGGGTTGAAGCAAGCACCAAAAGCTTGGTACGAGAGGATAGATAACTACTTGATGAAGTTGGGTTTCACTCAAAGTAATGCTGATCCGAACCTTTACTTCAAGGTTGTCAAGGGAAAGCCTCTCATTCTTGTGTTGTATGTGGATGACCTCTTCCTAACAGGTGCTGACCCTCTCATTCATCAGTGCAAGAGGGAGCTCGATGTTGAGTTCGAGATGAAGGACCTAGGACTGATGCACTACTTCCTAGGCCTAGAGGTTTGGCAGAGACCTAGTGAGATTTTCCTTTCTCAAGGAAAATACATTGTGAAGCTTCTAGAAAGATTTGGTATGGTGGACTGCAAGTCCGTGTCAACACCAATGGAGCTCAACTTCAAGAAGTTGAGTGGCAGCTCTGTTGGGCCCGTAGTAAGGTCAACTCGTAGGGGCCCTGATGTTCTTAGTGAGCACCCGTCCAGATATATGTTTTGCAGTGAACACTTTGAGTCAACAGATGGTTGAGCCTCATCACTTTCACTGGGTTGGTGCCAGGAATCTTCTGAGATATCTTCGGGGCACGATAAACCATGGGCTGAGATACAATGTCAGGAGCGTGACACTCCTTGGATATACTAATATCGATTGGGCTGGCAGTGTGGTGGATCGTAAGAGCACATCGAGATGCTGCTTCAATATTGGTTCTGCTTCGATCTCATGGATGAGCAGGAAGCAGAAGTCAGTGGCTTTGAGCACCGTAGAGGCCAAATACATTGCAGTGAGTATGGCCTGTTGTGAAGGAGTCTGGTTTCAAAAGCTCTTTAGTGATTTGTTCGTACATGTGCTAGATACCACCGTGATACTTTGTGATAACCAGAGTGAGATTCTCTTGTCTGAGAATCCAACGTTCCACGACCGATCCAAGAATATTGATATCATGTACCACTTTATTCGGGATATGGTACAGCGAGGCGTCATAAGGCTCGATCATATAGGAACTGATGAGAAGGTCGCAGATATTCTCACAAATCCCCTAGGGAAGGTCAAGTTCCTAACCTTCCATGAGAGTCTTGGTATCATGAAACGACCCTATGATGTGGGTCCTGTTGGACAATGAGCTCTGGGAGCTTTGGGGGGCTTTGGGGATAGCTTCTCAAAGCTATAAGCAACCACAGGGCTAGGCTTGCCAAACCTTGTTGGTGTGCTTGGGCCCCACCATTTTGATTATTGAGTTGGTTCACCTCTCATTATCTGTGCCCCGTATGCATCCTACCCATTGATTTGAGGGCTCACGGGAAGTACCTCTCATTTGGCCAATGAGGTGGGAAAAGCTAGAGACTAGTAGCAAATACTGATGGATGCATCAGAGATTGTCGTACTCTCTATCTAGGATGGCACGGTCCAACCACTTGATTTGGGATCAAGTATAGTGAGGTTTCGGACCTCCAACTGACTTCAGGTCAGGTAAACCAACTTCAGGTTGGTATGAGACTCTTTGTGAGTCCGATAGAGGTTTTAGAACTCTAGGCTAAATCTGTCAGGTGGGGAATGATGTCTTTGTGACTGACCCACTTCTGTTCTGAAATAAAGAGGCCAGCAAAGCAAGTTATGGTGGGATGACGCACGATGTTTGATTGCACAGGTGGATGGAGTTCTCCCTAGTTGAGAAGGAGTGTTAAAATTGGACAAATAGGTCCAAACTCCATGTTGTGATGGTTAGATGAAGATACCAATATTTTTATTGGGTTCCTCTTTTGGAGATGTGTAAGATCGATCTAAAATTGATCTTAATCTGATGAGCAGAACATTTATTTTGAATTTATTTTTAATAATTTCAAATATGTGCAGGTCAGCCTTAAGGTTTTACACCCCCAACAGATGTGTCACACACCTCAATGATTGATATAAATAGAGTCAACGTTGGAGGAATTTTTCACTCATCTCATCCTCACACATCATCTCTTCTTCTGATTTAGTACAAGCTCCTTGGAAGCAGTTCCGGTTCACAGGTGGGAAGAAGGACAAATTTACTACAGCGAGGGTTTGGACGAATTTACTGCAGCTAGGGTTTCCACGCAAATTTGACCAGCATTGACTCTGGTCAACGCATGGTCCAAAGAGGCTGAAAATTGGTGGAGACTTCGATTTTGGAAGGCCGTACACATTGGCACAAGAACCGAGGTCAAAAGGTTGACTGAAGACCGAGATGCGTTGACTTTCTTGCTGCTGTCCTGCGTTGACTTTTCTGGACAACGTTGACTTTTCTGGGGTTGACTTTGAGTTAACCATGTGGTTGTTTTGAGGGATGTTGTGACACATGCTGGGTTGGCTGACCAAGGAGACTTTGCTGGTTGAAGCATCCTATTGACCACCGTAACGCACCACCACATTTTTCTGTTTCTGGTTTGTCTTCTGTAGATCCTCTGGTATGTTCTATCAGCATTTTACTTGATCGTTTATGTGATTGTTGTAGTGAAAAGTAAAGTTGCATCAAGCATAGAACATCTACATAAATTTACAAGGTTCCAGTTGGGCTCTTATTGAGTTGTCTTCCTTTACATGTGAAGGAGAAATTCTATTGCCAAAAATAATGAAACATTAATCATTCTGGTCAACACTTTCAATTGCGTGAAGCCCTTTGTAACAATTTTTGTCTATGTTTTCTACCCAATATTGAACCTTTGTTAAACCATATCATATAGATGGATCAGATCCGCTCCCCTAAGTGGAAGAGTTACTACCAGAAATGATTTATGGTTCGTTGGTACACTTAATGATATTGAAGGATTTATCTCTTGTAGCAAGTGTCTCATTCTGGATTCTGTATCCATCTCCTTTGGATCTAGAATCAGTCTCTGAGTTATTATCGTGTCTAAAAAAATTGTTTGAATCAAGAGATACTAACGATGCCAAGCCATCTAAATGACGAGCACTCCCTGAAAGCCTTAAATTATATGAATTGGGTGGAGCATGCTTAGAAGCAACAGATGCTAATATTCTGGTATTTGAATCTCTGTTTTGTATGTATCTCTACCTTCCAAGAAATAAGTCTCACGGGTAACATTGCTTTCCATCATTATCATGGTTTCCCAAACTGCTTCCACGAGTAGTAAGCTCATGGGAAGCTAAACGTTTGTCTAGTCATCATTTCCCAGGATCGGCAATGGCTTAGCACCCATAAGAAACGATCTCCCAAGTGTATTGGATTTCTGCCTCAAGCTGTGAGGGAATTGAACTTGACGTGGATTTATTAAGGCCATGGAGATGTCAGGTCCATGAATACTTTTAGCCACGAATATCTTTTATGTGCGATATATTCAAAACTTCAAGGGTATCTTGTGACTTCTTATTAGACGGATCTTGCAAAGGAGGAATTCCATTCGGCTTTCCAAAGCCAATGTCAAGTTCATTGGATCGAAGCTTGTCTTGCTTTCCAAGTGATTCCTCAGCTTGCTGGTCAATCTATAGATTTACACAATTTACTGAAACGAAATTGCAATCTTATATATAATTTCCACAGAATTCACCAAAATTAATGCAGCAGGGGTTAGCAGCAGGATAGAAAATCCCCAAACATCCAAAAGGGTTGATTTCAAATCTCATTGTGTAACATTACCAAGAGAGCTCTGATGGTCAATTTGTATAATTTCTTAATTTCCTTTAGACAACACAGGTAATGCAGTGAGTGTTTACAGGGTAGAAAATTTCCAGACATCGAGAGGTTTTCTTTCAAATTGCATTGGGTTTTGTTAAATAACATGAATTTGATTTAACATTCCGACATTCGCCATATACTGTTTGTTAGAGATAAACATTCAAAATCTAAGAGGAAATCACCAAAACTAATGCAACAAGGGTTAGCAAGATAACAAATCCCCGAACATCCAAAAGGGTTGATTTCAAATCTCATTGGGTAATGTTACCACGAGAGCGAATTTCATAATTACCTTAAGACAACACAGGTAATGCAATGAGGATTTGCAAGGTAGCAAATTGCCAAACATCCAGAGGTTTTCTTTCAAATTGCATTGGGTTTTGTGAAACAACATGAATTTGATTTAACATTCCAGCATTCGCCACATACAATTTGTTCGTGACAAACATTCAGAATCTAACAGGAATTAAGTAGATATATGCGGTAATTTTGATGGATGCATGTGATCTGTCAAATTGCATTGGGATTTGTTAGATAAAAATAATTCAACTTAACATTCCGGCATTCGCCACATACTATTTTTTCGATATAAATATTCAGAATCTAAGAGGAATTAAGTGGATAAATGTAGTAATTTTGATGGATGCATGTGATCTAGAATGAACAATGAGAAAAGGCAATAGAAAAACTATGGAAAGAGGCGAGAGATATGAATTATTTACCTGCTCAAGTAAACTCTCGGCCACCTGAAGCTTTGAGAAACCCATCCAACCATTGTTGTGAAGCAGATCTCGGACGCTCAGCCTTCCATCTTTCCCACAAGTCTTTTCTTGTACAAACCCTTGAACCAGGGTTCGAATTGAGTATTTTCAGTGCGTAAAATGTGGGCAATAAGGAACCAAGGTTCGAATTGAGTATTTTTAGTGCGTAAAATGTGGGAAATAAGGAATTGGGGCTGGGACAAGCTATTCTATACTATACGATAAAGACACTCTACTCTAATCAAGAAACATCCTATGCTATACACATACCTTCATATACATACCTTAAAGATTCAATCTACAAAAAATCTTAATAATTTGTATAAGTCGCTCATATATGATTCGTAATTATAAAATATAATCACTGACCTAATCAATTATATAAGTCTTTGTTATAGGATACATAATAATAATATTATTATATAGTCGCTGAATAATACATTATAATAATAAAATATGTCCTTTTGAAGAGAAAAAGTTAGTCTTTTTATCTATCGATAAAGCTTTACAATATCTTCTTAAAACACTGACATTTTCAATTGGGAAACCCATTTAAACCTTATTTACCAAATAAGAAGACAAGAAGACGATTTGACAAAAATTTTCATTTTCTCCAATTTCATAGAGACTCCTTCTAATAGATAATATATTAACATAAAGGATACAAGATTTAAATTCAAAATTTCTCCTTTAGATCATATAATTGGGATGAAAGAAAATAACCAAATTAGCAATCAGGTGATTTATTAGAGAATATTGTAAAGGAGTGAAGTGATTTTTTTTACATATTTTATTTCATTTTTCTTAATTCAATTGAATTTATTTTTGATAATTTCAAAAGATTATTTATTTTAATGAAGATGAAATCATATTTAATGATAAAGGTTTATGTCCCAAGCTAAAATATTATTTATTCTAATGAAGATGAAATCATCTTTAATGAAGAAGGCATATGTCTTAAGCTAAAAGATTATTTATTCTAATGAAGATGAAATCATCCTTAATGAAGAAGGCCTATGTCCCAAGCTAGATGTTACACACTTTGATGAATCAAATAATATCATGAGAAATTTATTTTAAGTCCACTCAAACCATCTTGAGACTCTTCCAAAATTAAACTTTGAAAAGTTCAAGGAAAAAATTATTTCACCATAGAAAAAGTGAAAGTCCCTTCATGTATGTTTTTAGTCCCCATGGTATCCATACATCTAATTATTATGGAAGAACTCCAATATCTATCCTAATTTAAAGGAATAGTTTCAACAAGGACATTGATGTGACCCTCGAGAACTAGATCCAATAATTGTTCTTTGCTTAATATGATAGGCAAATTCATCTTCTCATATCATGTACCCACCCCCCTAGGTGGCATTAAGGAGGTGATTTAAAGGAATTTTTCCTCTTTAAGTACTATTATAGGGTCTCTTTTAAGCTTGTATATGTGCTCTTCTCAACAAGAACTTTCCAACCATTGTATTCTTACTTAATTATGAGTCATGCGTAGAAAGATATTACATTCTAAAAAAATATTCAGGTTCTCTTTTTCTCAATCACGCTAGCAATCATACTAGTGATGTGGTAGCAAGTTCACCAGGGATTTGTACTAGGTCATGTCACAACTAGTATAATTCACCCTTGGGTTCATGCTTTTTGGAAATTCATATTTACTTAATGGCTTATTAGGTTTGTTCTTTGCTTAATATGATAGGAAAATTCATCTTCCCTTATCATGTACCCATCCCCCTAAGTGGCATTAAGGAGGTGAGTTAATGGATTTTTTTCCTCTACAAGTAATATTATAGGTTATCTTTTGAGCTTGTATACGTGTTCTACTCAACAATAAATTTCCAACCATTGTAATCTTGCTTAATTATGAGTCATGCATAGAAATATATGACCTTCTAAAGATTTCTTCAAGTTGTTTTTTTCTCAACCACGCCAGCGATCATAATGGTGTTGTGGCAACAAGTTCAGCCGAAATACGTACTATGTCATGTCACAACTAGTATGATTCATTGATGCAGGAGCATCACCCTAGGAAAATCATTTTATTTAAGACCCCAAGGGTACCATGTAAATTCTAGAAGGGAGATTTTAATTTTTGTGTATAAATTAGAAATTGTAGGTTGTTAATTATCCATGTGTCTCATGGTAATATTGGCGAGGTGTTAGTTTGTTTTAGTAACTATCAAAGTGTTCCTTTGTTAATGTAACAGGTGTAGGGTTAGAAATCTAGGAGTTCTAGGCTACTAGAAAAATGTCCAATTTCTATTGTTTATGTTGAGATATTTGCAACCAGTGAAGTTGTATAGAAATGTGTTTGTAGGACAAGGAGAAAAATATCCCAAGTGCACTCAAAAGTAAGATTTCCATGAGGTTCTTTGTACATATCGCCTAATAAAAAGTGAATATAGTTTTAAACCTTTTCCATGTATTTGTATATGATTTTTCTCTACGTAGTCTTTTTCTATTGATTTGAATCTTGTCAATTAGAAATTGGGTAGGAAATCTTTGATTTGTCCTCGATATTTACATATGGTAGTAGGAAAAAAAATGAAGGAAGGTGTGTGAGTGGATCATCATTCACCTTGGCACATAATCATTATCAACCTAGAGGGAGAGATCAACAAAAGGATTCGGTGATTTCCATTTCACGGGTTTGGGATCAACTTTGAAAAAAAGGAGTAACATCCAAACTATTAAAATTGTGCAAGTGTTATGTGTGCATTATATGAATTCAATTGAACCTAAATGGATCTAGGTTTGGGCCTTGTGTTGTGTTGGCAACATAGCACGACAACAGTTGGTCGGTGGGATTAGATCACGATCATAGAAGGCCCTCATTGAACCAAACTCCATCAATCCCAAAAGATTGGGCATAGGTGAGGAGAATTTGACAAGGATCAGACCTTTGTTGGTGTCCCAAAATGTTAATTTTTCATAGGGATATATTGTTCTTTTCTTTGATAATTGCATTTCTTCATTAACACATTAAGTTCACCCCATAGCATCATAACATTATTCATATTTACATCATTATTCAGTAGCATATTAAATTATGTAGAAAGAACAATAACATCATCATCAATGCAGCGAAACATAAAAGAAAAATAGAAGAAAATCATGCACACATAGAGACACCAGGATTGGTCGGAGACCAAGGCAAAACCCACTATGGGGAAACCCTTGCGAATTATTCTTCTTACATTGTCATCAAATGATTCAGAAAAAGAGAGTACAATGATCCATATCTTCATCTATGCAAGTAACCAGAAAAACTACTATAACATTCATGAAATGAATCCAACCATGTATGCACTATGAAATCTAATTCAAAAGACAGTATTGAACTGTCACTCACTTAAATCTACTACCGAACCTTGTGGTCACTGAGTGAAATCTTTGAAATATTGAAACTTCATCATTTAGCCCTCGGTCGCATGGAGGAGGAATCATCTATGCGACTATAGGGTCCTTGTCGCTCCCTTAAGCTAGGCAAGCATGCGACTAGGGGTCAAAATTGAACTTCAAAAACCCTAATCTCCTGGTCGCATGGAAGACGTGTTGTGTGTGCGATTGGGATGCTTCGGTCGCACTAAGGAAGAGCTATGTGTGTGACTAGGAATTCTAGTCGAACTGATGATCTTGAAAGCGTGCGACCGGAGTCTAATTTGACTGCCAAAACATTAACCTCTTAGTCGCATGCAAAGAGGGGGATCCATGCGACCGGAAGGATTTGGTCGCACTCATGAGCCGAGGAAGGAGCGACTAAGGTTGAAAACTTCTAATTTTGTGCCTGTCACTTGGACCCATCACTGTGTGACTGTCGCTTGGACCTGTCATCCCACACTAGTGTGTTTTGTCTTCATGTTGTTTCTGGATGCCAATTTCATTGTTTCTTGTTGCAAACTTCAACACTCCCTCTCAACAAGAAATGAATCAATATTTCCTGATCCGGTACCTTTGGAATGTCCTGCATGCGCACATGCAACTCTTGCATGCAACACTTCCCTAGTGTTTCTCGCACATGAAACTCTTGCATGGAACACTTCTAAAACTGAATAGCCTCCAAACATCTGAATTAGTATAATGCATCTTTCATTAGAGTATTTTGACTCCTGTTGGCTATTGCACATGTCTATTGGATTCTCTGCACTGCTAACATCTGCATCCATGCACTCTGCACTGCTGCCAACTCTGATCTGCACTCCAGTATCTGACACCTGTCACTTTCATTTATGTCTTCTTGACATCTGACTACATCAATCTAACAGATCCTTCCTGCTACTATTGTATTGTGGACTCCTCGTAGCCAGGTTCGATCCATGAGACACACCATCTCAATGAACCCTGCCCAAATTTCTTCTTGGGATTAATTTTTCACATCGCCTCACCTCACACCTGGAGGTATAGCTGCATGTGCTCCCTCTGCCCATCTGGCTCAAAATTTCCCCCTCATGGAGGTCTCTGCATGAGTGGTTTCTGCCACTCCATGATCCTCATCTTGTGGCTCCTCCACATCCTGAGGTTCATCCTTTGGAACCAAGAGTTCCTCATCTACATGCAAATCAAGCTCCCTCTCAAGGGACAAATGCATGGCTTTCTCACACTTCACCATGGTACATCCCTTACATGTGTCTATCTGCGCAAGAGTACCCTTTGGAAGCTCCATAGAAATCTGTTGCATGACCTTCAAGGCTCCGTGGTGTAGATGGCCCAATCTCCTGTGCCATAACTCACCCTCATCCCGGCTCACCACTTTGTTTGCCTTACCCATCAATGATGTGCAATAATCTACATCCAATTTGTAGAGATTCTTCACACGAATCTAAATCTTCTTGGCTTTCTTTCCTATTTTGACTCGTGCACATTGTAATTGTCCCGTCATCGCAAAATTTTCTAAAAAAAGAGTTGATTTTAAATCGACGATATCTCCCTCATCCGAGCTCTGATTCGACCGATTTGTTTTTTCAATTTAGGCATTTTTTCGCAAGGAATCCAAACATGCTATTTTTTTTTTGAAAATTTTGCATCAAATTTTTAGATATTCTCTACAAATTCCCGCGCCCAAACAGTTCCTGCTATGATACCATGTAGAAATTATACAGACATATGTATATCATGAATTCAATCTGATCATGCCATGTTTTAAAGCAAGATACTGAATTCTTCTAACAATTCATTTGTGGAAATTAAACATGATCGCATAATCACGCCAAGTAAAATTCTGACAACATGATTGCAGTCTGAAGCTACAGCAGTTCGGATTTGTCTAAGAGGCATAAATCCTCTTTTTCTGTGGAAGGCTCAAAGATTTGGAGCACTATACCTTAGGAACAGATGTGTATAACAGAAGCTCGGACATGTAGCTTCATCACATCTACAATAGTAGCACTTAAACTCTCGGATCTATATATTTCCTCATAATCATTGACAGAGAAGTCTTGGACCTGCGTTTTCAACAAAATTCAGGCCTATTGCATTTGAAAAAGAGTTCAAAATCTGCGGTAACAAACTTCTGGATAGTTTGCAAACCTATGTTTGAGGCTACAATGTTGTAGTAAATAATACCTTGAGTAGAATTAAATATTTCGAGCATTCTTAGATCTTGTGCAAGCTTGTTGAGAATTGTTAAAACTCATTGTTAAAGTCAGGCCTCTTAGTAACAATTTCTTGCATAGCTTTGTTGAGGGCACGTTGTTGAATTATCTTACAGTAAAGCCTTACAAGGTATTATCAACACTCATAACATTGATCCTCATAACATTAATCCAATTTTGAGTACAACCCAAATGCTCACCAAGGTTTTAGGAACGATCACCATGCTTCCATGACGATGAAAATTTAAGTGAAACATTTTCAATGTCTTCAAAATAATGAAATATGATGCAAAACATTTTACTTTTATTATCAAATACAGTTATATATATATTTATTTTTACATATCATTTAATCTCTCTAAAATTTGGAGGTTGTCTCCACATGCTCTTTCACTACTGGATTACAAAAACTTGGAAGAACACATGTAACACCTTGTACAAAGGGAAGCTTGTTAATGGGATGACAGTGACAATCAAGAAGCTCAAAGTTGAATTAGAAGCAGATGCCCAAAGCTGTTTTATGGCAGAGTGAAAGACACTGGGTAAAATCAGGTATCGGAACCTTGTGAAAATTTGGATGTAATTTCCAATTGGGATGTCAAAATCCTTATACTCCAATTCAGTTCCAATGGTAGTTTAGACATGCATTTACACGAGAACTCTTCTTGATGTACAGTTTGAGGCGCACATCAATGATTTTGAAATTGCATGGTTAATCGATCCACAGCTTCTCAATAGCATGCTTTCAACCACACTGAGAGGCTCCATAGGTTACATGGCACCTTATATTATATTTACCAGAGAATTTATTGGAAAGACAAATCCCTCCTGAGATTGGGTTAATGAAAAACCTTTCATTATTTTCTCTCTCAGCTAACTATCTCACAGGATATATTCCAGCTTCGTGTGGAAATCTAGGTAGCTTTTGTATCTTAACTTGGGACACAATCGTTTAATTGGCACAATTCCTGCAAGTTGGAAGGGCATACAGAGTTTTCACTTGTTATCATTGAAACATAAGTAGTTGTCAGGGTTTCTTCCAGAATGGATATGGAACTGCAAGCTCTCTGGACTACATCAGATCCATCAGAGGCAGGCTCGGACGAAACTCTTGGGTTTCTCAAAGGCCTCAAGAGTTTAAATATCTCCATAAATAAGTTGACAGCACACAGACACATTAAATATGGGGTCTAGACCAAAAAAATTCTAAAATAGGTCAGATACTACTGCAAAAACAACATGCAATTCAAGAAATCGAAATAAAAAAAAACTCAATAAATTCGCTTCCACGACATTAAAATATGGGGTTTTGACGAGTTGAATGCAATCAGAAAATAGAAAAAGAAAAAGATTCAACTTGGTCATTTCCAGAGGTTCATTTTATAAATACCTAGTGAGAAGGTTGTCGACGAAGGTAAGCAACATCTTGAGATTACTTCTCCTCAGAGGCCAATTCGGCGTGCATCTCCACAACTATGGCATCAACAAGCTACCTCAAACAATGCAAAGGAGTAGAGCATCCCTCTTCGAAATCCGGCAGAATGCTCACCACAAGGTTCCCCTTGCTCGTGCTCCTGAAGGGTGAATTGTTTTGTAGGCAGAAATAAAACATTATCAAAAAATTAAAAATATAATTGTTCGCTTTGACTGCAATTTAACCTTCCCTGTCGGCTATTTTTGGTTCGTCATGCGATTTTTTTTTTCTTTAAACCTTCGGCATGCCATACATGCACAAGATCCATCAAAATGTAACAAAAATGTAAATTTTCGACTCCTGTAACAAATATATGTAGACTACCTCAGAAGTTTTCAAATTGAATCTTCAACTAATGCTAGAGAGAGCGTGAAGGGCGGAATTTTTTGGAGGCGGGAATCTGAATTAATTAAAATAAAAATTAAATGTTAATAATAAATTATTTTTTTTAATTATATATAGTATTAAATTAAAAATTCAATATAAATAAATAAGATAGTAAGATGCATATAAATTATATAATAGGTAAAATTTAAAAACATAATTAAATAGTGTTAGAAATCATTTTTGGAATTAAAGTGGGTTAAGTAAGTCATTTATCTATGATCATTTCCATTAGAGGTAGTCTTAACTGACTAATTTCTCATGATTTTTGAATGGTCCACTTAGCACTCATTGCATTGGCAAGAAAGTGACCCCCTTTTTGTTTTTAACCGATGCCTCTAAGAGGATAGTCTCATCGACATTGCACGACACCATGTTGTTTCCATGTGTTAAGGCATGCCAATATGTGCAACGGTGTGACAATGTGTGTCAGGGACAATCAAGGAAACAAACAGAGAAACAAGTTGAACTACAAAGAGATGAACACATAAGAGGGTTAATGATTCATCAATTTACCTTTTTCGTGGGGGCATTCTAGGCACACCGACACTAGGTGCGAATAGGTGCCAAGTGCCAAGTGTTAGTGCATTCTACGTGCCAAATGTTCCTCTATTTCTTCTCATCTACTTTCCAATAATTTATCTAAAATAGATTTAATATTAAACCATGCCAAAGCATACCAAGTCATCTCATGAATGCATGTCAGACATGCTAAGACTTTCCAAGTGCTAACATGTGCCAAGTACCAATGTGTGTGAGGGAGTGTTATGCATGTTATGAAGTGGCAGGGCATGTCGAAAAGTGCTAAGTAGAGAGTGTCAATGCATGTTGAGGAGTGTTAAGGAGTACTAGGACAACACAAGGGAGCACTAGGTAAAAATACATGGAAGTGAATGAATATGAGGGTGTGTCAGGGAGTGGAAATGAGTGATAGTTGTCATGCCAAGGAGGGAGTGAGAAGGTATTCTAAGCATTAACACACCTTATTGACCACTCGATTCTTACCATTCTCACACCCATAACAAAAAACCATAAAAATGTCATTCTTAAAATCTATTGTGTAGTTTCCTAATGGCATTCAAGTAGAATCTCTCAATTACGTATGTCGGTAATGGTGAGATCATTTTTTTTATTCTCTTAAAGTAACTCTTTCTAGACATGCACCCCATCAAACATAAATTGTTGAGTCAAAAATAATGGAAATGAATGAATAAGAGGGTGTGTTGGGGGTGTCAACGAGTGTCAGGCGTGGCAAGGGGGTAGTGACAAGGCATACTAGGGAATGTAGGGGATGCTAACACATGCCACATAATTCCAAGGTATTTAAGACATGTCAGTTGTTATGGCATGTCAAGATGTAAACAATGTTTCTTATTTGTTTTACGACCATAGTTGTATGTGATGAGCCTTGTCTTGGTAACTTGTTAAGTGGGATCAATTGAGATTGGACATGAGTAGTCTAATATGAGTTACATGTGGTTCTTAGGTGAACAAGGCATATGTGTAACTTCCATGACACGTGAGAATTTGGGTTTGGTCTTAGAATATTTGATGCAAACACACTTAGGGAATCAATTAGTGCACATGAAAATGAAAATGTGATGCAAACACACTCAAGTGCCACAATACATCAAGGAATCAATTAGGGCACATGAAAATTTTTAACTTTTTCAAACCTTCCTTCGTTAAATTACAAATTGTAATATAATAGGCTAGAGCTCTCGTACCAGGGATGATGGCCCTTTACAATCACATTGATACAAGGAATACAATTGGGGCTTGATGTTAGTCCTTTGAAAATCAATATGCCTTGAACAAGACAACACTTGACCCAATTTTTTATTGTGGACATACATAACCCTTTCAATCCACATGTCTTAAACACATCTAGCAGATCCTCTTTCCTCCCATTATGCAACTCCTCAATATGCCTCTATCAATGAACTAAACTCCTTTATGTTACTGAACTCGGCTCAAAAAAAATTTCCCTCTAAGTACCTCTTTTTTCCGTTAAGGTCTACAACACTTAAAGTTTTCGATTAGTTGTTCACTACTCCATTGTGAACAACTCTTTGGTCTACCCACTTTTTCCATACTGCTGCTCCAAGATGACAAGTCTAGGGATATGGAGGTTTCCCTTTTTCTCAATGACGCAATACTCTACAATACAGTGAACTTTTGCTAGTTGCCTACCCCACTCGACTACTACTTTAGTCCTTCAAAGTCTGCATGTCCTTAGGCCCAATACACCTACCCTTCTACCAGTGTTGTTTTCCTTCACAAGTACATGACTTAGAGCTCTTCTTTGACAGTCACCTAACAACCTCCAATTGTACTTGGATTGCCATCAATTTTCCTAACCACAGTAAAAAAAATTACTGATCTAGTGCCCACAATACTACCCTCATCTAGGGCTCTTCAAATATGCCACCTAATAGTGATTTGAGTCCCCTCAAAATCACTATTCTTGTGTACCAATTTTTTTTGTCCAATCTATGAACAAATCTGAACTACTCATCTTATCATCCTTCTAACAATTCGTAGATGATAGAACTAGGGTCACAAATCATCCATTAACAGTCCATTGACTAACTATTTATAGGCTGCTTCAGATCTCTATCCATTGACTTTTTCAAACCTTTCTTCGCTAAATTACAAATTGTAATAGAATAGGCTAGAGCTCTCGTACCAGGAATGATGGCCCTTTACAACCACACTGATACAAGGAATACAACTAGGGCTTGGTGTTAGTCCTTTGACAACCAATATACCTTGAACAAGACAACACTTGACCCAATTTTAGATTGTGGACACACATATCCCTTTCAATCCACATGTCTTGAACACATCTGGCAAATCCTCTTTCCTCCCATTATGCAACTCCTCAATCTGCCTCTATCAATGATCTAAACTCCTTTATGTTACTGAACTCGGCTCAAAAAAATTTCCCTCTAAGTACCTTTTTTTTCCCTTAAGGTCTACAACAATTAAAGTTTTCGATTAGTTGTTCACAACTCTGTTGTGAACAACTCTTTGGTCTGCCCAATTTTTCCATACTGGTGCTCCAAGATGAAAATTCTAGGGATATGGAGGTTTCCCTTCTTCTCAATGACGCAATACTCTACAATATTGTGAACTTGGGCTAGTTGGCTAGCACACTTGATTGCTACTTTAGTCCTTCAAATTTTGCACATCCTTAGGCCCAATACACCTACCCTTCTATCAGTGATGTTTTCCTTCACAAGTACCTGACTTAGAGCTCTTATTTAACAGTCACCTAACAACCCTCCAATTGTACTTGGATTGCCATCAATTCTCCCAACCACAGTAATTTTTTTTACCGATCTAGTGCCCACAACACTACCCTCATCTAGGGCTCTTCAAATATGCCACCTAATAGTGATTTGAGTCCTCTCAAAATAACTATTCTTATGTACCAATTTTTTGTTGTCAAATCTATGAGCAAATCTGAACTACTCACCTTATCATCCTTCTAACAATTTGTAGATGACTGAACTAGGGTCACAAATCATCCATTAACAATCCATTGACTAACTATTTATAGGCTGCTTCAGATCTCTGTCCAAAACTCTATGGACAGTCCAACAAAATCAACTCCTCTTCATGTCAATCCATTCCTCATATGGCACATTTATTCTGCTCCATCTTCTACTCAGGTTCCACCTTCCTTTGGATTTTCTATCTTCGCACATACTTCTGCAAACCATCTTCCAAATTTGTGGTATATATTGCGGAGATAAACCTCTCTCTAAGGGTCACAACCCCTCTTCTTATATGCAGATTTGTCACGGTATTATTGGCATACCTTATGGATTGAACATGCTAGGAAACCTCCCTAAATAGAGAATTATACTTATATTCTAATTGATTTATAACAAACCATATCCACCCATAGTGAAAAATAAAACTCTTTCCTCCATAAGAGACTCGCCCTAGCTCATATGGATCCATAGATTCTAGTCATTTCTTTGACTGAATCTTGACCTGAACTTTAGATCTCTACGACCCTCAAACTACGGTTACTTTAGTCAATATTACACCTGTGACTACTTTTGTTCTGGCCCTAAATTCTAGTGAAGACCCTCCTCCATTTGTGTTGGTATTTATCACAAACTTGGCAACCTAGTAACTAACACAAGGTAGGGTCTCAAACCTCTCTACTATTTCAAAATTTGATGTGGACTTCACACAGAAACACCACTGAAATCACATGCCGAAATTATCATGAGTCGCCTCTCTTGAGCTTTATCTACCCTAAGAGAACCAACAATATGCCATATTCCTACTTCCTACCTTGAATCCATTAAGGTATATGACACTCTTGTCAACCCTCACGTGATGATCTTACCCTTGGTGGATGATCATGGCCTCCCTTTAGCAATGCTTACTCAGACCTCCAACTAGACCTACTTTATGACTACATCTCTCCTAGCCTCCATGATAAAATGAGCTCCTTATCACTTGATGTTCTTGCCTTCATACTAAGGCCTCCTTAAATAGCTTTTTTTAGCTAGTACCCCTAAGAACACTTTAGAACTTACGAACTTTATCTAATTAGACCTTAGGAATTAGATATTATTTTTCTGTTTAATTTTCTTTTAGATTTTAAACCTCATCTTGGGTCCAAAGCCCCTTTTCTTGGGTTATTTTCCCACAAAACATTTTGTGGTCAAAATCACACAAACCCATCTCACTAGGCTTGTGGAGTACCTCCCAAGCTACATAATTTAACAACATAGTCTAGTTGTAGTAATCATAACTTGGTCAAGCTCCTATAGTCAAGCGAGGACTTGGTTGGGTTCCCAAGTTGAAAATTAAGTAAGGTTAGTTGTGAGGGCATGATAACTAGGAAGGGTTAGGGAATGCCAAGGAATGAAAAGGCGTGCTAACACATGCTGGATAATGTCAATGCATGTTGAGGAGTGTTAAGGAGTGTCGAGGTATCACAAGGGAGAACTAGGTCAAAATGCATGGAAATGAACAAATAAGTGTGTTCCAGGGAGTCTCAGTGAATTCAAGTGTGCCAAGGATGAAGTGTGTTAGAAAAAGTTCAAAATAGGATTTGTAAGAGGCTAGCCTACGATTGCGATAAGGGGCTCGACAAAGCAATTTTAAACAAAGGGAGACTTTTTGTTGGGCACAACACTATTTTGCCTTTATCTATTATTTTTATATGACATGTGGCACACTTTGGCCAAATGCTCATGTTTTAAACTATTTTAGACAATTCCATATTGTACATTGTTATGTATAAGTTTTGGGGAACTCGACTTGTGCCGACATATATCTTGTGTGTCTTGTGTATCCTATGGTTCTTGCAAACTCTCAATTAATGCTCTATTGTTTATATGAACTAGACATACATGTGAAATATGCCTATGTAAGCTATGTTTCTAAGTTGTTTTATGGCCATGGCTAGATGTGATCCTTGTCTTGGTAAGTTCTTAAGTAGGAAAAGTTCAGCTTGGACATGATTGGCCTAAGATGAGGTATAGGAAGTTCTTAGGTGAACAAGACACAATCTACTTGCATTAGGTGCAATTGATCAAGTTATTACGGCTGAAGCAGACCAATGTCACATGAACTGGAGTAGCTAATGACTTGATTGGGTTCCCAAGTCATGAAAAAATGTAAGGATATTTGTGAGGGCATGAGTGCCAAGGAATGTTATGGAATGCTAACATGTGGCAGATAGTTCGAAGGCATGTAAAATATGCTAGGATGTGTCAAGTGATAAAGCATGCCAATATTTGCAAAGGTGTGACAATACATGCCAAGGACTATCAAGGAAACAAAAAGGAGAAACAAGTTAAAATGCAAGGAAATGAACACAACATAGGGTTAATAAGTCATCGATTTACATTTTCCAAGAGGGGCATTCTATGCACACCAACACTAGTTGGAAATGAGTGTCAAGTGCCAAGTGTTAGTGCATTCTAAGTGCCAAATCATCCTTTGTTACTTCTCTTCTACTTTCCAATAACTCATCTCAAATAAATTTAATATTAAACCATGCCAAAGCATACTGAGGCATCTTAATGAATGCTATACATGATAATGATCATGGCCTCTTTAGGACTACATGTCTCTTCGCCCCCTTGATTGAATAAGCTCCTTATCACTTGATGCTATTTCCTTCATCCTAAGGACTCCTTAAATATTTTTTCCTAGACCTCTTAGGAACCCTCTAGAACTTACGAGTTTTATCCACTTAGACCTTAGGAAATATTGATTTTCCTTTTTAATTTTCTTTTAGATTTTAAACCCCGTCTTGGGTCCAAAATCCATTTGCTTTGCTTCTATTTCCACAAAGCCTTTTGTGACCAAACTCACACAAAGCCATCTCACTAGGCTTGTGGAGTACCTCCCAAACTACACAATTCAACAATATAGTCTAGTTGTAGTAACTATAACTTGGTCAAGCTCTTGTAGTCAAGCGAGGGCTTGGTTGGGTTCCTAAGTTGAAAATTAAGTAAGGGTAGTTGTGAGGGCATGATAGCTAGGGAGGGTTAGGGCATGCAAAGGAATGAAAAGGCATGCTAACACATGTCGTACAATGTCATGTTGAACTAGAGTGTTAGGGAGTGTTGGGGAATATCAAGGGATAACTAGGTCAAAATGCATGGAAAGGAACAAATAAGAGTGCATGCAAGGGGGTGTTATCGAATTCAAATGTGCTAAGGATGAAGTGTGTTAGGAGAAGTTTAGAGTAGGATTTACAGGAGGCAAGCCTACGGTTGTTATAAGGGGCTCGACATAGTAGTTTTAGACAAAGGGAGATCACTTTGTGCTAGGCACAACATTGTTTTTCCTTTAGTTATTTTTTTTATATGAGATGTGGCACACTTTGGCTACATGCTCATGTTTTAAACTATTCTATATAACTGCACATTGTACATTGTTGTGTATAAGTTTTGGGGCACTCAGCTTGTGTCAGCTTATATCTTGTGTGCCTTGTGAATCTTATGGTTCTTGTAAACTCTCAGTTAATATTATATTGTTTATATGAACTGAACATACATGTGAAATATTTTCTGTGTAAGCTATGTTGCATAGTTGTTTTATGGCCATGGAAAGATCATGTGATCCTTGTCTTGGTAAATAGTTAAGAGGGACAAGTTGAGATTGGACATGAGTGGCATAAGATGAGTTATAGGTAGTTCTTAGGTGAACAAGGCACAATCTACTTGTAGTAGGTGCAATTGGTCAAGTTGTTGCGGTTGAAGCAGGCCAATGTTTTCACATGAACTACAGTAGCCAAGGACTTGATTGGGTTCCCAAGTCGTGAAAAAATGTAAAGGCTAGTTGCGAGGACACGAGTGCCAAGGCGTGCTAGGGAATGATAAGATGTGCCAGATAGTGCGAAGGCATGTCAAACATGATAAGGTGTGCCAAGTGATAAGGCATGCCAAGATGTGCAAGGGTGTTTCAATGCGTGCCAAGGACTGTTAAGGCAAAAAAAGGGAGAAACAAGTTAAACTACAAGGAAATGAACATATAAGAGGGTTAATTAGTCATCAATTTACCTTTTCTAAGAGGGGCATGCTAGGCACACCAACACTAGGCACCAATAGGTGCCAAGTGAAAAGTATTAGTGCATTCTAAGTGCCAAGTCTTCCTTTGTTGCTTCTCATTTACTTTCCAAAAATTGATCTCAAATAAATTTAATATTAAACCATGCCAAATCATATGAAGGCATCTCAACGTGTTCCATACATGCTAAGACTTTCCAAGCACCAACTTGTGCCAAGTGCCAATATGTGTCAAGGACTATTATGCATGCTATCAAGTGGAATGGCATGTTGAAGAGTGCTAAGGTGTGCTAGAGAGTGCTAATGCATGTTTAGGAGTGTTAAGGAGTAATAGGAAAAAACATGAAGGGAGCACTAGGTCAAAATTCATGGAAGTTAATGAATATGAGGAACGTGTGCCAGGGACTAGTGTTAATGAGTGCTAGTTGTCATGCCAAGGAGGGAGTGACAAGGTATGCTAAGAATTGGTAAGGTGTGCTAGGGAATATCAAGGCATGTAAATAAGTGCCAAAGTGTGCTAGGGAGTTCCAGGGTGTGCTAATTATATGTTCCAAATAGTGCCAAGATATGCCAATACATGCCAGGTGCTAAGGATGTGCAGGGTGCCAGGGTATGTCAATATGTGTCAAGAAGTGTCAAGGAAACAAAAGGAAGAACCAAGCTAAAATGTAAGGAAATGAACACATAAGAGGGTTAATAAGTCAAGACTTTATCTTTTTCAAAAGGGGCATGCTAGTCACACTAGTAATAGGTCCCAACACATGCCAAGTGGCATTGTGTGCCAAGTGCTAATGTATGTAAATGCATTCAACCAAGGTGTTCCAGGGCATGCTAGGGACTACATGCATTCCAACATATGCTAGGAGAGTTCCATGTTGTGCTAACACATGCCACCATGTGCTTGGGAATCAATTTCATGAAAATATGTTCTAGGTACAAGAATTTTCCAAGACATGTGAGGTGCTAAGAAATGTTAGTGTGTGACAAAGCATTAATTTAAGGTGTGCCTGGATAGTTGAGGAGTGTTAGGTATTTCTCATTAATAGAATTGTCAGAGCTTGATTATGTATTAAATAATATATTTCCTACACACACTAGTGGAACTTTATCTAAAGGGAATTTAATAGATAATAAACTTAATAGATATGAATCATGTGTTGACTCATAGGAAAACTCTATTCGACTAGTGATTACTTGAGGGAAATGATACACACTAATTACTTCTTAAAAAATTGATTGATTCTAACCACTATGGCCTTGGAAATATCATAAAAAATACTCCACAATAATTTCCTTAAATCGTTACCTTTTGAAAATAAAATATATTAACATGCATATAGCGTCATCAAAAACTCATTGGAATGATCAATGGTGACGAACATTTTTTGACCGTCACCAAAAGTAACAAAAAGAGCATTGGTGAGGGTCATTAAAAGTTCGTCACTAGAAGTGTCACCAAAGAGAGAATTAGTGATGGGCCTTTAACGACCCTCACCAAAAGTGTCATTGAAAATGGCTTTGGTGACGAACCTTAAAAGACCATCACTATATACACTTACGGTGACGCTTTTTTAAGGACCGTCACCATATGTGACATTGGTGACGGACCTTAAAGGTCCGTCACAAGTATGACCCTCACCAATGTCATTTTTTCTTGTAGTGTTATCTAGTCATCTTGACTGTGATGTTTTGGAGAGAGCCCTCTCTCCTACCTAGTAGGGCTAGCTACTTGGAAAAAGATTAGTTTGTAGTTACCTTTGCTGGTCTCTTTCTCAGCCTTTGGAGATCCAGTGGAGTGATAACATCGTGCACACATGAGTGGAACAAATCTCACCCCTGTGTCCTTCTTTAAGAGAAGCCTCCATAGGAAATCTCAATTGGAAATGGTCGCGATAATTAAGTTTCATGTACCAAGATATTCCAAGTATCCTCTTGATTTACTTATGTATATGGAAGGGGTGTATGTAGGTAGGTTATAGTGCTAGCAGTCATAATGAACCCCATGTTACGAATGTATGCGATTGGACTAGTTATCAATTCCTTAATAAGCATAAGTATATATCCTCATAAATCTGAAAGTAACATAAATAATTTGAAATTGAAAATGATAGTGCTCATTTGACCTACCAAAACCCTTTTGGTTGCAACATGTGTATGAGCATTTGTGATAACATAGAAAATTGAACACATGTAGACTTTGACATTATGTAAGGAGGAACGTTTGGAAAAGGTGAGGGAGGGCCATGCTATATAATGTATGGCACTCACGGGGAACACTTAGTAGCTTCTTCCAATTTATTTTTTTGCTTAGTGTTCACGACACTTTGCTTCAAACAAGTAATTAGTCTATGATTTTCATTATAACCAGCAGACACACCTTAAATGATCAAACTAAGTGGGTAGATGAAATAACAGTGGAGCATATGACCATGACAAAATACAAGTAAATAACGTGGAAACCAAGAATTTTAGACTATTTTAGTTCATCAATTTTACTGCATTCATCTCCAAAGTATTATTTCTTATGAATTTTGTAGTCAAGAATGCCAAAAAACAGTAGAGCACGATTTGGTTCATCTAGAGGTAACAACATTATTTGTACTAGCATTCTATTCTCTTCTGTGATGGATGTGGACACAAAGGATGAGAAAATACAAAGGAGAATAGTATTACCTTCGGCTTACTAGACCTTTAAAGTGGTATAGGGGATTTGAGCATGTCACATATATATGTATACAAGAGCATGCTTTATGCATAGTTGAGGCTCTGTGGACTACATGTATATAGGAGCACATTTTCTAGGAAGTTGAGGTTTCATGAGCATGATGATGAGATTTTGGCAGTTGTTTTGAATATTCACGCTCATCCACTTTGAAAATATATATTATGTTTTTTCTTCACTACAAATGAAAATGGTGAAGGTATCCTTTGTGCTTTTTTGTGCCCTTGGTTAATGCTTCGAGTCTCGCAAAGTTGTATTTTCTCTTTTTTTAATAGTAGTTGGGGCATTTGTACTATTGGTTTTATTAAGACTTCTAATCTTATATATATATATATATATATATATATATATATATATATATATATATATTGGCCAACTGGGATGTGAACTTCCAACATCCCAACATTGCCTCCTTATATGAAATGACCAAATTATTGGAAGCATGTCACTTTTTCTTACTAAATTTGGTATATTCTAATCACTACAATTATAAATTTCTTTTTTTACTAAGTTGGTAATCATTCTCTTAAGGAAAAGAAGGATAACATTAATTTTGTGGTTGGTATACCATTAGGTAAACTAAACCAACCAAAGAAAAAAAGACTATTAGTCCATTTAGTCATTTCTAGGTCCAGAGGCAAAAAAAATTAAACATCCACCATGAAAAAAAAAAAAATTGTCCATACAACTATTGTAAAGCAAGAGAAATAACAATAGTGAAATAATTTAAGAGAAATAATAAGAGTAAGAGTGAAATTTTCTAAGACAACCATCCATGTCTTAATTTCTTGCAACCATAACATGATTTCAACTATTTGAAGGAGCATCTCTTATCCAACCTCATCATCTTCCAACAACGCCTTTCTAATAAGAGTCTTCATATGCCAATATAAGTTCACAATACTCTAATACCTAGTGTCCCTGGTTCTAGATCTTCCAGTACTTGGAATCTAGTTGCCAAGTACCACATCCATGTCCTAATCATGTAAAAACCTCCTTTTCTGACAAAACTCTTCCTTTGAACCAACAATATCAACTCAAAGATATAGGAAGGTCTACTCCCAACACTCATCAACCACCTCACACCCTCATCTTAGGCAAGAGAGCAAGAAATCTTACCTTGACCTCGTTGAACACATTGTGAAGCCCACACTTGTGGCATGAAAGAACAAAATCAACCCAAATATGTTTCCAACCACTGTCACCTCACCATTGAAACTCCACTCGACATTGAATGATAGAATAGAAGTAAGCGCACAACAATGCACAAGAGCCCACCAATATACAATAACACCAAAATAAGAATATCCACCATGGTCATGACTCTTGTAGATCATAATGAGTTCTAAGAAGGTGGCTTGGAAGAACAATAAATAACAACCATTTGTTCAGATTTTGTATAGTTGGTGTAGCATCGGGTGTGCTCTAGCCCTAAAATTTTGTGGAGGGGCCAGGAAACACTTGATCTCCAAAACCCAAAAAGGGATTTGAGAAATTTTAGTTGGTGTTCAAGATATTCAAATAATTAATTATTTTAATGGATTTCCTAAGTCTAAACTTAGGAAAATAAAATAATTAAAGTGAATTAATTAACACATGTACTGAAATTGTCTTAAGTCACATGGATCAAGCAGTCTTTTAATCTCAGTCGTTGATGAATGATTTAATCTCAGTCGTTGAAGGGTTCAAAAAAAAAGTATAAGAGAAAGGCTTGAGGGTGAGTTGGAAGAGACACACAGTTGCAGAGTTGAGGAATATATCTAGAATTCTAGGGAAGGTTTGATAATTATTTCTAGAGGAACTTCCTGCAACGAAGGGTAGCATTGGCCAAGGGAATGATTTGATTCCAGGGCCATATTGGCCAAGGGAATGATCTGATTCTAGGGCCAAGAGTCAGTAAGAGGCAGAGGAGCAACAACAAGGACAACGTAGAGAAGCAGAGCAACAACTACGCAAGTGCTACGCAACCACTATGCAGGTGCTACGCAGGACAATGTAGAGGCTCCAAATGGTTTCAGGTTTACGCAGGAGGACTTCCAGGCTAGCATAAGGCCTGCGTCACCCTTCCAGGGGTTACGCAGTCCCTCTCTGGGCAGTGCAATGACATTCTGAGGCTAGCAGGGATGACGTTGGGGCCTCAGGGGTAGCGCTGAGGGTTTCTAGGGCCATATCCGGGCTGATTTATTTAAATCCCATTTGAGGATGTGCATCAGTCAGATATTTGGCACTAGAAATTCAAGTTAGCTGCATATTTGATTTATTTTATTCTCTGTTAAGTTTTCCAGGTCTGGATCCCAGATTTACTGTACTCATAACTACTTTATAATAAACCCTCATATCTATTGCACTGCTTTTCTCGCTTTGGGTTTTTCCGAGCACTTATGTCCAAAAATCCATGTGTCACTTTGTTGCATGAGCATGTTATTCAATAAATGATCTGCATGTGTAGGTTGTAGTTGTGTTTATTTTTCAGTATTTTCTGAATCTAATTTCTGAAAATAACTTGTATTAATCTAAAACAAGTAGGATAAATAAACCAAGATACTAAAGTATATTTTTCACATGGTATCAGAGCGATAACAGATCAAGCTGAATCTCCAACAATCAACTGAAGAAATATCTTTCTGCAGGGTGGCAGAAGAAGTAGCAAATCCAAAAAGGGCATCTTAACTGCAGGAGAACGCAGATACAGAAGAGGACAATGTTGTAGTTGCAGAAGGCCTTCAGGCTTACACAGACCCTTCCCAGGGCAGCGGAAGGACTACTTCACCCAGTATAGGGTTACATAGTCCACTCCTGAGCAGCGCTGAGGCTGCGCTGGGCTAGTCAGGAAGATGCAATCCAGTCACTTCTCCAGTTGCAGAAGAATTTTGCCAAGATCCAGAAGCAGTGCTTCAGATCTTCAGCAGCACTGGTGGGTTAGAGATTCTACAGGTGTAGAATTGTACCTAGATAAGGCAATAAAGGCGAGAGGAAGACAGTTACTCAGTAGATCTGAGCCAAACAGATCTAAGATTCGATCAGGAGTATCAGAGAGTATTGTCCGTTTATGTTTTGGTGGAATATTTCCAGGAGGGAAATCAATCTTCAGTGGAAGCAACTACTAGAGGGTTTAAAGTCACCAAGAAATCCAAATCCTGAGGGAGAAGTATTGTTTCTATCAGATCTGAGCAAAGATGGCTCGATATGGACTGAGGGATCAAGATAGATTGGACAGCATGTCCAACTATGTTATCTAGAGGGTCAGAATCCTCTATATTATGGATGAGTATGATCTCAAAGAACATGCAGATAAGGTTCTTTCTGTACCAACCAAAGCAAATCCTCTCAAGAAGTATGAAGAAAATCAAGCGCAGATGAAGCGTTTGATCATAGACTGAGTCAAGGACCATGTTATACCTCATATTTCTGGGAAGACTACGATAAATGACATGTGGGTAGCCTTGGACACGATGTACCAAGGAGGCTCCGTAAAAAGAATAATTCTTCTTGAGAACCAGATACAGTTGTTCCAAATGATGAAGGGTGAAGAGATAGATCCATTCCTCTTTAGGCTTCAAGCCATCTGAGATCAACTGGTTGGCATTGGTACTACTCTAGATGAGGGGCTCTTAGTGAGGACTGCTCTGAATGCAGTCTCAAAATATTGGGAAACGTTTGTCCAGAGCATTTTGGGAAGGGCAGCATTACCATCTTGAGCTGACATGTGGGCTATCCTCCACTAAGAGGAGATTAAGAGGGCCACGAAGTGATAGAATATCTGTGGAGGAATCAGAAAGGCCAAATTCAAGGAAGAGGAGGAAGATGCAGCCCTTGCATCAAGGGAAAATAAACAGCAAGGGAAGAAGAAGAAGGACCTTTCCAAGGTCATATGCTTTAACTGTGGAGACCTTGGACATTTCGCTAGCAGTTGTCCTAAGAAGAAGGATAAAGGATTTTCTAATTCCAAGGATGTAGCAGCAAAGGATGATGATGCAGCCATGAGTGCTCATGTGCCTCGAGAGAAGAGGTGAGGTGACATGGATCTGTAGAGCATCTACAGATTATGGTAGGATCCTTGAGTCAACCCTACTCTTGGTTCACATACGAGCTACGAGAGCCTTAAGACGATAGCAGGACAAGTCGGGAGATGGTTGCAGAAGGCACATTGAAGCAAAAGAGGGAGTAGCGTAATGCAGAGGCAGCAACAGCGTGGAGGCAGCAGCGCAGAGGGGCTGATGGGACTTCAAAAACGCATAGAAGTTGTGCTCATGCAGTGCAGTGTTGCAGCATGACAGTATCTCCAGGAGGACAACGTGAATTAGCATATAGGGAGCTTCAGTGGTGGAGGGCAGCTTGACTTGTTGGTCAAACAGTTGGGCAGAGTCTTTCAGTTGCTTACTTCTCAGCAACTGAGTTACAGTGCAATAGTTAGTAGTGGCAGTGCTATGGGCAGCATGATGCAAAAATTTGAGAGGGAGCTGCAATAAATATGTAGCAGTGTCAGTGTCAGTGGCATGGGTAGTAGTACAGAGAGCAGCAGTGCAATGGATAGAGGGCAACAGGCCAAGCATCAACAGCACAAAATCCAGTTTCAAGATCTTGTAGTGCATGGTGTTATCACACTCAAAATTTCAAAATTTATGTTTATCCTAAGCTCAAAACCCACATATATAACCTTTCGAGGCTTATTACTTTATAAACCCATTTATTATAAAGTTTTGGACTTTATGTTATAAGCTCTGCCACCCATCGAACAACCGTGTTATATAAACTTACCGTTATATTTATTGCATATCATATATATATATAAAGGTTGCTTAAACCATTGGTAGGACCCCTTGTGCCTTATCGCATATCGCCATCACAAAGTTTTGTTACAACAATCAAATTCTAAACTTATAAATTTCCTATGCGATATGAAGTGGGAACCATTCTCCGCCACACTTCCCTTCCATTTCATTTTCATTGAAATATGCATCAACTTACCCCTTTCCCGCCTTTCCCCTTTGCCCTTCCACCTTTAGCGTTTCATCGCTTTTCATTCCCCGATCGTCGATTCATAAAACTCTGCCATATAGCCAGTGGGTCCCTCTTCCCCGCACTTCACAAATTTTAAAATTTGACCCCCACAGCTTATAAATAAAATCTAAAAGCTGCGATCTACGCTGCAGTCTAGTCCCACTTCTTCCCTGCCATGTCATTCACCTCATCCCCCGCGCGTCACATTTCACAGTGTTTAAAGTTTATATCCTCCGTGCTCATAACTAAAGGCTGAGAGTTGCGATATGTGTTGTGGTCCGATCCCACCGACCCTCCACGTCACCTACCCTCCACGTCACCTCCCCATTGCATCGCGTCACCGAATGTATTCTTCATAACTTAAACTTTAAAGGTTGCGAAATGCGCAGATGCGATAAGCTTCAGAATTAAATTTTAAAATGTTTCAAGTCGTGTATTTTGGGTTTTTCACACTATTTTATTCACAAAAAAAGGTTTTAACACAACAAGAGGATTTTGGGTAAATAAAACAATTGAAAGGTCGAGTCGGGCAGCCAAAAGCGTTCAACACTCCATTCAACAGCAGATCAGCCCACACATCTCTCAGCTCATCTGTTAGCATATCAACGAATCGAGGTCCACGTCCTAAACTGCCCCACTACATCAGCACATTAGCAACAATGCAGCACAGGAAAAAGTGTCGACTGTTTTGTGTTTCAGTGAGGGCATTTATTATTTTGATGGTGGACAGTGCCATTCAAGCACCTAAATACTTTTGATGTAATTATGCACTCCTTCTGTTAGTAGTTGTAATAAATAAAACATAGTCCTATTAGAAGTATATGTCTTTTAGAGACTAGCTGTCTTTTTCGATTCCAGAAAATTGGTTTATAGTTATGATAGGTGGCAAGGTCATAGTTCGATGATCTAGCTAGCTGGGCCAATCTTATGTATTCAACAAAGTTCTATTTATAGTGAGGAGATCGAATGAGACCAGGGTGGAGAGATGGTTACTTGACACTAACACAATTGTAATCTTTGTCTATCAGTAATATACAATTGCATAAACCTATTTCAGACCCGAGATTCTTATCTGTATTCTTATGTATGTTTCTTATATGAGTCTTTTATTTTATCTCTAGTGTTCTAGTTGTATAATCACTTGGAATTCATGATTACATGCTCCAACTTCCTTTATACCCTTAGTCTGTTGTTTTGTCATGTTTTATTAGTTTGCTTATGTATAATCACTTGGAATTCATGGTGACATGCTGCAACTTCCTGTATGCATATAGCTTGTTAGTTTGTCCTTCATGTGTGGTTTAATAAGAATACAATTGCCTCAACCTCCATGAGATAAGTTGACTTGTAACTTAGTTTTCATATTGACTCCATAGCCCAATGGTAGTAAACCCTTTACATCTTTCACCTACACTAAAACAACAACATTCAATCCAATTTAGAGTTAGCCATATGCTTTCAAGATTACTTATTGAATATCCTTTATCCTTTTGAGAGAGCCCTCTCAGACTAGAAAGGCTAATTTCGAGTTACAATTTGATTTGAAATAGTTACTCTAAGTTGACCATTGAAGCAACCCAAAAGGACACAATTTGGTGATAACATTTTGGCGCCATTTCCAAGGACACGAAGGTGTAAATTTTCTCCAGGCATAACGACAAGGTTCAGATTTGACTTCTAATGGTGAATAGAAGCCAAACACATGAAGGCTATACCATTCACCTGGCGACTCCATTGTTAAAGATCCCGAGCTTCAAAGTTCAGAGTGACTTCACTGGGAAGAATCCAGATATCAGAACATTCATGGTTATCCAAGATGACAGGGCATGTGGCAAGCCCTTTATATGGTGAAATGTTACAAAGTGTAAGGGATTAGTTAGCAGAATTTCCAAAAAAAATGAACATTTCTCGACAATAGTATTTTGTTGTTTGAAATCCAGTCGACTCACACATGAAAATAAAATTTGTTTTCTTGGTTTAGCTGCTGAAAATTTAGAAAATGAAATTGAACTATTCGATGTTCAAATTGGATCATATGATTTCCAAGATCCTAAACAGTTCTTGGAAAGTCTTCCTCCTCCAAAAAAGGAGGAAATTGTTATACCATTTGACTTGCAGATAAAGGAGGAATATGGTTATGAGCTTGATATTGTAGAGTTGGAATCAATGTTCAGCCTTAATGAAGAAAATGAAGAGGATATTCAATATAAACTTTTCATTGAGAGCTTAAAAGGAATATCAATAAATTATGTCTTCTATGATCCCATAGTTGATTACATGGAAGAGTTCTATAGTCCAACTTTTCAATTATTTTTTCAATATGAAAAACAGACTCATTTTTTGTTACCTTTATCATTTCAGAATACAGTTTGCTTTTGGTTTAAGCACAATCAAGGAGTTCAAGTATCAGATCAACTCATTGACTAGCTTTATTGGAGGTTTCATGTCGCTTGAATCAAACATGACGATTGCAGCTGTGAAGGCAGGTAGGAGTGTGTGTGAATAAGCTCAAGTAGTTTGAGCATCTTTTCAGCATGTACAGATTTGGTTTTTTAGCAGTTATCATCAAGCTTGAGCCCGAGGGGAAGGCCATAAGAGCTTGGAAAAGTATTCATCAGTTTCATAAAATTTTCAATTTTTCAAGAGAGAGGCACTGGAACTACAAGTTCTTTGTTGTACCACAAGGGCACACCATCCCCAGTGGAGCCATTGTTATCACACTCAAAATTTCCAAAATTTTGTTTATCCTAAGCCCAAAACCCACATATATAACCTTTCGAGGCTTATTACTTTATAAACCCATTTATTATAAATTTTCGGACTTTATGTTATAAGCTCCACCACCCATCGAACAACCGTGTTATATAAACTTACCATTATACATATTTCATATCTTATATATAACAAAATGCCGCTTAAACCATAGGCAGGACCCCTTGAGCCTTATCGCATATCACCATCACAAAGTTTTGTTACAACAATCAAATGTTAAACTTATAAATCGCCGATGTGATATGAAGTGGGACCCATTCTCTGCCATGCTTCCCTTCCATTTCGTTTTCATCAAAATATACATTAACTTACTCCTTTTTCGCTTTTCTGCTTTGCTCTTCCACCTTTACCGTTTCATCACTTTTCATTCCCCGATCGTCGATTCATAAAACTCCGCCATATAGCTATTGGGTCCCTCTTCCCCCTATAGCTTATAACTAAAATATAAAAACTGCGATATGCGCTGCAGTCCTATCCCACTTCTTCCCTGCCACATCATTCAGCTCCTCCCTCGCACGTTGCATTTCGCAGTGTTTAAAGTTTATATCCTCTGTGCTCATAACTAAAGGCTGAGAGTTGCGATATGCATTGAGGTCCAGTCCCACCAACCCTCCACATCACCTCCCCATCGCATTGTGTCGCCAATTGTATTCTTCATAACTTAAACTTTAAAGGTTGTGAAGTGCGCAGATGCGATACGCTTCGGAATTAAAGTTTAAAAGGTTTCAAGTCTGGTTTATTGGGTTTTTCACATTGTTTTATTCATAAAAAAAGGTTTTAACACAACAAGAGGGTTTTGAGTAAATAAAACAACAAAAAGGTCGAGTCGGGCAGCCAAAAGCGTTCAGCACTCCGTTTAACAGCAGATCTGCCCGCACAGCTCTCAGCTCGTCTGTCAGCATATCAACGATTCGAGGTCCACGTCCTAAACTACCCCACTACATCAACACATTATCAACAACGAAACATAGGAAAAAAGGGTCGAGTATTTTTTGTTTCAGTGAGGGAATTTATTCTTTTGATGGTGGATAGTGCAATACAAACACCTAACTACTTTTGATGTGATTATGCACTCCTTCAATTAGTAGTTGTAATAAATAAAACAGAGTCCTATTAGAAGTATAAGTCTTTTAGAGACTAGCTATCTTTTTCGATTCCAGGAAATTGGTTTATAATTATGATAGGTGTCAAGGTCATAGTTCGATGATAGGTGCCTTTCATTTTATTTTTTTAGTCTTTGTCTTCTTTGTTCTCCTTTGGAAGAGTCTTCATAATCCTTCTTGATTCTTCTTATTCATGGATACACTGGATCATTTTGTTGCAATTCTAATGTCTGCTGACTAATGCCTTCAGGTTTTCTAGCTGCGGAATGGCTGTCTGGCTGTGGAAAGGCTGATCAGCTGCAGAATGTCTGTTAAGCTGCAGAATGTACCTGTAGAGTATTTCAATCATGGAATGGAGTGTTTTTGGAATATAGGTGAAATTTTATATGGTATGGATGAAGATGGATGATGAGACATGATATGTATGAAGTGGATGATGAAATGGAACGGATTCAGTTTATGAAATGGAGTGAAAGAACATAAGAACTGGCCTGCAATCCATGACATGTTTTATTCATTTGCAGTAAGACATCAGACTTTGAATTTTGATATGAAAATGAGGTGGATGGAGTATGGAATGAGATGAATGATATATGGAATGAAGTGAAGTATGAATGAATGAATGAAATGGAGTATGGATGGATAAGTGAATGGAATGAAATGAAATGAGATGGATCATAAGCACTATGGATCTGAACTTATGATTTTGTAACAGCTGCTTGTAAAAACAAAATGGAAAAGTTAGAGTGTCAGAGAGACTCTGATTTTCACCCTATATTTTCTGTATAAACATGCCAATCAATGATTGGTTTTCATGTTTATACCTTTATTTTTTTTTATTTTTTTCATTTTTTATTTTTTATTTTTTTATTTTTCAAAGAAATGCTTCAGAAAATTCAATCAAGTTGATGAAGAAGAAAGATTCTTCTTCATTAACTTCACATCACTGCTTTCTTGGAACTTATGGACAAATTCTTCTCTTGAGAGTGGTTTGTGATACAACTTCAATCTATGACCATTCACAAGAAAAGTGACCTCTTCTTCATCTATAGTTCTGATTTTTACTGCCCCATTATCAAAAATTTCAACAATTTCATATGGCCCAAGCCAATGTGTCTGAAATTTACCTTGAAAATCCTTGAATTTTGAATCAAACAAGAGAGCCCAGTGACCTTCTTTGAATTTCTTCTCTTTGATGTACTTTTCATGCCATCTAGCCCTTTGCTATTGGACTAAATTTGTTTTCTGAACTGCATCTTGTCTGATCTCATCCAATTCATTAATATGCTCCAGTCTATGCTTTTGTGCCTCCGTCAAATCAAGTCCTAGCTGAACTGCCATTTTGAAAGTTTGAATCTGGAACTCTATGGGAAACAAAACTTGCTTTCCATAAACAAGCTCATAAGGAGTATGGCCTGTTGTGTTTCTCCATGTAGTTATATAGGCCCACAAGGCTTCAAGAAGCCTATCTACCCAATCTCTTCTATGTAAATGAACAGTCTTTGTTAGGATTCATTCAATGACCTTATTAGTAGATTCCACTTGACCATTTGCTTGTGGATGATAGGGAGTAGATTTTCTATGCCTGATTTTGTACCTCTCCATCATTTGCTCCACTAGCCTTGATGTAAATTGAGCTCCTTGATCTGTAACAATTTCCCTTGGGACACCAAAACGAGTAAAAATATCCTCAAAAAGAAAAGTAACTACGGATGCTTCATTAGCAACAAGTAATGGCTTAGCTTCTACCCACTTAGTAACATAATCAGTGCAAACTAATATATATTTCTTTTGTCTTGATGGAGGACTAATAGGTCCTACAAAATCCAAAGCCCACTTTTCAAAAGGTTCAATATGTACCTGAGTTTGTAATGGCATCTCACTTGAAGGAGAAGGTTTCCCTACCCTTTGGCAACTGTCACACCTTTTGACATACTCTTTAGCATCTTTAAACAAGGATGGCCAATAATATCCTAAATTAAGGATCTTATAGGCTGTCCTCTTATCTGCAAAGTGTCCGCTACAAGGTTCATCATGACATGCTTTGAGAATCTCAGGCATTTCACCTTCACGAACATAGCTTCTAATGATCAAATCTGGACCTGTCTTGTACAACTCATTAGCAACCCATGAATATTTTGCACTATCATTAATGATTTTTCTTTTATCCCTTGCATTCATAATTGAAGGAAATTTTCCTGAAACTAAATAATTAGCAATATCAGCAAACCATGGAGTTTGAGTAGAGATTGCGAAAAGATATTCATCAGGAAATTGATCTTCAACTGGAGTGTCATCTTTGATATTTTGGAGTCTAGATAGGAAATCGGCTACTGTGTTTTGTTTTCCAGGCCTATCTAGAATGGTAATGTTGAATTCTTGTAAGAGCAATAACCATCTTATAACTCTGCCATTAGTGATTGATTTGTTCATTAAATATCTAATTGCAGAATGATCAGTGTGAACAAAAGTTTCATAGCCTGTTATATAGTGTCTAAATTTGTTTATGGCATGAACAACAACTAAAAACTCTTTTTCAGTTACAGTATAGTTTAAATCTGCAGGAGTCAAATTTTTACTGGTATAATAGATGGCATAGGGAATTAAATATTTTTGTCCCAATACTGCTCCTAGAGCTGTATCAGAAGCATCTGTGGAGATATGAAAATGTAACTTCCAGTTATGTCCCCTTAATATAGGTGCTTCAGAAATTTTGGTTTTCAGGGTTTCAAAAGCTAACTGGCAATCATAAGTCCATTTGAATTCACAATCTTTGGTGAGTAATTTGAAGAGTGGAGATGCTATTTTGGTGAAGTTTTCTATAAATCTATGATAATATCCTATAAATCCTAGGAAACTTCTAACATCTCTTTGACAACTTGGAATGGATAAGTTAGATATGACTTCAACTTTAGACTCATCAACTCTAATCCCATCCCCTGAAATGTGGTGCCCTAAAACAATACCTTCAGTAAACATTATAAAACATTTTTCATGACTAAGTGAAAGGTTTGCTTCTTGACATCTTTTTAAAACTTTTTCCAAGTTGTCTAAAGCTTCTTCAAATGAGTTTCCATAAACTGTGAAATCATCCATGTACACCTCTACACAATCATGTATTAGATCTGAAAAATTCCTAATACTGCCCTTTGGAATGTTGCAGGTGCATTGCATAATCCAAATGGCAATACTCGGTAAGCATAGGTACCCCAAGGACAGGTAAATGTGGTTTTGTCTTGATCTTCAAGTGCTACTTGGATTTGATTGTAACCACTAAACCCATCTAGGAATGAAAAGTACTTTTTGCCAGCTAATGTATCAAACACTTGATCTATGAAAGGTAAGGGAAAATGGTCTTTAAGAGTAGCTTTATTTAGTTCTCGGTAGTCAACACACACCCTCCATTTTCCATTTTTCTTTGGCACAATTACCAAAGGAGAAACCCACTGACTATCTGAAATAGGATAGATGAAATTGACATTTAACAATTTTTGCAATTCTTCTTTAACAATTTCCCTAAGATTTGGATTCATCCGTCTTTGAGGTTGTCTGATTGGTTTGCAATTTTCCTCTATATAGATGTGATGAGTGCAAATCTTGGGGCTTATCCCTTTCATGTCAGTGTATTCCCATGCATATGCAGAAGAATGTCTCTGTAATACTTTGACTAACTCTTCTTGTTGAGATTTTTCTAGGTTCTTGTTTATGTTCAAAGTTTTGCCTGGAAAAATCTCACTTGTAAAGCTGCCAAATTTGTCCATAGAATGAAGAGACATCTGCCTTGATGACAAAAACTCAATGTTGGATCCCTCTTGAAATGATTCATGTTTATGTTCTGGAGAGGATTCAAAATTTTCTAGAGTATTCAGAATTTGATTATCTTCACTAATTTCTGAAATTGTGAAGAGAGGTTGTAAATCTTCCTCATCCTCTATCCATTGAGTGTCATCTAGATCTGTAATTGTCCTAGCTGGAGGATATAAAGTGAACTTCTTAGTTGAACTACCATCAGAGATATACATATCACCGGATCTACAACTAATAAAGGCATCAGCTGTAGCCAACCAAGGTCTTCCTAATATAACAGGATGGCCTCCTAGATTATTCTTAGAAGTTAGGATCATGAAATCCACAGGGTACTCCCAAGAATCTAGGGACACTGGAATGTCTTCTATTACCCCATCTGGTTTAATCACAGATCTGTCTGCTAATTGTAATAGTGTGGGTGTAAAGAGAAGATTAGGAAGTTTTAGTTTGTCCATGATTTGTCTACTCATGATATTGATTGCTGCTCCTAAGTCAATGAGTGTGTTATGAATTTCAGTTCCATTGATGTGAATTTTGACAACTGGATTTCCTGGGTCAAGATACTTTGGAATGGCAATCTTGCCCATCATAATGTCTGCTATTTGTCCTACCAGTTGAATTTTCTTTGTTTCTCTTATTCTTTTTCTTGTTGTCTTCATACTCAACTCCTTTATTGTTTTGGCTAAAATTGGGATTTCCTTGATGGCTTGCAATAATGGAATTTTAATGCAAATATTTCTCAGCTCATCTAAGAAATCATAATTAGGCACCATGATTTTTTTTTCTACACCTCTATCAATTTGTAATCTTTCTGGAAAGGGAGGTATAGAAGTAGATGTGGATGGTTGCTCTAATACAGGAGTTGGATTTATTGGATCTTTTTGTTTTAGTTTTTCAATGTGTGGGTCTTGAAAGGATGTGTCTTCCTCAAGACTTTTATTCACCCGTAGAGAGTCTTCCTCGGAATTATCTTGTTCTTGTATGATCACAGAAGGTTTCCTCTTTTCAAGTATCCTTCCAGACCTAAGTTGAACATCACTAAGGTCTAGAGGAGTAATTAAATAAGTTGGAAATTGTTGACCTTCTATCATGTATGTATTCTGAGGGTTCTTATTATTGGGGTTTGGTATGGGTTGAGCGGGCAATTGATTTGATTTTTGAGGGAATGGTAATGAAAGTGGTTGATTTTGATGTGGTTGGTTTTGATGATGTTGTTGAGGATTTTGTTGAAAATTTTGTTGAGGATTTTGAGGGAAATTTTGTTGAGGATTTTGAGGATAAAAATGTGGATATGGTGGATAGGATGGTGGATACTGATAGTATGGAGAGTATCTTCCATAGGGACTTTGTGTTCCTTGTGCCCAAGATTGAGATTGATTTTGAAATTGGGGCCAAGGTTGCTGCTAAGAATTCCAAGGTGGAGGTTGATTATACATTTGATCATGGAATCCTTGTGTTTGAGGTCCCTGCCAAGGCCTTCTAGATACAAAATTGAGAGACTCTGTGGAATCTGTAGGAGTTTCCTCCTGAAAGACAACTTTGAGACCCGGAAGAGAAGGATAATTCTTGGTCTCATGTTTTTCAGAACAAATGACACAGGTTTCTACAACTTTTACATCCAAAGGACACTCTCTCAAGGCATGTTTCTTTCTACATTTGGGAGAAAAGATTGCCAAGGCATCAGATTCAGCCTTTTGCTTGTTTTGTATCTTAAGGGTGTCTATTTGTTCACTAAGACTCCCTAAGATGTCAGATTTAAAATCATCAAACATGTGTCCTATTTCTGATCTACTTACTGTCCCAGAAGCAGACTTACTTGCCCTTGCAAGAGCGGGATCTCTTGGACCTTTGACAGTTTTAGATTTCCCTCTTGAAAGGTTGATACATAACTCAGATATTTTAGGTAATGTGAGTTGTGATATATCCCCTTTTCCCATCATGTTAAGGATATCCAACCATTCATCCCTAATTGTTCTCAACAAAAGAGCTTTTAAGGTGTCTTGATCTAGGTTTTCCATTTTTGCCCTTTTGATGTTGTAATTAAATCTCTCCAACAAATCTTCCAAATTTTCATCTTCTTTTTGTAACATCTTGAACACTTCTTCCTTATGATTAACCAGCATACAATAATCCAAATATCTCTCTAGAAATGCTTGTTTCATGTCTTCCCATGTTCTAATAGAACTGTTGATCAGACTCATAAACCACTTCAATGCTGCTCCTTTCAAAGTTGAAGGGAATAATTTCAGTTTTTGAGCATCTTGTAAGTAGTCATAAGTTCTACACAGCACTTCAAATTCGAATAAGAAGATTTCAAGATCTTCAGTTTTAAGTCCATAGAAGTTTGGAAGGACAGAGGGTGAAATTTTTTTCATGGTTGTATCGGTTTCTTCATCAAGTATAGGGAACCCAAAAGAGCTTCCTATTCTACCTCTTCCTCCATTTGCACCTCTACCTCCTTCTCCTCTACCTCTACCTCTACCTCCAAATAGTGTGTTTTCTCCATTAAAAACTCCTCCTCCTCCTTCTTCTGCCATGGTTGACTCTCCTGTGGAAGTGGAAAGGTGTGTGTCCCTAACAGGAGTTTTTAGATCTTCTTCTATGGCAGGTTCAGTGGATGAAGTTGAAGGTTTCTCTAATGGAGTAGTTGACCTTAGATCTTCTAGAAGTCCAGGATCAGGAAAGGATGGAATATGGGTATGAGTTGAAGGTGTACTAGCTCTGGATCTAGATGAAACAAGTGGTGTTCTAGAAATCAAACTTCTGTCTCTGCTGCTTATAAATCTTCCCCTTGAATCTCTCTCCCTACGCATATAATTGTTTTTGGATGCTAAGAAACAAAGGTTACCTAGTTTTCACTTCCCCGGCAACGGCACCAAAATGTTTGGTCTCAATCTAGTCTCCTAAACTGAGCTCATTTAATTGTCAACCAGGGTTGGTAAACTGCTGAAGTGAAGTGTACTGTATGTACCTAGGTGTTTGTTTCTTAATGCGTTGTGTGTAGTGTTTTGTGATGTTTTTGGTCTTTTGTGATGATTTATGATTTTTTTGATCTTTTGGTGGCTTTATGTTCACAAGGAAAATGACTAGAAAGCTAGTGGAAGGAAGCTAATGATTAAGAAAAACAGAGTGAAGCCTAATTGGTTGATGTCAAATGGTAAATGCAAATGCAATACTAAAAACAGAATCAAATCTAAACTATGACTAAGCAAAAACAAAGCTTGATAATGACTTTTAAGCAAATGATTCAAAACATAAACTCAATTTGTCAAATTCTTTCATCAAAGGTGTTTGAGAGAGAGCTTGAGACATAGTCAACTAAGTATGCAAATCCTCCTAACTAAACAGTTTAAACAACTAACTTATAATGATGCAACATTTTATCCTTGATTAGAGATTTGTTGAAGCATGTTTGGAGTAAAACATTTATACCATCATAAAATCTTCTACTCTAAGACTAATTCCTAACTCTATTCTGCAACTTAGTTTTATAGCACTACACTTCACTCAAAGGTTATAGATTTTTGAAATAGTCTTTTGAGGAAATGTTTGTTTGTGAGATGATAAGGAAGTTGCAGAGTTACTTCAGGCCTTAAAATGATATTGTCTTATGTTCATATGGATATGAATCAATTATAGATTTTATAACAAGAAGAGGTTTGTAAATAATGAAGGCTGTTTTGTTAAGTTTTAACAACTGAAGTAATCTAATATGCAGTGAATGACAACTGAATGTGGAGTGAAAATGCAATGAGTTAAGCTAAAACTGAACTTAAGATGTCACTAATCTAAAACAGTGTTGAACTAACAAGTCATTATCAAACTTAAAACAAAATAACTGAGCATGAGTTAAATGCAATTAGACTCCGGAGTATCCTAACTAAGCTATCATGCATTATTCTATGGAATCATACAGTCTGTTTGTCCATCATGATTGGTATTTTGGAAGAGTTTCTTAGAACAATCCTAACTGCACAATTCAATGCAAATGCAAACATAAAGACTGAAAGCAATGAAAAACTAAGATATCATAGCTGTCTCCTACCCATCATTATGATATTTTGGAAGAGATTTTTAAGAGCAAAAATAGCTATGGTACTTAGTGCAAACACAGAACTGAAACGTTCAAGATCACAATCATGCTTAAGACATTATAAGGATTTTTTGGAAGAGTTTCTTCTTTTGGAAGAGTACTTAGCATAAGTATAACTGTGATGGTGAACAAAAGAGATTGAAATTAAATCCTACAATACTATAGCCATTTCCCATTCATGTTCATAATCTTTTGGAAGAGCTTCTTCTTTTGGAAGAGTTTTTAGAATGAGTATAACTATAATAGCTAATGAAAACAACTACGAATTCAACTTCAAAAACGTAAAGGCAGCTAGAATACTTATCTAAATTACGCAAATAAATCCGTACAGGGGGCAGGGGCCCTCTACCACCAGAAGGAATCTAACTCCAAATCAAATCAACGCTTTCAAAATAACACTGTCTGCTTCATTAAAAGAGAAATAACTTGAACAGAGAAATCTGCGTCTTCAGAAATGTAGCACATAATCTAAGCAAAATCTAGAACAAAATCTAGCCTAGCTCTCGGTTTCCCAAGTGTTTATATAACAAATGTACATAACAAGACTTGCAACAATTCCAGGATTATTGTCTTTCCTTATCGAAATCACATTAGGACTCTTGAAGTGGCTACGTAAAAAGGAAAAAGACATCTGGACTAAGACAGTCCTATTAGAAGTCTGCCTTCTTAAATGTGTTCCCACGTACCAAAACCATACCCAGAATTCGTTTCTTCCTTCATGGTGAGCAACGAACAATGTAGACATGACGTGGAATATGCCCATATGCGGTTTTTCTTGAGAGGTCACCTGGAACATACCCAAACGTGAAGACAACTGCAGAATCGCCGGTTAGCTACGGAATGTCTACATTCTGCAGCTAGTTCCGGTCACAATGCATTACAATGACAAAAATCATAAAACTTAGCAAGTCAGTCATGTTAATCATTCTAAAAGTAATTTTAACTAAATTCATTGATCAATTGGGTCTGGAATAGCAATGGACAAAGGAAAATGAGGTAAAGTAGAATGAAAGAAAGCACAATCTTAAGGCTCAACATACCCCAACTGCTGACTTCTTGCATGTCCTCATGCAACTTATCCTATAAACTCAGAGGCTTCTGCAAGAACATCTAATCCTCTCCTTCTCCTTTGCCTGGAAGCTAAAGATCTTCTGGGTTTTCTGATGACAAGTTTGAACCTTAAGTTGGTAAGTGCCCTGATTAGCTTCTTGTTCCTCTTCTTCAACTTTTCATTAGCCTTTTCCACTTTGTCTATATGTAGGGATAAGGTTGAGTTCATATCGGTTTTGAGCTTGACTTGTTCCTTCAAAATTTCATTCTCATTTTTGATGTGTCTATTAAGTATCTCCAGCTCATACCTATCCCTTCTTAACACATCTATTTCGGATAGTGGAGGACTAGGGGTTCTCTCTCTGCTCTCTGAAGCTTTCCTTTCCAAAGTTTTAACATAATCATAAACTTCTTGCTGAGCAGGGTCAATTTCAGGGGTTCCTTCATTAAAATCCTCTTCAACATCTTCTTCAATAGATGTTTCCTCATCTTCTATATTAATCACCCCTGTTTGTTTGATCTGAGTTTTCTTTAGTTTCCCCTTTAGTCTATGGCTTCTTCTTGGCTGAGAAGATCCCTCTCCTTTCTCTGTGGCAGATTTCTTGATTACCTTCTCTTTCTTAAGTTGTCTCTTGATTTGAGTCAACTTCTCTGAGATGATTTCCTCACTACTTTCTTGGACTGTTTTGTCAATTTCAATTTTTGAAGCTCTCCATTTTCTGCTTCTCCTTGTAGGTTTTTGTTCAGGTGAGGGTTCTTTTGGCTCTTCAAAATGATTTATTATCAAGAAATTGTCCCAAGTATCATTTATTTTAGCTAAATGGTGTTCAATCAAAATTTTAACCAAGCCATGATGATATAGAGTTGTCTCTAAAAATTGAACCCTTCTTTGAACACAGGAAGCCATCTTTTTCAAACTTTGAAGCAACAAATAGGGTAGGTTTAAGTCTTCCCCCAGAAAATGCATTATCAGTCTAATGTGGTAGACATAAAATGTGCCATATCTACCCTCACATGTAATAAATTTTTGCAGAATAAGTAGTATGTTTCTCCATTTATTTTTCAATGCAGAACTTGGAATTCCTTTCTTAAACACAGTGACATCCATACCTGGTGATTTTATAATTTGCTTCTAGGATTCATGATGGAATTCTCTGTTTTTGAACCATCTCTCTCCATTTCTAAGCAACCCTGTAGCTTCTGTAATGAAAACTTCAGTGACAGTGAATTTGATATCTCCCACTTCAACTTCAGCTCCTTGAAATGATCTTGCAAATGTTTTAGTGACTTCTTTGTGGAAGCCATTAAATTTCTCCAAAAATTGTAGCCACCCTATCTGTTGCAACATTTCTTTACATTGAGGGTAGCCTTCTAGGTATTTTGTACCTACTGGTTTAGTTCTTACAATGAAACCCATAATTTCTTCTTCAATATTCAGATTGATACTCTTTCTACCCACTGAAACAATAACTTTTTACCTTCGAATTGATATGCCTCTGATTCTTAATGACAATGGCTTCAAACTTCGGGATGATATACCTCTGGTTGACAGTGACAACAGCTTCAAAACTTCGGACTGATATGCCTCTGGTTGACAGTGACAACAGCTTCAAACTTCGAGCTGATATGCCTCTGGTTGACAATGAAACTTTGGACTGATATGCCTCTGTCTCTCGGTGGCAAATGGCTTCAAATTCCCACACTGTTATACCTTTGTCTCTTGGTAACAAATGACTTCAAATTCTTCACTGCTATACCTCTTCGTTTACAGTGATAATGCTCAATCTCTACCCGCGGTGATAGTGCTTTGATATCCAAACTGATATACCCTTTTGCTCTGCTCTCGGTGATAAGGATATCTCTGTTTGCGGAATGAAGTGCCGGCTACAGAATGGAGTGATGGAAGTAGTTACGAAATGAGGTAATGGAGTGAGGTGGAGGAAATGAATTAATGATTGAAAAGACGACGGAGATTTTTACAACAGAAAAGAAAATCATCATTGAATGATTTCGTTGGGTGACGTGAAGAATTCAAACACTTCGGCCATTTGAACCGCTTAAATGATGTCGGGTATGGAATTTGAAATGAGAGATTTTAATCCAAAGTTTGTGGAGGGTTTATTGGTCATGATCAATAAAAATAATTAAAACAACATTTTTCGAACAATTCATAACTAAAACTATGCTAAAATGCCATTATAATCTAAACTTGTTACCTCTGCCTTTCATTTGATTTTTTTAGTCTTTGTCTTTTTTGTTCTCCTTTGGAAGAGTCTTCATAATCCTTCTTGATTCTTCTTATTCATGGATACACTGGATCATTTTGTTGCAATTCTAATGTCTGCTGACTAATGCCTTCAGGTTTTGTAGCTATGGAATGGCTGTCTGGCTGCGGAAAGGCTGATCAGCTGTAGAATGTCTGTTAAGCTGCAGAATGTACCTGTAGAGTATTTTAATCATGGAATGGAGTGTTTTTGGAATATAGGTGAAATTTTATATGGTATGGATGAAGATGGATGATGAGACATGATATGTATGAAGTGGATGATGAAATGGAATGGATTTAGTTTATGAAATGGAGTGAAAGAACATAAGAACTGGCCTGCAATCCATGACATGTTTTACTCATTTGCAGTAAGACATCAGACTTTGAATTTTGATATGAAAATGAGGTGGATGGAGTATGGAATGAGATGAATGATATATGGAATGAAGTGAAGTATGAATGAATGAATGAAATGGAGTATGGATGGATAAGTGAATGGAATGAAATGAAATGAGATGGATCATAAGCACTATGGATCTGAACTTATGATTTTGTAACAGCTGCTTGTAAAAACAAAATGGAAAAGTTAGAGTGTCAGAGAGACTCTGATTTTCACCCTATCTTTTCTGTATAAACATGCCATTCAATGATTGGTTTTCATGTTTATACCATTATTTTTATTTTATTTTATTTTTTCATTTTTTTTATTTTTATTTTTATTTTTCAAAGAAATGCTTCAGAAAATTCAATCAAGTTGATGAAGAAGAAAGATTCTTCTTCATTAACTTCACATCACTGCTTTCTTGGAACTTCTGGACAAATTCTTCTCTTGAGAGTGGTTTGTGATACAACTTCAATCTATTACTCATACACAAGAAAAGTGACCTCTTCTTCATCTATAGTTCTGATTTTTACTGCCCCATTATCAAAAATTCGAACAATTTCATATGGCCCAAGCCAATGTGTCTGAAATTTCCCTTGAAAATCCTAGAATTTTGAATCAAACAAGAGAGCCCAATCACCCTCTTTAAATTTCTTCTTGGATGTACTATTATGTCATCTAGGCCCTTTCTTGTTGGACTAAATTAATTTTCTCAATCGTGACTATTAAATATCATCCAATTCATTAATTTGCTCCAGCCTATGCTTTTGTGCCTCCGTTAGATCAAGTCCTAGCTGAACTGCCATCTTGAATGTTTGGATTTGGAACTCTATAGGAAACAAAACTTGCTTTCCATAAACAAGCTCATAAGGAGTATGGCCTGTTGTGTTTCTCCATGTAGTTCTATAGGCCCACAAGGCTTCAAGAAGCCTATCTACCCAATCTCTTCTATGTAAATGAACAGTCTTTGTTAGGATTCCTTTAATGACCTTATTAGTAGATTCCACTTGACCATTTGCTTGTGGATGATAAGGAGTAGATTTTCTATGTCTGATTTTGTACTTCTCCATCATTTGCTCCACTAGCCTTGATGTAAATTGAGCTCCTCGATCTGTAACAATTTCCCTTGGGACACCAAAACGAGTAAAAATATCCTCAAAAAGAAAAGTAACTACAGATGCTTCATTAGCAACAAGTAATGGCTTAGCTTCTACCCACTTAGTAACATAATCAGTGCAAACTAATATATATTTCTTTTGTCTTGATGGAGGACTAATAGGTCCTACAAAATCCAAAGCCCATTTTTCAAAAGGTTCAATATGTACCCGAGGTTGTAATGGCATCTCACCTGAAGGAGAAGGTTTCCCTACCCTTTGGCAACTATCACACCTTTTGACATACTCTTTAGCATATTTAAACAAGGATGGCCAATAATATCCTAAATTAAGGATCTTATAGGCTGTCCTCTTATCTGCAAAGTGTCCGCCACAAGGTTCATCATGACATGCCTTGAGAATATCAGGCATCTCATCTTCATGAACACACCTTCTAATGATCAAATCTGGACCTATCTTGTACAACTCATTAGCAACCCATGAATATTTTTCACTATCATTAATGATTTTTCTTTTATCCCTTGCATTCATAATTGAAGGAAATTTTCCTGAAACTAAATAATTAGCAATATCAGCAAACAATGGAGTTTGAGTAGAGATTGCAAAAAGATATTCATCAGGAAATTGATCTTCAACCGGAGTGTCATCTTTGATATTTTGGAGTCTAGATAGGAAATCAGCTACTGTGTTTTGTTTTCCAGGCCTATCTAGAATGGTAATGTTGAATTCTTGTAAGAGCAATAACCATCTTATAACTCTGCCATTAGTGATTGATTTGTTCATTAAGTATTTAATTGCAGAATGATCAGTGTGAAAAAAAGTTTCATAGCCTGTTATATAGTGTCTAAATTTGTTTATGGCATGAACAATAGCTAAAAACTCTTTTTCAGTTACAGTATAGTTTAACTTTGCAGGAGTCAAATTTTTACTGGTATAATAGATGGCATAGGGAATCAAATCTTTCTGTCCCAATACTGCTCCTAGAGCTGTATCGGAAGCATCTGTCGAGATATGAAAAGGTAACTTCCAGTTAGGTCCCTTTAATATAGGTGCTTCAGAAATTTTGGTTTTCAGGGTTTCAAAAGTTAACTGGCAATCAGAAGTCCATTTGAATTCACAATCTTTGGTGAGTAATTTGAAGAGTGGAGATGCTATTTTGGTGAAGTTTTCTATAAATCTCCGATAATATCCTGTAAATCCTAGGAAACTTCTAACATCTCCTTGACAACTTGGAATGGATAAGTTAGATATGACTTCAACTTTAGACTCATCAACTCTAATCCCATCCCCTGAAATGTGATGCCCTAAAACAATACCTTCAGTAAACATCATAAAACATTTTTCATGACTAAGTGAAAGATTTGCTTCTTGACATCTTTTTAAAACTTTTTCCAAGTTGTCTAAAGCTTCTTCAAATGAGTTTCCATAAACTGTGAAATCATCCATGTACACCTCTACACAATCATGTATTAGATCTGAGAAAATTCCTAATACTGCCCTTTGGAATGTTGCAGGTGTATTGCATAATCCAAATGGAAATACTCGGTAAGCATAGGTACCCCAAGGACAGGTAAATGTGGTTTTGTCTTGATCTTCAAGTGCTACTTGGATTTGATTGTAACCACTAAACCCATCTAGGAATGAAAAGTACTTTTTGCCAGCTAATGTATCAAACACTTGATCTATGAAAGGTAAGGGAAAATGGTCTTTAAGAGTAGCTTTATTTAGTTCTCGGTAGTCAACACACACCCTCCATTTTCCATTTTTCTTTGGCACAATTACCAAAGGAGAAACCCACTGAATATATGAAATAGGATAGATGAAATTGACATTTAACAATTTTTGCAATTCTTCTTTAACAATTTCCCTAAGATTTGGATTCATCCATCTTTGAGGTTGTCTGATTGGTTTGCAATTTTCCTCTATATAGATGTGATGAGTGCAAGTCTTGGGACTTATCCCTTTCATGTCAGTGTATTCCCATGCATATGCAGAAGAATGTCTCTGTAATACTTTGACTAGCTCTTCTTGTTGAGATTTTTCTAGGTTCTTGTTTATGTTCAAAGTTTTGCCTGGAAAAATTTCACTTGTAGAGCTGCCAAATTTGTCCATAGAATGTAGAGACATCTGCCTTGATGAAAAAAACTCAATGTTGGATCCCTCTTGAAATGATTCATGTTTATGTTCTGGAGAGGATTCAAAATTTTCTAGAGTATTCAGAATTTGATTATCTTCACTAATTTCTGAAATTGTGAAGAGTGGTTGTAAATCTTCTTCATCCTCTATCCATTGAGTGTCATCTAGATCCGTAATTGTCCTAGCTGGAGGATATAAAGTGAATTTCTTAGTTGAACTACCATCAGAAATATACATATCATCGGACCTACAACTAATAAAAGCATCAGCTGTAGCCAACCAAGGTCTTCCTAATATAACAAGATGTCCTCCTAGATTATTCTTAGGAGTTAGGATCATGAAATCCACAGGGTACTCCCAAGAATCTAGGGACACTGGAATGTCTTCTATTACCCCATCTGGTTTGATCACAGATCTGTCTGCTAATTGTAATAGTGTGGGTGTAAAGAGAAGATTAGGAAGTTTTAGTTTGTCCATGATTTGTCTACTCATGATATTGATTGCTGCTCCTAAGTCAATGAGTGTGTTCTGGATTTCAATTCCATTGATGTGAATTTTGACAACTGGATTTCCTGGGTCAAGATACTTTGGAATAGAAATATTGCCCATCATAATGTCTGCTATTTGTCCTGCCAGTTGAATTTTCTTTGTTTCTCTTATTCTTTTTCTTGTTTTCTTCATACTCAACTCCTTTATTGTTTTGGCTAAAATTGGAATTTCCTTGATGGCTTGTAATAATGGAATTTTAATGCAAACATTTCTCATCTCATCTAGGAAATCATAATTAGGCACCATAATTTTTTTTTCTACACCTCTATCAATTTGTAATCTTTCTGGAAAGGGAGGTATAGAAGTAGATGTGGATGGTTGCTCTAATACAGGAGTTGAAATTATTGGATCTTTTTGCTTTAATTTTTCAGTGTTTGGGTCTTGAAAAGATGTGTCTTCCTCAAGACTTTTATTCACCCGTAGAGAGTCTTCCTCAGAGTTATCTTGTTCTTGTATGATCATAGAAGGTTTCCTCTTTTCAAGTATTCTTCCAGACCTAAGTTGAACATCACTAAGGTCTAGAGGAGTAATTAAATAAGTTGGAAACTGTTGGCCTTCTATCATGTATGTATTTTGAGGGTTCTTATTGTTGGGGTTTGGTATGGGTTGAGCAGGCAATTGATTTGATTTTTGAGGGAATGGTAATGAAAGTGGTTGATTTTGATGTGGTTGGTTCTGATGATGTTGTTGAGGATTTTGTTGAAAATTTTGTTGAAGATTTTGAGGAAAATTTTGTTCAGGATTTTGAGGATAAAAATGTGGATATGGTGGATAGGATGGTGGATACTGATAGTATGGGGAGTATCTTCCATAGGGACTTTGTGTTCCTTGTGCCCAATATTGAGATTGATTTTGAAATTGGGGCCAAGGTTGCTGCCAAGAATTCCAAGGTGGAGGTTGATTATACAATTGATCATGGAATCCTTGTGTCTGAGGTCCCTGCCAAGGTCTTCTAGATACAAAATTGAGAGACTCTGTGGAATCTGTAGGAGTTTCCTCCTGAAAGACAGCTTTGAGACCAGGAAGAGAAGGAAAATTCTTAGTCTCATGTTTTTCAGAACAAATGACACAGGTTTCTACAACTTTTACATCCAAAGGACACTCTCTCAAGGCATGTTTCTTTCTACATTTGGGACAAAAGATTGCCAAGGCATCAGATTCAGCCTTTTGCTTGTTTTGTATCTTAAGGGTGTATATTTGTTCACTAAGACTCCCTAAGATGTCAGATTTAAAATCATCAAGCATGTGTCCTATTTCTGATCTACTTACTGTCCCAGAAGCAGATTTACTTGCCCTTGCAAGAGCAGGATCTCTTGGACCTTTGACAGTTTTAGATTTCCCCCTTGAAAGGTTGATACATAACTCAGATATTTCAGGTAATGTGAGTTGTGATATATCCCCTTTTCCCATCATGTTAAGGATATCCAACCATTCATCCCTAATTGTTTTCAACAAAAGAGCTTTTAAGGTGTCTGGATCTAGGTTTTCCATTTTTGCCCTTTTTATGTTGTAATTAAATCTCTCCAACAAATCTTCTAAGTTTTCATCTTCTTTTTGTAACATCTTGAACACTTCTTCCTTATGATTAACCGGCATACAATAATCCAAGTATCTCTCTAGAAATGCTTGTTTCATGTCTTCCTATGTTCTAATAGAACTACTGTTTAAACTCATAAACCACTTCAATGCTGCTCCCTTCAGAGTTGAAGGAAATAATTTCAGTTTTTTAGCATCTTGTAAGTAGTCATAAGTTCTACACAGCACTTCAAATTCGAATAAGAAGGTTTCAGGATCTTCAGTTTTAAGTCCATAGAAGTTTGGAAGGACAGAGGGTGAAATGTTTTTCATGGTTGTATTGGTTTCTTCATCAATTATAGGGAACCCAAAAGAGTTTCATATTCTACCTCTTCCTCCATTTGCACCTCTACCTCCTTCTCCTCTACCTCTACCTCTACCTCCAAATAGTGTGTTTTCTCCATTAAAAACTCCTCCTCCTCCTTCTTCTGCCATGGTTGACTCTCCTGTAGAAGTAGAAAGGTTTGTGTCCCTAACAAGAGTTTTTAGATCTTCTTCTATGGCAGGTTCAGTGGATGAAGTGGAAGGTTTCTCTAATGGAATAGTTGACCTTAGATCTTCTAGAAGTCCAGGATCAGGAGAGGATGGAATATGTGTATGAGTTGAAGGTGTACTAGCTCTGGATCTAGATGAAACAAGTGGTGTTCTAGAAATCAAACTTCTGCCTCTGCTGCTTATAAATCTTCCCCTTGAATCTCTCTCCCTACGCATATAATTATTTTTGGATGCTAAGAAACAAAGGTTACCTAGTTTTCACTTCCCCGGCAACGGCGCCAAAATGTTTGGTCTCAATCTAGTCTCCTAAATTGAGCTCATTTAATTGTCAACCAGGGTTGGTAAACTGCTGAAGTGAAGTGTACTGTATGTACCTGGGTGTTTGTTTCTTAATGCGTTGTGTGTAGTTTTTTGTGATGTTTTTGGTCTTTTGTGATGATTTATGATGTTTTTGATCTTTTGGTGGCTTTATGTTCACAAGGAAAATGACTAGAAAGCTAGTGAAAGGAAGCTAATGATTAAGAAAAACAGAGTGAAGCCTAATTGGTTGATGTCAAATGGTAAATGCAAATGCAATACTAAAAATAGAATCAAATCTAAACTATGACTAAGCAAAAACAAAGCTTGATAATGACTTTTAAGCAAATGATTCAAAACATAAACTCAATTTGTCAAATTCTTTCATCAAAGGTGTTTGAGAGAGAGCTTGAGACATGGTCAACTAAGTATGCAAATCCTCCTAACTAAACAGTTAAACAACTAACTTATAATTATGCAACATTTTATCCTTGATTAGAGATTTGTTGAAGCATATTTGGAGTAAAACATTTATACCATCATAAGATCTTCTACTCTAAGACTAGTTCCTAACTCTATTCTGCAACTTAGTTTGATGACACTACACTTCACTCAAAGGTTATGGATTTTTGAAATAGTCTTTTGAGGAAATGTTTGTTTGTGAGATGATAAGGAAGTTGCAGAAGTACTTCAGGCCTTAAAATGATATTGTCTTCTGTTCATATGGTTATGAATCAATTATAGATTTTAGAACAAGAAGAGGTTTGTAAATAATGAAGGCTATTTTGTTAAGTTTAACAACTGAAGTAATCTAATATGCAGTGAATGACAACTGAATGTGGAGTGCAAATGCAATGAGTTAAGCTAAAACTGAACTTAAGATGTCACTAGTCTAAAACAGTGCTGAACTAACAAGTCATTATCAAACTTAAAACAAAATAACTGAGCATGAGTTAAGTGCAATTAAACTCTGGAGTATCCTAACTAAGCTATCATGCATTATTCTATGGAATTATACAGTCTGTTTGTCCATCATGATTGGTATTTTGGAAGAGTTTCTTAGAACAATCCTAATTGTACAATTCAGTACAAATGCAAACATAAAGACTGAAAGCAATGAAAAACTAAGATATCATAGCTGTCTCCTACCCATCATTATGATATTTTGGAAGAGATTTTTAAGAGCAAGAATAGCTATGGTACTTAGTGCAAACACACAACTGAAACGTTCAAGATCACAATCATGCTTAAGACATTATAAGGATTTTTTGGAAGAGTTTCTTCTTTTGGAAGAGTACTTAGCATAAGTATAACTGTGATGATGAACAAAAGAGATTGCAACTAAATCCTACAATACTATAGCCATTTCCCATTCATGATCATAATCTTTTGGAAGAGTTTTTAGAATGAGTATAACTATAGTAGCTAATGAAAACAACTACGAATTCAACTTCAAAAACGTAAAGGCAGCTAGAATACTTATCTAAATTATGCAAATAAATCCGTACAGGGGGCAGGGGCCCTCTACCACCAGACGGAATCTAACTCCAAATCAAATCAACGCTTTCAAAACAACACTGTTTGCTTCATTAAAAGAGAAATAACTTGAACAGAGCACTCTGCGTCTTCAGAAATGTAGCACAGAATCTAAGCAAAATCTAGAACAAAATCTAGCCTAGCTCTCGGTTTCCCAAGTGTTTATATAACAAATGTACATAGCAATACTTGCAACAATTCCAGGATTATTGTCTTTCCTTATCGAAATCACATTAGGACTCTTGAAGTGGCTGCGTAAAAAGGAAAAAGACATCTGGACTAAGACAGTCCTATTAGAAGTCCGCCCTCTTAAATGTGTTCCCACGTACCAAAACGATACCCAGAATTCGTTTCTTCCTTCATGGTGAGCAACGAACAATGTAGACATGACGTGGAATATGCCCATATGCGGTTTTTCTTGAGAGGCCACCTGGAACATACCCAAACGTGAAGACAGCTGCAGAATCGCCGGTTAGCTACGGAATGTCTGCATTCTGCAGCTAGTTCCAGTCACAATGCATTACAATGACAAAAATCATAAAACTTAGCAAGTCAGTCATGTTAATCATTCTAAAAGTAATTTTAACTAAATTCATTGATCAATTGGGTCTGGAATAGCAATGGACAAAGGAAAATGAGGTAAAGTAGAATGAAAGAAAGCACAATCTTGAGGCTCAACAACATGCTCCAATTTCCTTTATGCATATAGCTTGTTGGTTTGTCCTTCATGTGTGGTTTAATAAGAATACAATTACCTCATCTTCCATGCGATAAGTTTACTTCTGACTTAGTTTTCATATTGACTCCATAGCCCAATCGTAGTAAGCCCTTTACATCTTTCACCTACACTAACACAACAGCATTCAATCCAATTCAAAGTTAGCCATATGCTTTCAAGATTACTTATTGAATATCCTTTATCCTTTTGAGAGAGCCCTCTCAGAGTGGAAAGACTAATTTCCAGTTACAAGTTGGTTTGAAATAGTTACTCCAAGTTGACCATTGAAGTAGCCCATTAGGACACAATTTGGTGATAACATTTTGGCGTCATTGTCGGGGACACGAAGGTGTAAATTTTCTCTGGGCAGAATGACAAGGTTCAAATTTGAATTTTGATAGTGAACAAGATTCAAACACACGAAGGTTGTACCTTTAACCTGGCGACTCCATTGTTCAAGATCCTGAGCTTCAAAGTTTAGAGCGAATTCACTTGGAAGAATCCAGATTTCAGAACATTCATGGTGATCCAAGATGATAGGGTATGTGGCAACCCTGTATGTTATCACAAAATCTGACCTGATAGGCTGCTCATCAAGTGGAATTTGTGTAACTGTTTCAGACCAATCTTTTGGCTGAGGGTTAGCCTCCTCAACCTGAGAGGGCTCTCTCAAGGGTTTATGATTTTTGATTAATGGATAGATGGCTAACTCTAAAGTAAAAAGATAGACTAATATAACTAGTTGTATCACAGATTAGCAAACATTCATTGGGCCATGGAGTTAAGATAACTTCAACAAAACCAAGATAATTTACCTAGCATGGAAGTTGAAGCATGTTAGAGTTTTAGTCAAAAGATACACATGTGAGACAGTAGAAACACAGTCAATTTTCCTACATAGGAATTCAGAGCATCAAGGATGAATTCTGAGTAAACATAAGAAAATACCACTACAAATAGATAGTAAAAGGATGCAATAGAACAAACACACACTAAAACTCTATATGAATCTCAAGTTGGCTAGGTAGACTCTTCTGTATTAAAGCTGAAAACAGTCACATACAAAAACACAATCTTTTCGCTAATAAAATGTCCAACCCCTTGGATTTCGACCTTATGCTCTTTATAAAACATTTAAAAGATAGGATCCCTTCTTCTCCACTAGATACATCGAACTCAAAGAGTTTGACATCTTTCATAATCTGAGACATGCTATTTATTACAAATTGACAGCTATAATGCTTATGAAAAGTCCTAATTCTAATAGGAATGAAACTCTTAAATATCCTTCTAACAACCTTATCTAATCTTTATTACATATTTTTCTACCTGCAATCCCATGAAGTCGAATTTGGATGTTGACCTTTCACTTGAAGTGACCCTGCTGTTAATGATAATGTTCTCCTAAAAAATAGGAAACATGTTTTTATGTTTTTAGCCTCTTTGATTTCTTTATCTGTTTTGAGTACTTTTATCCTTAATATATCAGGTCTACATGTGTCATGTTGCCAAAAATTCACCATATATATTTAATCCTCCAGCTGTGCAGAAACTATAATTCAAATGGTGCAAAAAGATAAAGGATAAACCTGCGCCACGAAAGTAGCTCAGTTTCGTAGCGCTTTTCGTAGCGCAATGTTTAGCTCCTTTTTTCAATCAACCTTTGACCTGCTTTCTTCAAGTAAACCTTCATATGTTATTTGTACACTTCCACCTGCCATTTCAAGTCAAAATTCACCAAACTTCCCCCAAATTTTGATATTAAAAAGTGCTAGAAGACTGCTTCAGCAGTTTCGTAGCGCATTTTAGCAGATTTCCATTATCTGCGCTATGAAACTGCTGTGTAAACAGTTTTGTCAAAACTATCTTCAAAATTTGTACCTTGGAGATGTTTAAACTTTAAAGGTGTTGGTATTATTTCAAAAACACAGTAATATGACCCCAAAAACATAATCTTCATCAAATTTTGCCTTCATCTTGATCAGAGATTGACTTACAAATTTATCACTTTGTTTTACTGCCCAATCACTTTGTTTCACTGCCCTTTTAACTTTCCTTGAGACTTTGTCAACTGTATCTCCAGATCTTCAATTTGCCTTCTTAACCTTCTGTTGCTAGCTCTCAAATGAGTGTTTATGACTCTTACAAACTTTTCTTCCTTGATGGATGGGACTGTCCATGTGAAGAACTGTTCCTCACCGCTTGGTATTTCTGATTTTGAAACTTTTTCACCTTCCCAAACAACTTTCATCCTTTTAAACTTTGTTTTCTAGCTCTTTTCTTCAACTTGGAAATTTCATGATTTTATGATATTAGCCTGTCTTCCATACTTTTATACTTGGCCATTTCCTCCTCTGCTGTAGATACTCTATTTTCTACATGTTTTGTTGCAGGTGAGGAAAGATCAACTATCTCCTTGTGAACAGTAGCTGCTTCATTTGTTTCCTCAACTTCTGCATTAAGTTCTTCTAGCCTTTTAGAATGCCTAGTTACAGGCCTCCTAGCTTGGAAAACAAATGTTGCATCTTCATCCTTAAACTCCAGCTTCTTTGATGATTTCATCCCTTTCTGTTTGCTTTCTTTAACCCCTATGAAATCAGCTTGCACTATAGGAGATTCTTGTATGTCTATTGCATGTATTAAATCATCTTAGTTTCCTTTCAAAACCTGGGCTGTCACTTGATCTTGAAACCACTGTCTTTCCTTTTGATGTTGTAATTTGACTCCTTGTGATTCTCTGGACTCTTTGCTTACCAGCTGTTTGTTTCTGTTTAGCTTCCTTGGTACTCTATAACCCTTGTTTTGAAGGTGGAGGGGTTTCTGCAACAATCACTGGTGTCCTTTCTACTTTACCTTTCACTTGTTTCCTTGGCTTTAATTTGACAAACCTCCTACTCCTTACAGCTACAGGTTGACTGAATTCTGCTGGTGGGGATGGATTTTCCTTTGCCTTGGGGTTTTTAGCTGGAGTTTGAGCTTCCATTTCAAATCCACTTATAAATAGAAAAGAGGACCAATCCTTACTAATCTTCTGGAGCTCATTCAAAACCAACAATTTAATTAAGCCATGGTGAAACAGAGATGTTTCACACTCATCGGATTTCACTTGGACCTTATCAACCATTTTAACAATGCTTCTATATAGGAAAAATGGTAAATCCAATGATATCATACCTGTGAAGTGTAATAGGAGTTTGAAATGATAGGTGTAAACTTTGTGGTACCTGCCTTCGCACGTGAAATATCTCTGGATGTTGAGCTGTAGTTTGGCATAGTTATCCTTAATACAGTTTCTGGGAACTGCATTATTCAAGTCCATCTCTGCATATTCTGGCTTCAAAAACATCTTGCATGCCTCCATATCGAACGTAAAACCTTTAAACCATGTTTCCTTTCCTTTAGGCATTTCAGTCACTAAAGCAATGGTTTTAGGTGTCACTGACATATTTAACATCCCAACCTTTGTATTTGTACCACTGAAATGTAATGCAAATTCTTTTGATACCTGAGTATGTCCACCCTATAGCTTTTCATAGAACTTTAAACAACCTGCTTTACTGAAAGCATCCATGACTGTTTGGACTTCAGCTAAAAATCTTGTGCTTTCAGGTTCAGACCTCAAACAATGTCCTGATCTATGGTTCTTTTTCTCCTCAGCCATACTTGTTTTAGAAAAACCCTATTGGCTTCTTTAGAATTTGATAATCAACCTCTCTTGCAAACATCCTCTCTTGATTTGATTTAGCAGCCTCGCTTGAAAAAGTATCAACCTCGCTTGATAATGTATGAAATATTCTTGGTATAGGATAACCATAAGCTTGAGCTTGAAACATGAATGTTTCATAGTTTAATATGAGCAAATGAAAACTAGAATGACTAAAACAGACAAGACCTTTCGAATTTGAAATTTATTTTCTCAATATGAAACCCCTGTCATAGTAATGATGGATATGGATGGTTGATCATTTCGAATATGACTCCTAACTGACTCAGCATGACGTTACCCTATCATATCCTAACATATTTCTGACAATTTATAAGCTTTGACATGACCTTTTAAGAATCCGCACTTTTGTAGCGCACATATTGCATTTTTCACACTTTGCGCTACGAAAGTAGCAGAGCTTTCACAGCGCAAAACTCAATTTTTGAACTGACCGCGCTACGAAACTGCGGTTTTGTGGCTAATTGTAGGGGTTTCACCCGAAAGTTGATGACACGATATTTAAGTGAATGATGAGACTTTTCAACCATGGGATGAGACCTAAAGACTTTATTTGAAATTGAAAAATGACTTTTTAAGACTTCTAAACCTATAACCTTTATTAAGACTAAAGTAACTCAAGACCTATTTAACTCTATGACTAAAATAGTGTAAACTTACAGAGTTTAATTTTTTTTTTAGGGTGATAACACTTTATATGATGAAATGTTACAAAGTGTAAGGGATGAGTTAGCATAATTTCAGATAGATGAACATTTCTCAACAATAGTATTTCGTTGTTTGAAATCCAGTCGACTCACACCTAAAAATATTTTTTTTTTTCTTAGTTTAGCTGCTAAAATATTAGAAAATGAAATTGACCTATTGGATGTTCAAATTGGATCATATGATTTCCAAGATCCTAAACAGTTCTTGCAAAGTCTTCCTCCTCCAAAAAAGGAGGAAATTGTTATACCATTTGACTTCTAGATAAAGGAGGAATGTGGTTATGAGCTTGATATTGTAGAGTTGGAATCAAAGTTCAGCTTTGATGAAGAAAATGAAAAGGATATCCAGGATAAATTTGTCATTGAGAGCTTAAAAGGGATATCAGTAAATTATGTCCATTATGATCCCATGGCTAATTACATGGAAGAGTTCTATAGTCCAACTTTTCAATTATTTTTTCACTATGAAAAACAGACTCATTTTCTGTTACCTTTATCATTTCAGAATACAGTTTGCTTTTGGTTTAAGCACAATCAAGGAGTTCAAGTATCATATCATCTCATTGACTGGCTTTATTGGAGGTTTCATGTCGCTTGAATCAAACATGAAGATTGCAACTATTAGGGTAGGTAAGAGTGTGTGTGAATAAGCTCAAGTAGTTTGAGCATCTTTTCAGCATGTACAAATTTGGGTTTTCAGCAGTTATCATCAAGCTTGATCCCGAGGAGAAGGCCATAATAGCTTAGTGAAGTCTTCATCAGTTTCTGAAGATTTTCAATTTTTCAAGAGAGAGGCACTGGAACTACAAGTTCTTTGATGTACCACAAGGGCACACCATCCCCTATGGAGCCATTGTTATCACACTCAAAATTTCCAAAATTTTGTTTATCCTAAACCCAAAACCCACAACTATAACCTTTGAGGTTTATTACTTTATAAACCCATTTATTATAAAGTATCAAACTTTATGTTATAAGCTCCGCCACCCATCGAACAAACTTGTTATATAAACTTACTGTTATATATATTGCATATCATATATATAACAAAAGACCACTTAAACCATTGGTAGGACCCCTTGTGCCTTATCGCATATTGCCATCGCAAAGTTTTATTACAACAATCAAATGCTAAACTTATAAATCGTCGATGGGATATGAAGTGGGGCCCATTCTCAGCCACGCTTCCATTCCATTTCATTTTCATCGAAATATACGTTAACTTACAACTTTTCTGCGTTTCCGCTTTGCCCACCCACCTTTATCGTTTCATCACTTTTCATTCCCCGATCGCCGAATCATAAAACTCAGACATATAGCCAGTGTGTCCCTCTTCCCCGCACTCCGCAAATTTTAAAAGCTAACCCCCGCAGCTTATAAAAAAAAAGCTAAAAGCTGCGATATGTGCTGCAGTCCGATCCCACTTCTTCCCTGCTATGTCATTCACCTCCTCCCTCGCACGTCGCATTTCACAATGTTTAAAGTTTATATCTTCTGCACTCATAACTAAAGGCTGAGAGTTGTGAAATGCGCTGCGGTCCGGTCCCACCGACCATCCACGTCACCTCCCCATCGCATCGCGTCACCAATTGTATTATTCATAACTTAAACTTTAAAGGTTGCAAAGTGTGTGGATGAGATATGCTTTAGAATTAAATTTTAAAAGGTTTGAAGTCCGGTATCTTGGGTTTTTCACGATGTTCTATTCACAAAAAAGGTTTTAACATAGAAAGAGGGTTTCGGGTAAATAAAACAACAAAAAGGTCGAGTCGGGCAGCTAAACGCGTTCAACACTCCGTTCAACAACAGATCTATCCGCACATCTCTCAACTCGTCTATCAGCATATCAGCGAATCGAGGTCCACGTCCTAAACTGCCCCACTACATCAGCACATAAGCAACAACGCATCACAGGAAAAAAAAAGGTCGACTGTTTTGTGTTTCAGTGAGGGAATTTATTCTTTTGATGGTGGATAGTGCCATTCGAGCACCTAACTATTTTTGATGTAATTATGCACTCCTTCAATTAGTAGTTGTAATAAATAAAACATAGTCCTATTAGAAGTATAAGTATTTTAGAGACTAGCTGTCTTTTTCGATTCCAGGAAATCGGTTTAGAGTTATGATAGGTGTCAAGGTCATAGTTCGATGATCTAGCTAGCTGGGAAGATCCTATGTATTCAACAAAGGACTATTTATAGTGAGGAGATCGAATGAGACCAGGGTGGAGAGATGGTTACTTTAAACTACTACCATTGTAATCTCTATCTAAAAGTAATATACAGTTGCAGCAGCCTATTTCAAATATGAGATTCTTATTTTTATTCTTATGTATGTTTCTTATATCAGTCTTTTACTTTCTCTCCAGTGTTCTAGTTGTATAATCACTTGGAATTCATGATTACATGCTCCAAATTCCTTTATACACTTAGTCTGCTCTTATGTCATGTTTTATTAGTTTTCTTATGTATAATCAACATGCTCCAACTTCTTGTATGCGTATAGATTTCTGGTTTGTCTTCCATGTGTGGTTTAATAAGAATATAATTGCCTCAAATTCCATGAGATAAGTTGACTTGTGACTTAGTTTTCATATTGACTCCATACCCCAATGGTAGTAAACCCTTTACATCTTTCACCTACGCTAAAAAAACAACATTCAATCCAATTCAGAGTTACCCATCTGCTTTCAAGATTACTTATTGAATATCCTTTATCCTTTTGAGAGATCCCTCTCAGACTGGAAAAGCTAATTTCCAGTTACAAGTTGGTTTGAAATAATTACTCCAAGTTGACCATTGAAGTAGCCCAATAGGACATAATTTGGTGATAACATTTTGGCGCCGTTTCCGGGGACACCAAGGTTTAAATTTTCTCCGGGCAGGACGACAAGGTTTAGATTTGACTTCTGATGGTGAACAGAAGCCAAACACACGAAGGTTGTACCATTCACCTCGAAACTCCATTGTTCAAGATCTCGAGCTTCAAAGTTCAGAGCGACTTCACTGGGAAGAATCCAGATTTCAGAACATTCATGGTGATCCAAGGTGACAGGGCACGTGGCAAACCCTTTATATGATGAAATGTTACAAAGTGTAAGGGACGAGTTAGCAAAATTTCAGATAGATGAACATTTCTCAACAATAGTATTTCATTGTTTGAAATCCAGTCGACTCACACCTGGAAAAATAAATAAATAAATAAAATAAAAAATAAAAATTTGGTTTAACTTCTAAAAGATTAGAAATGAAATTGAAATATTGGATGTTCAAATTGGATCATATGATTTCCAAGATCCTAAACAATTCTTGCAAAGTATTCCTCCTCCAAAAAAGGAGGAAATTGTTATACCATTTGACTTGCAGATAAAGGAGGAATGTGGCTATGAGCTTGATATTATAGAGTTGGAATCAAGGTTCAGCCTCGATGAAGAAAATGAAAAGGATGTCTAGAATAAATTTTTCATTGAGAGCTTAAAAGGGATATCAATAAATTATGTCTTCTATGATCCCATAACTAATTACATGGAAGAGTTCTATAGTCCAAATTTTCAATTATTTTTTCACTATGAAAAAAAGACTCATTTTCTGTTACCTTTATCATTTCAGAATACTGTTTGCTTTTGGTTTAAGCACAATCAAGGAGTTCAAGTATCAGATCATCTCATTGACTGGCTTTATTGGAGGTTTCATGTCGCTTGAATCAAACATGAATATTGCAGTTGTTATGGTAGGTAGGAGTGTGTGTGAGTAAGCTCAAGTAGTTTGAGCATATTTTCAACATGTACAGATTTGGTTTTTCAGCAGTTATCATCAAGCTTGAGCTCGAGGAGAAGGCCATAAGAGCTTGGCGAAGTCTTCATCAGTTTCATAAAATTTTCTATTTTTCAAGAGAGAGGCACTGAAACTAAAAGTTATTTGTTGTACCACAGGGGCACAACATCCCTGTGGAGCCACTGTTATCACACTCAAAATTTCCAAAATTTTGTTTATCCTAAGCCCAAAACCCACATATATAACCTTTCGAGGCTTATTACTTTATAAACCCATTTATTATAAAGTGTCGGACTTTATGTTATAAGATTTTCCACCCATCAAATAGTCGTGTTATATAACTTATCTTTATATATATTGCATATCATATATATAACAAAATTCTGCTTAAACCATTGGTAGGACCCCTTGTGCCTTATCGCATATCACCATCGCAAAGTTTTGTTACAACAATCAAATGTTAAACTTATAAATCGCCGATGCGAAATGAAGTGGGACCCATTCTTCGCCACTCTTCCCTTCCATTTCATTCTCATCGAAATATATGTTAATGTACCCCTTTTATGCCTTTCCGCTTTGCCCTTCCACCTTTACCGTTTCATCGTTTTTCATTCCCCGATCGTCGATTCATAAAACTCTGCCATATAGCCAGTGGGTCCCTCTTTCCCGCATTTAAAAATTTTAAATGTCAACCCCCGCGGTTTATAACTAGAAGCTAAAAGCTACGATCTATACTACAGTCTGGTCCCACTTCTTCCCTGCCACGTCATTCACCTCCTCCCCCACATGTCGCATTTTGCAATGTTTAAAGTTTATATCCTCTGCGCTCATAACTAAAGGCTGAGAGTTACGATATGTGTTGTGGTCCGGTCCCACCGACCCTCCACGTCACCTCCCCATCGCATCGCGTCAACGATTGTATTCTTCATAACTTAAACTTTAAAGATTGCGAAGTGCGCGGATGCGATACGATTCAAAATTAAAGTTTAAAAGGTTTCAAGTCTGGTATTTTGGGTTTGTAGGAATTTACAAGGTAAGTTCTGTAGATCAAGAACCAAAGGTAACCACTCACAAACAGATCAGAAATCAATACACCAGTATAATCACGTGGTTAAAACCCTCGAAGAGGGAAATAGTCCACGGCCTGAGCCAACACAGCCACTTCAAGTAATTTATTAATATAAAAAGAAAAGTTACATATGTTTCTCTCGTAAACGATTAGCAGAAAAATGACCCCCCATTCTCTTTAAATAGAGATCATGGACCAATCGGGTGTTAAGACATGGATCAAGTGTCATTAATACCGAGGAGAGAGATAACCGTTGGATCACTACAAATCGTGACCGTTGAATTATAAGTTACAAATGTACATGGTAAAGAAACACTTTACTTAACTCTACACTAGAATAAGTTATCCTTAACTATTTCCTATGTGTCGGAATATCCTAACATCCCCCCTTAAGAACAACTTGGGATAGGATTGAAGGATTTACAAAGGTGACACAAAAGGAGCCTATTTCCTATGTGTCGAAATATCCTAACATCCCCTCTTAAGAACAACTTGGGATAGGATTGAAGGATTTACAAAAGTGACACAATAGGAGAAGGAAGGAGGCATTAGAGCCTATTCCCCCTTAATGACAACTTTCCTGAACTCCAAGCATAGATCGAAGTTTGGTAAACTTCACTTCTATGAGAGCCTTTGTAAAGATATCAACTACTTGATCATTGGTTGGACAGTACTGCACTTCAAGAACACGATCATGAATGAGCTTTCTAATGAAGTGTATGTGGATTTCAATGTGTTTTATACATTGATGCTGAACGGGATCTTTACATAGCTAAATGGCACTCTGATTATCACACCAAAGTGTATTTGGATGTTGTTGATGAAGACCAAAATCAGATAGGATCTGACGAAGCCACATGGCTTCCTTGTTGGCTTCAACTACACCACGATACTCTACTTCTGCTGAAGAAAGAGAAATGGCACTTTGTTTCTTACAAGACCAAGTAATAGGTCCTAAACCAAGAGTGAATACATATCCTGCAATATACTTTCGATCACCAGGGTCACCAGCCCAATCAGAATCAGTGAAACGAATCAACAATGGAGATGCGCCTGCACTATAATGAATCCCAAACTGAATTGTACCTCGAATATATCGAAGGATTCTTTTAGTTGCTTTCCAATGACTTTCATGAGGTTGGTGCATAAATCGAGTGACAAGACCAACGACAAAGGAAAGGTCAAGACGGGTATGGGTTAGATACATAAGTTTACCAACAAGTTGACGGTATAAGGTAGCATCAACTTCAGGGGAAGTACAAGTGACTGAAAGCTTAACTCCAGTCTGAAAGGGAGAAGGGGCTGGCTTACAGTCTTCCATGTGAAAGTGGTGTAGAAGATCACAGGCATACTTGGAATGAGAGAGGGTAATGCCTTCTTTGGATTGCAAGACTTGAAGACTAAGGAAATAATGCAAGTGTCCTAAGTCTGTCATTTCAAACTTCTTTTTGAGGCTATACTTCACATGGTTTATATGGTTGGGATCACTACCAGTGAGGATAAGATCATCAACATAAAGAACAAGGATGGTGAAGGACTTACCCACTTTCTTAGTGTAGACAATGTTGTCAGAATGACACCTAGAAAAGCCATTATCTAAAAGAAATCTATCCATTTAGGCATACCAAGCCCGAGGATCTTGTTTGAGACCATAGAGAGACTTCCTAAGGCGACAAACAAGGCTAGAGTAATTTTTGATAAAGCCAGGGGGTTGTTCCATGTAGATTTCTTCATGCAAATATCCATGTAAGAAGGCAGATTTAACATCCATCTGATGGACTTCCCATTTAAAAGAGGCAGCAAGGGAAAGAACAAGGCAGATAGAATTCATTTTGGCAACAGGGGAGAAGGTTTCAGTATATTCAATGCCTTCAACTTGTGAAAATCCTTTAGCGACAAGACGAGCTTTATGTCTATCCACTTTTCCATCTGGTCCAAACTTGGTTTTGCAAACCCATCTACATCTGACAAGTTTTCTTCCTTTTGGAAGAGGAACAAGATCCCAAGTATCGTTCACTAATAAGGAACAATATTCTTCATTCATAGCTTCATCCCAATCTGGATGACCGGAAGTTTCTTCAAAGGTTTTTGGATCAGGATTTTTTGGAACTTGAGCCAATAAGGAAGAGGATCTTTCGAACTGAGAACGTGTACATCATCGATCGGTAGGGTCACCTGCAAGAGAACCTGCTGCATCCCGAGTAGAGTGGACCCATCTTGGAAGCTGTGGAGTAAAATGAATAATTTCAAGAGGAGGAGGACTGTCATCCTCGTTGTCATCATCTGAACTAGAAGGAATGCTATTAAAAATAGAAGAGAGAGAGAGAGAGGTGGCACATATGCCGAATCAGGCTCGCAGGCCAAAGGTGGCACACCCGCCGAACTAGGCTCGCAGGCCAATATATTTTCATCAAATTTTACATCTCTTCTAATGATTATATTTTTGGATTTTGGTTGAAAAAGTCTATATCCTTTGACATCTTCAGAATATCCAACAAAAATGCATTTTTCACTCTTAGGTTCTAAGGCTTTATGTTTCGCATCTAGAATATGGGCCCAAGCATCACTTCCAAAAACACGAAAGTGACTTACATCTGGTTTGATTGAGCTCCAAGCTTCTTCTAGAGTTATATTATTTAAAACCTTAGTAGGAGTGCGATTTACTATGTAATTTGCACAGTTAATGGCTTCTGCCCAAAAATTGAGGCCAAGTCCTTTAAATTGAAGCATACAATTAGCCATTTCTTTTAAGGTGCGATTCTTCCTTTCAGCTACACCATTTTGTTGTGGAGTATATGGAACAGTATGTTGCAATTGAATGCCATGCTCAGTGCAGAAGTTGATAAATTTGTTGTTAACATATTCTCCTCCATTGTCTGATCTTAAATTAAGAATTTGATGTCCAGATTGTTTCTCAACAAATGCCTTAAAGGCCAAGAACATGTTAAAAACTTCACTCTTGAGTTTTAAGAAGTATACCCAAGTGCGTCTGGAAAAATCATCAATGAAAGTTAAGAAGTACTTGCAACCAGAGAAAGAAACAACAAGAAGTGGACCACATAAATCACTGTGCACAAGCTACAAAGGGGTTGAAGCGTGCCAAGAGGCACGTTTGTCAAAACTATCCCGGTGATGTTTTCCGAGTACACATCTGGAGCAAACACCATCTCGGCAAGATACCATAGGAAGGTCCATCACCATATTTTCCTTACATAGAGTTTGAAGAGCGATAGTTTAAGTGACCAAATCGCTCATGCCAAAGTTTGCTCACATCATCATTATGAGCAACAAAAACAAGGGGAAGACATGATGACCTAAAGTTGTCAAACTTATACAACCTTGTGGAATCATCAGCAATGCCAGTAGCTAAAATATGTTTAGGATCTTTGAGGTCCTTGATTACAACATCATGAGGTGAGAATTCTACTATTTTCCCTTCACTTGAATGAGTTATTTGATAAACAGATAGAAGGTTGCATGACAAGGTAGGAACACATAGTACATCATTAAACCGACCATTATCTAGATGAATGGTTCCAGATCCTACAACACTAAGAGATCTATCATCACCAACATAAATATGTTTGGTGTTACAATCATTTAAAGAAGAAAACATGGCTTTATTTTTGGCCATGTGATAAGAAGCTCCAGAATCAATGAGCCACTCATGAGAAGGAGAAGAGGAAGATACATTTAATGCATAACCAGATCTTGATGCTCGACAACCACAAGCAAAAAGTGGCATTCCTGAAGATGAAGGTGAAGAGTGCTCCAAATTGATGTTGTGCTTCTTCATTGCTCCTTCTAAGGCTTCCATCTTCTTAAAACATTTGGACTCTATATGGGCATCACGATTACAAAAGTTGCAATGTCTATCGGTCTTCTTCCCTTTGTTTTTATTTGCTTTATCATTTTGGTGATTTGATTTTTCAGTTTGCGGCTGAAATTGCTTAGGACACTTGTTTGTTTTAGGACCATAATTTTTAGGATACTGCTTCTTGGGATTCTTTTGATGGTTGTTGTTGGGCTTCTAAGGCTTTCTTAGAAGCATTTCTAGAAGTGATAAGACCAAGGTGTAAGAGTTTTTATTGTTCTCTTATCAAAGAATCACAAAAGGAATCAAAAGAGGGATTCTTGTATGTGGTTCCTGAAGAAATGATGGCTTCTCTAATGGAATGGAAGGTGGAAACAAATACAGAGTATGCAGGGCCAAGCTTAGCAAGAATGCAATAGATGAGGCTACCATCTTCCCTTTTGACCTTACAACCTTCTAAAAGAAGTCTAGGGGTCTTGAATTTGGACAAAAGGTCTTCAATAGAGGAGAAATTATTGGGGTCCAAAGTAAGAACTCATTTTCAAGCTGGTGGGCCCTGATTTGATTTTGAATGCCAAAAAGAGTATTTAGCTTTTCCAGGGCTTTATCAGGGGTGTCAATGTCAAGGATGTGAAATCGAAGATCTTGAGCAATGGACATTCCTATCAACCCTCGTGCTTGATCTTGTTTATGTTCCCATTTAGGAACTTTATCATCATTGGAAGGTTTAGCTTCTTATCATGTGGCTATTCTATAAAGCCCTTTACTTCTAAGTATATCTACCATGTGAAGTAGCCATTGGAAATAATTGGTGCTGTTAAGAATAATCGGGCATGCACTTTTCATTTTAAAAAATGAAGTTGAGAAAAAGCTGAAACTAACTGCTCCAATGGAAAGATCTAGAAAAATTACGCCGTTTCAAAAAAATGGCTCGAGAAACGGCTTCCAGATGAAGAAGTTACGCCTTTTGAAAGATTGAGGCAAGATGAGCATTAGTTTGTTGTACTAACGCTCTGTTTTGGAGGAGCCTCAACGTTACTAACGTACTTTTCAAGAGCAGAGAGCGTGTTAGTGTCCCTTTACTAACGCACAAGTCAAGAGTAAGGAGCTGCGTTGGTAGCCCTTTACTTAGAGTGATTTTGAACTAACGCGGGTTGATTTCCAAACAAATTTTTAAGAAAAATAACTCTCTTTAATCTATTTGGCTGTCAAATGTACTTTGGTGTGCATGATTTTCCTCCACACAAAACCGAGCAAACAAAGAAATGCAAGCCTTGCGACAGAATGTTATTTTTTCGATTAGCCTTACCGGAAACTATCTATTTTACTATTTATGATTTCCCGAGATCACACAAAGATGTGGGGAAAGAGCATATGTATTAAAAAAAAAACTTCTTCCTATTTCTGATTTGCCGAGATCACACACAATGCAGGGCAAAGAGCATATGCAGAGAAGATGATATAGATCCGGAAAATAAATAAATCCTAAAAACCAAAATAAACAGAGGGAATCGAAATAAGCAGAACAATTAACAAATATAACTACAAAATAGATACTTTATGCCTCCATATCTAAACTGAAATAACTTGGGCAACCAGAAACCTTTTTGCATGAAACGAAAGGTGTTCCTCATTGTAACATATGCTTTGGACATAACAGAGCAGTTCTCCAGGCCCAAAAAAGTTCAGAAATAGTAGATCTACAAAACGGTAGTGGCATGCAGTCAAACTTGCTTCGGATTTGGATCAACAACGGATGCGGCCCTCAAAATAGCTTTAATACCATGTAGGAATTTATAGGGTAAGTTACGTAGATCAAGAACCAAAGGTCATTGCTCACAAACAGATCACAAATCAGTACACCAGTATAATCACATGGTTAAAACCCTCGAAGAGGGAAATAGTCCGTGGCCTGAGCCAACGTGGCCACTTCAGGCAATTTATTAATATAAAAAGAAAAGTTACATATGTTTCTCTCATAAACGGTTAGCAGATACATGACCCTCCATGATTTTTAAATAGAGATCATGGACCAATCGAGTGTTAAGCCACAGATCAAGTGTCGTTAACACTGAGGAGAGAGATAACTGTCGGATCACTACAAATCATGACCGTCGGATTATAAGTTACAAATGTACATGGTAAAGAAACACACTTTACCTAACTCTACACTAGACTAGGTTATTCTTAACTATTTCCTATGTGTCGAGATATCCTAACTGTGTTTTTTACTCTGTTTTATTCACAAAAAAGGTTTTAACACAGAAATATGGTTTCGGGTAAATAAAACAACATAAAGGTCGAGTTGGGAAGCCAAAAGCGTTCAACACTCCGTTCAAAAACAGATCTGCCGCACAGCTCTCAGCTCGTCTGTCAGCATATCAACGAATCAAGGTCCATGTCCTAAACTACCCCACTACATCAACACTTTTACAACAATGCAACACAGGCAAAAAGGGTCGACTGTTTTGTGTTTTAGTGAGGGAATTTGTTCTTTTGATGGTGGATAGTGCCATTCGAGCACCTAACTACTTTTGATGTAATTATGTACTCCTTTAGTTATTAGTTGTAATAAATAAAACATAGTCCTATTAGAAGTATAAGTCTTTTAGAGACTAGCTGTCTTTTTCAATTCCAGGATATTGGTTTACAATTATGATAGGTGTCAAGGTCATAGTTCGATGATCTAGCTAGCTGGGCAGATCCTATGTATTCAATAAAGGTCTATTTATAGTGAGGAGATCGAATGAGACCAGGGTGGAGAGATGGTTACTTGACACTACCACCATTGTAATCTCTGTATATCAGTAATATATAGTTGTAGCAACCTATTTCACACTTGAGATTCTTATCTGTATTCTTATGTATGTTTCTTATATCAGTCTTTTACTTTCTCTCCAGTGTTCTAGTTATATAATCACTTGGAATTCATGATTACATTCTCCAACTTCCTTTATACACTTAGTCTGTTGTTCTGTCATGTTTTCTCAGTTTGCTTATATATAATCACTTGGAATTTATGGTGGCATGCTCCAACTTCCTGTATGCATATAGCTTGTTGGTTCGTCCTTCATGTGTGGTTTAATAAGAAAACAATTGCCTCAACTTCCATGAGGTAAGTTGACTTGTGACTTAGTTTTCATATTGACTCCATAGCCCAATGGTAGTAAACCCTTTACATCTTTCACCTACACTAAAACAACAACATTCAATCCAATTCATAGTTAGCCATCTGCTTTCAATATTACTCATTGAATATCCTTTATCCTTTTGAGAGAGCCCTCTAAGAATGGAAAGGCTAATTGCCAGTTACAAGTTGGTTTAAATAGTTAATCCAAGTTGACCATTGAAGCAGCCCAACAGGACACAATTTGGTGATAACACATGGTGTGGATGCATTTCTATAGTACACTTTCCTAGAGCACACTTCGTGCTAAGAGGGAGTGTTGAGATTTTGTATAGTTGTGTAACATCGGGTGTGCTCTAGCCCTGAAATTTTGTGGAGGGGCTTGGACACACTTGATCTCCAAAACCCAGAAAGGGATTTGAGAAATTTCAGTTGGTATTCAAGTTATTCAAATAATTAATTATTTTAATGGATTTCCTAAGTCTAAACTTAGGAAAATAAAATAATTAAAGTGAATTAATTAACACATGTGCTGAAATTATCTTAAGTCACATGGATCAAGCAATCTTTTAATCTTTGCCATTGATGAATGATTTAATCTCAGTCATTGAAGGGTTCAACGAAAAGTATAAGAGAAAGGCTTGAGGGTCAGTTGGAAGAGACACACAGTTGCAGAGTTGAGGAATAGATCTGGAATTCTAGGGTGGGTTTGCTAAGAATTTATGGAGGAACTTCTTGCAGTGAGGGGTAGTATTGGCCAAGGGAATGATCTGATTTTGGGGCCATATTGGCCAAGGGAATGATCTAATTCTGGGGCCAAGATTCAGTAAGAGGCAAACGAGCAACAAAAAGGACATCACAAAGAAGCAGAGCAACAACTACGCAGGTGCTGCGCAGCCGCTACGCAGGAACACGGGGAGGCTCCAGAGGGTTTCAGATTTATGCAAGAGGGCTTCCAGGCCAGCGTAAGGCCTGCGTCACCCTTCCAGTGGTTACACAGTCCCTCGCCTGCGTCACCCTTCCAGTGGTTACACAGTCCCTCTCTGGGCAGCGCAGTGGCATTCTGAGGCTAGCAGGGCTAATGCTGGGGCTTCAGGGACAACGCTGAGGGTTTCTAGGGCCAGATTTGGGCTGAGTTCTGTAAATCCCATTTGAGGGTGCAGATCAGTCAGATGTTTGGCACTAGAACTTCAGGTTGGTTGCAAATTTGATTTCTTTTATTCTTTGTTGGGTGTTCCAGATCTGGAACCCAGGTTTACTGTACTCAGAACTACTTAATAATAAACCCTCATATTTGCTGCACTGATTTTCCCGCTTTGGGTTTTTCCGTTGACTTATGTCTAAAAATACATGTGTCACTTTGTTGCATGAGCGTATTATTCAGTAAATGATCTGCATGTGTAGGTTGTAGTTGTATTTATTTTCGGTATTTTCTGAATCTAATTTATGAAAATAACTTGTATTAATCTAAAACAAGTAGGAGAAATAAACTAAGATACTGCAGTAGATTTTTCACACCATCATATTCTAGGTAAGAGGGAACAAATATTCGTATTTTGTAGGTCGTACATCACCTCAAATCACTGCAATTAAATTTTTTTTTGTCAGTTAACAGGCTTCTATTAATTCGTCAAAAAATTACAACATATTTGATTGAGAAACACTACTCATCCGGCCTCACTCCTACCATATTTGTTGTCCAGAAGGGAGGCACGAAAACTGAGTACAAAAAGCCAAAATTGAGTAAGAACCCAAAAACATAAAGACTAGAAAGCCCAAACTGCTTCTAGGACGAGAATGCAACCCACAACCATCAATGAGTAGGAAAAAATGCTGGAAAAAGTTCTTCACTTGGAAAATCTATGGGTCTAATCTCATAATGGACGCAGAATTCCAAGTGAGCAAGGCATCCCTCAATATTCTTTAGCTGCTCATTAATTTTCCTCTAGCCCCGCCGAAGAGAAGCCAAGCGATCTTGAATGTTCCACTAGTTGTGTTGTAGGTCATTCATAACAATTACCTCATTGCGATCACCATGAATATGTTGATCGAGTTCTTCCAGTAGAAAAGTAACATTTCTAAGTAGGAAAGGGGTAATATCCACATGTCCTAGACAAGAAATGTGGTCCTAGGCCACCTCAACCTCAAATGTCGCCTCCGCATCACCAAATCCCTGACATGTTCTACGTGACCCTTCAGCTGGTCTCATGGCAGTATTCCCCGCCTTTCTCGACCATGTTTCCTGTACGTCACTGCCCTTACCTTGGACCATATAGAGGAACTGTTGAAATTCTACCTCATGCAGGGAGCTGGTGACACTTTCAACCTCCTGTATTCAAGAAATTTGTTTCCACCTGACTTAACCCAGTCCCCGAACAAAACCTAGATTTCACTACCATCCAATTTAATTCGACTCACCACCATTGTATCACCCTTGGCTATGGAGGGACAAAGCGTCCGCTAACAAAAATAAAAACCCTAGGTCTCTAATCTCCCACTAAGTTCCCTGGGCTACTATGAGGGATAGAAAGACTAAAATTGAAGCTAAAAACTAGAAGAACCAGGTGTAACACCACATGAACAAGAAATAAAAGGATGTAGGAGAAATTGAAGAACACCACCCCTAAACAAATGGGAATTTCAACACTCTGAAAACCAAAGAGGAAAACTTGGAAACTTACCACGACATGTGCAAACGAAATCTAATGCGAGAGTGTACCACCAACACACCAATTCCAAGAACGACTCTTCCTCTCCAAACCCAACCAACTACTATAAAAATCCAAACAAGTCATTGCTCCAGGATCTCGCACTCTACGTATGTGGTCACCGGTAGCGCCGCAAAGGAAACCCCACCTACCTTCGTGATTCTTAATGCAAAAAACACATACCAAATGAGCATGCATAGGTTGGTGGCCTATGCAAACTTGTCCTGACCTCCACCACCCTTTCCACCTTCCATAACCAGACTAACACAACATTGAACCTGTTGTGGATGATTTTGTCACCCCCCTAGAGACAGTCTAGAGTTGCCATAGACCAGTGCCTAGGACATCTTAATATAGCAAGGAGCTCTTCATATAGCTTGGGTTGTCAGTCCAAAAGCTCTCTTACTATCTCTTGTTAAACAAGGAAAATAATTTAAACGGGACCAATCTCTCTCAGAAGCTGATACAAAGAGAAGAATAATGTAGGAACATCATGTAAAACTCCAATACAAAGGCATCAGACAGTTAAGAGACAGCTTACTGTAAAGAGGGCCAGTTCAAGTAATATATCACAGAAATCAAATATCAGGAGTGAATGCAGTGAGGAAACGTAAAGAAGATATTAGTTAACATGAGACTGATACCCAGATACACAACAGAACCACATAAGGGCATACCAATTTATGAATCCTTATATGATAATGGCGTTTTAAAAGCACCCTCCTCATGTAACTAATATAGCAGAAAACATGGATGAGATGAACATGGAACAGTATATCATGACTAGGCCTATCTAAAGCGCTTGACTAATTCCAGAAAGGGCACCAACAAGGATGAATCCTTACTGCAAACTAGTGAGCCACTCACATTCTAGAACATGATACAAGAAGATAAATAGCATGAAAGGAGATATTGTATTAGCACATAAGAGAAATTACATACTGTGAGATACCAAAGACCAGAATCCTCATTACAGTTATAACTCCTCCTCACTGAGACCCTACGGGCTCTGAACCTTCATACAGAAATATTACAAAATGTATACAAAAGCCTTTTCGCTGCACAGTTTGCTGATAGAAATCTAGAACCCCTACAATGCCTTTCCTTCTAGCTTTTATAGATCAGATAGAGAATTCTAGAGGAGGAGGTAGATGGAAAGCATTTAATAACTTATTTTGAATCAAATGGCGGAAAACATTCGCGCCCACACTGTGAAACGAATGAACATAAATGACTGTACTTTACAATTTATTTCTGGAAATGAATGCTGAAAATAAAAATCTGCTTATATACAAGACATAAATAATAAAATATGTAAACATTCGGCTCTTTTCTGGAGGAGGAAGATCTGCGGCAATAAAACCTTGAGGCGCCTGTTTCTGTACATGGTACTTTCGATCTTCAGTTCTTGAATTTAAATTTGAAACCTTTTTCGAGCTGGGCCCTGAATTCATTGTTTCTTTATTAATAATATGTTGATGCATTAATGTTTCCATCCGTCCAAATGCGCCCCTTTTGATTTTCTCTGGAGAGTTCCATAGATCGAAGTACCCTTCTTTAAAGGAGATCACATCATAGTGACTTCCGGATCTTTTCCGCCAATTTTGTTCCCACCACAAACCCCTGCAAAAACAAAAGCCTGTTGAATAAAACTAATCACAGAGATAGAGGACAAAGTGAGGCTAACGGAAGCGGTGGCATAAATATGAGGGGATGATGGAATGACGCGGGGTGGAGATTTCAAACAAAAACACTGAGGCGTGACACATAACCGGAATATGTGAACAATGGAGGAAAAATGGATGACATGTAGGCAAACAACGAAAAATGGTGGAAGAACGCTGATGATACGAAAACTTTGAAGATTAACTTTTATGGGAAGTTACAAAGGGAAGACATAACAAAACAATGGAGCAATGGCTTTAGAGGTGGGACCCGGAGCGCATATCGCAAAATCGCAAGAGGAGAAAATGCAATGGAGGGAAATATGGAATAACCAAAATTCCGCGCTCTGCGCTATGCGATGGGCGCGGTCAGTCGAGCGCAGATCGCAAAAACGAAAAGTGCGATGACCGGGGGGGGTAGCGCTAACGGGAATCTGTGCTTTGCGCTTGTGATGGGGGGAAAGAATGCGATGGAGGGGAATTGCGATCATGCAATAAACGCTCAAAGGGGCAGTGCTTGGATATATGGAAGAAAGGAGGCGCGGAGCAAGGAGAAAAAGGGTCCAGGCCTTATATAACCCTTTAAGTCGGACTTTAGCCCTTTTTCAATGTATTTCTGATGCGGGAATGGGCAGCGGTAAAGGGAAAAGAGGAGACTTTGGCCGAAATCTGTATGGAGGGGCTGATTTGTACAACATCGGCTCCAACTGGGGACGGCATGTTCGTCCTCGGGCATGCCGAGAACTCGCAGACCTCAGACCCTCTTGTGCATGAATTTCATTCTATGATCCTTTTGCTTTTTCTTCAAAACTTATTAGCTTATTTGTATTATTTACATTTCAAAATCGAAATCACACTTATATACATTATATACATAAAATATATTAAGCCTGGTCTGCCTGATTCATTACTTAAAGTAGTGTTTAAGGAATTTTCCGTTCACAGGGGCGTCTAGCAGATCACCCTGTAGATTTTCTAACATGAAAGTGTTATTTCTCCCTAGGTTCACTATTTTGAATGGGCCAAACCACAGCGGATCAAACTTAGCATGCTTGCCCTTTTCTGCTCTGCGAACATCCCACCTGAGAACCAGGTCTCCTACTTGGAAATTCCTATCTTTTTCATGGCGATCAAAAATATCCTTCATTTTTCCCTAATACTCTATCAGTCTCTCATTCACCTGGTTGCGCGTTTCTTCCAATTCTACCAGCTGATTAATTCTTCTGATCATGTCATCTGGTTCTTCCTGATTCTCTTGCATAAAACGTGCCACTGGCAATGCCAATTGCAGAGGAAACACAGCAGCTCGCCCATACACCAACTCATAAGGTGACTTCCCTGTTGCTCTTTTGCTGATTATCCTATTCGCCCATAGAGCAAACTTCAATTGAGAGTCCCAGTTTTTCTGATTTTCCCTTATTGTTTTCTTCAGCGCCCTCACCAGGGTTTTGTTAGAGGACTCTGCTAAACCATTCCCCTGAGGATAGTAAGCTGTGGAGTGAGTCAATGTAATGTTGTACCTTTGACAGAACTTTACAAACCTGGCAGATTTGAAAGCCTGCGCATTGTCAGTTACAATTCTGGCTTGACAGCCAAACCTAGATATGATATTTTCCTCTATAAACCTCATAATCACAACATCTGTAGCATTTCTTGCAGGTATTGCTTCCACCCATTTCGTGAAATAGTCTGTGGCTGTTAGTATTCATTTATGTTGGCCACTTGATGGGGGATGTATTTCTCCTATAAAATCTAGTCCCCATTTCTGAAATGGTTCATTTACATGGATGGGAATCAAGGGCAAAGCTGCTAATTTCTGTCTTTCTGCAAATCTTTGGCACTTGTCGCATGCTCTGACCCGAGCAAAAGTATCTGAGTACAATTTTGGCCAGTAAAAACCGGCCCTCAAGATTTTATGTGTTGTAGCCCTCCAACTGTAATGTCCCCCACAAATTCCTTCGTGAAATTCTGTTAATACTTTCTGCACTTCATTTTCTGTGAGGCATAACAATAATATACCTAGAGGGTCTCTCCAATAGAGATGTCCATTGGCAATTACATATTTCTGTGATTTCATTCTCACAGCTCTGTATTTCACTTTATCGCAACCTGTAGGACAGCTAAGCGTTAAAAGATATTCAACTATTTCTTTATACCAAGGACTAGTTAGATATTTCATATGTATCTTTTGAGTGGCCATCTCCAGCCCTTGTTGTTCTTCTTCTTCTTCAGATTCTTCATTCGCTATTATGGATAGATTAATGCCTAGAGCTTGATGATTTGATTCAGATAACATCTTGGCAAGTCCCTGTCCTTTGACCAACTTAGTAGGCCTTATATCCAAATCATACTCCTGGATTTTCGCAATCCATCTTCCTCTTCTACCTTCGCTGTCTCCCTGAACCAAAATGTCTTTGACAACAGCTGTGGCGACATATGCAGTAATATGAGATTGCAAAACATATACTCTAAAAGCTTTAAGGGACTTTACCAGGGCATATGCCTGCTTCTCCAATATATTATATTTTAATTCAGCATCATAAAGTACTTGACTGAAGAAAGCTATAGGCTGTTCATATCCCTCTTCATTTTTCTGCAGTAATACTCCATCAATTGTATGGGGTGAAGCAAATGAAAAGATTATAAATGGCTTTTTGTAATTTGGCCCTGCTAGCACAGGAGCTTCAGCAAATGCCTGCTTTATCCTTGTGAATGCATCTCTAGACTCCTGGGACCATTTAACTTCATTCTCCTTTTTCAACATATTAGTTATATGCCTAACTATCTCGGCATAGTTAGGAATAAACCTTCTTAGGAAATTAATTCGGCCTAAAAATACCTGTACTTCCTTCTTATTCCTGGGCAAAGGAATGCTGTTTATTACTTCAACTCTTTTAGGGTCTATTTTCACACCATCCTTTGTTACAATGTGCCCTAAGAGTTTTCCCTCATCTAATGCAAATAAGGACTTTTGAGGGTTGAGGGATAGGCCATACCTTCTGCATTTTTCAAAAGTTCTTCTTAAATGCTCAATATGTTCATCATCATTCTTGGAAAACACAGTGATGTCATCAAGGTATACCACCAAAAACTTGTCATGTTCTCCAACAAAGGCTATGTCCATTTCCCTCTGAAAAGTAGCTCCTGCATTAATTAATCCAAACGGCATCCTAGCATACATAAAGGTTCCCCATGGTGTAGTAAATGCAGTTTTCTTCTGGTCTTCTGGAAATACGGCTACTTGATTATAACCAGAAAATCCATCCATCATTGACATTCTGGATGCTCCCACTACTTTCTGCAGGATGTGGTCCATCTTAGGCAGTGGATAATTATCTTTAAGAGATGCTTTGTTCAAATTCCTGAAATCCACACAGAGCCTTATTTCTCCATTTTTCTTCTGAACAGGAACAAGATTTGCTATCCATTCTGAGTATCTTAATGGCACAATTATCTTAGTTTTCAGTAATTTCTTGATTTCTTTTTCAATGGAGGGAAGCAGCAAGGGATTGATCTGTCTGAGCTTCTGCTTATAGGGCTTTGCATCTTCCCTCAGTGGAATCTTATGCTGCATTATATTTACATCAAAAGTTTTTAGGTCCTGATAGGACCAAGCAAATACATCTTTGTAAGATTGAAACAACTTCAAATACTTTTCTTTGTATTCTTCTGGGACTCTTTTAGATAATTTAACAATTTTGGGATCCGTATAAGTACCCAGATTCAAATCTCCCACTTGATCTTCTTCTGTTACTTTGTTAGGCTGCAATGGAATGTCATCTTTGTTAAATAGTATTTCTAGAGGCACCAGCCCTCTAGGTATAACATTTCCTTTCAGCTGCAACACTCTATTTCCTGCTATCTTTTCTTCCCATTTATTTTCTGCAATATTTTCAACTTCTTCTTCCTCATTGTCATCAATTTCCGTATTTGTGAATTCTCCCACTGTCTCCATGAATCTCCTCATCTGTTCATCATCTTCGAATACCTGCCAGTGCTTTACATTATCTGGAATGGAAGGTCTATAACGTACCTCCACTTCATATCTTAAAAGTGGATTTTGAGGAGGACGGAATGTACTGGCAGCTACAGCAAGAGAATCTACTATTCTGTTTTGCTCCCGGGGCATGAACTATATATTAAATGCTGAGAAGAAATTTTCTATCATGTCCCATACTTCGTTTCTATATGCTTTGAGCCGAGGATGCTTAGTTTGGCATTGATTTTTGATCTGTCTCACTACCAGCTCGGAATCTCCCAAGACTCTTAAACATTGGATGCCCATGTTTCTGGTTGTCTGTAATCCCAATAATAGTGCCTCATATTCAGCTACATTGTTGGTAGCCTCATATTCTAGTTTGAAGGACAGTGGCACCCATCTTCATGTAGGAGAAATCAACAATACCCCAACTCCATTGCCTTCTCTCGAATTTGCTCCATCAAAATGCAAAGTCCAAATTTCTGCTTCCTGATCTCCTTTAGGCTGCTCAGCTTGAATTTGACTACAAAGGGGCTCATGAGCATAATTCTAATTTTCTTCTAACATCAAACAGGAGAAGTCTCCCTCTTTGTTATAAACTGGAGAGTTCTCTGAGCAGTCAGCCTTAGTTACCATTTTAACAAATCTAGTCTCCCTGTATAACCTCTTTTCTTGACCCCCGAAGACTGGGACAGTAGCATATGTTAAATCCAATTTAATTGATCCCCCAATCTTTGTACCCCAGGACCTTGACAACAGCATGCCAAAGCGGGCTGGGATATCAGCGACCACAATGTCCATGACCACACTTTTTGCTGGAATTTGGGCCAAATTGACCACTAAATCTTTAATCATTCCCAAGCATTTAACTCTTTTAGAATCAAATGAATATAAATCTTTATATGGCCTGGTTATTTGCAGTCCAAGTTGTTCCATGACAGTCAGAGGCATAAGATTATGGGAAGCCCCAGAATCTAACATACAATTGTGTAACAGCAGGTCATGGATGACTAGGGACACGTAAAAGGGAGGGGTAGAAGAGTCTATCTCCTCGACATGTGGGCCAAAGACTACCATGGGTCTTTCTTCTTGAAGATTTAAACTATCAGGTGCAATTGGTGTTTCAGGAGGAAGTATAAAGGAAGTAACTTGAGCTGATATACAGGTTGTTTCAATAATTCAGTTAGTGGGACAGGAATCTTAATTTTCTCAAGTTATTTTTGCAAATTGAAAGCAGATGGGGGCTTTTCTATCACAATTTCTTTTGACTCCTTATTTTCAACTGAAGACTTGACTTCTTTTGACACTGACTCAACATTAAGAGGACTGACTATTTTTGAAGAAGAAGGAATCTGAATATTAGACTGTGAGGGAATACTTATAGGGTTCTTACCTTTTTCCATACTTTTCTTTGTGTCTGATTCCTTCTGAGCAGATGCTTCTTCTTGAGGTGGCTCTTCTTCTTGCTCTTGAGTTCGGGTCCTCTTCCTCGAAGATCTAAGATCATATTTTGCATTGAATTGTGCTTCCATGAAATCAACAAATTTCTTACAGTAATGATCAATTTATGCTTCTTCGTCTTCATCTTGCAATGGGCATTCCATATCATCATTATTTGAAAAAGCCAGATTTGAATCTTCTAATCCATAAGCTGCATCCCCAGTGGAGTCATCTGCTGGTCCTTCCAGGTATAAGGGATGAGGTACCTGGTCTTGTTGTTCCTTTGTCTCTCTCGGCAATATCTGGAGAGGTGGCCTTCTATACTGGGGATTATATCCTCTGTTTGGAGCATTATGGAAATTCTTGGGAGCTGCATTTTTAGCTTCTAGTTCAAGCTTGACCATCTTCTTTATCATCTTACTTATTTCATCCAATTTCTCTGAATCTTTTTCTTGATTAGAAGGAGAAATCTCTTCTTTGCCTCTCCTCCTAATATCTTGTTCAGTGTTTCCCTTCAGTTTTCCAGTGGAGGCAAAGTTTGCTTCCAATTCCAGAGCATCTGATTGTGCATCATCTAAAGTAGCAGGTTTCCTTTCTCTCAATGAGAAGCCGAAATCAAAATCAAAGGCTGCTATGAAAATTATCTTGGCAGCAGCTTCATGGGGCTTCATTTCCGGAGGCAGGCTCAGATATAACTTATTGAATCTTTTGATGAATTCTGATACTCCTTCATTCTGTTTCTTCTTCATAGTATTAAATTCAGTGAGACATTGACCGTGATCTTTCTTTTCTCCCCACTTCCTAAGAAAAGTATTCTCCATTTGATCCCAGGTGGTCACGGAATTATTTCCCAATGTCTTAAACCATTTTCTGGCTTCGCCCTCCAAAGACTACACAAATAATCTCAAGACCACATCCAGATGTTCAACATTTAAGTTTTCTGCAAAAGAGCAGAAGGTCTCGAGATGTTTCTGAGCATCAACTCCATTTTCACCATTAAATCTCGACAGAATCTTTAGATAATCCTGTGGCATATCATTTAACACTTGGGGCAAGGCCAAGGGAGCATATTTGTTCAATAGAAAAGCAGGAATGTTAGCCATTGGGAGAGGTGGGGGTTGCACAACAGTCTGAGATACAAATGAAGGGAGAGGAGTAGGAGGAAGTGGAGTATGAGTGACGATGGGAATATATTGCACAGAAGCCTAAGGTGTGGATGGGAATAACTCACGGTTAACATCGACTACTTCTGTGACCTCTTTAATTTCTTCAGCCTCGAAAGCAGGATGAGATTCTTCTTCAATCCAGGCACTTCCTCTACGTGGAGTCTCCGAGTAAAACTCAGGATTTTCTGTTCTAACTTCTTGAGAAGAAGAGGGCGGATAATCTTCAACTGAATATTCAGGGTTTTCAGCACGAACCGGATTCCTCTCTTTCCAAACTCTTTTATGAATGATTTTCTCTGGGTCAGACACGTAGGGTGTTTTCAGCTGAGATGTATCTGACCTCAAATGTGGCTTTCGAGAAGCCAGGACTACCAATAAAATTTATCAAATAAAGACCAGTGGAGTCGCCAAGGTGAGAGATATGCAACTCTTCAACTCTCTGTGCTCACCTGATTAGAGAGTGAAAACAAATTGTCGAGACCCAGGGAAACTGATATTCTTGAATTCGTGTCCCCGACAACGGCGCCAGAAAGATGTTGTGGATGATTTTGTCACCCCCCTAGAGACAGCCTAGAGTTGCCATAGACCAGTGCCTAGGACATCTTAATATAGCAAGGAGCTCTTCATATAGCTTGGGTTGTCAGTCCAAAAGCTCTCTTACTATCTCTTGTTAAACAAGGAAAATAATTTAAACGGGACCAATCTCTCTCAGAAGCTGATACAAAGAGAAGAATAATGTAGGAACATCATGTAAAACTCCAATACAAAGGCACTAGACAGTTAAGAGACAGCTTACTGTAAAGAGGGCCAGTTCAAGTAATATATCACAGAAATCAAATATCAGGAGTGAGTGTAGTGAAGAAACATAAAGAAGATATTAGTTAACATGAGACTGATACCCAGATACACAACAGAACCACATAAGGGCATATTAATTTATGAATCCTTATATGACAATGGCGTTTTAAAAGCACCCTCCTCATGCAACTAATATAGCAGAAAATATGGATGAGATGAACATGGAACAATATATCATGACTAGGCCTATTTAAAGCGCTTGACTAATTCCAGAAAGGGCATCAACAAGGATGAATCCTTACTGCAAACTAGTGAGCCACTCGCATTCTAGAACATGATACAAGAAGATAAATAACATGAAAGGAGATATTGTATTAACACATAAGAGAAAATTACATATTGTGAGATACCAAAGACCAGAATCCTCATTACAGTTATAACTCCTCCTCACTGAGACCCTACGGGCTCTGAACCTTCATACAGAAATATTACAAAATGTATACAAAAGCCTTTTCACTGCACAGTTTGCTGATAGAAATCTGGAACCCTTACAATGCCTTTCCTTCTAGCTTTTATAGATGAGATAGAGAATTCTAGAGGAGGAGGTAGATGGAAATCATTTAATAACTTATTTTGAATCAAATGGCAGAAAACATTCGCGCCCACACTGTGAAATGACTGAACATAAATGACTGTACTTTACAATTTATTTTTGGAAATGAACGCTGAAAATGAAAATCTACTTATATACAAGACATAAATAATAAAATATGTAAACATTCGGCTCTTTTCTGGAGGAGGAAGATCTGCGGCAATGAGCAACGAGGCTTTGTTTACGTACATGTTTCGATTTTCGAGTTCTTAGTTTAAATATAAGAAACCTTTTGAGCAGACCACCAAATTCATTGTTTCTTCATTAATCTGTTGATGCATTAATGTTACATTAATGTTTCCATCTGTCCAAATGCGCCCCTTTTGATTTTCTCTGGAGAGTTCCATAGATCGAAGTACCCTTCTTTAATGGAGGTCACATCATAGTGACTTCCGGATCTTTTCCGCAAATTTTTTTCCCACCACAAGCCCCTGCAAAAAAAAAAGCCTGTTGAATAAAACTAATCACAGAGATAGAGGACAAAGTGAGGCTAATGGAAGCGGTGGCATAAATATGAGGGGATGATGGAATGACGCGGGGTGGAGATTTCAAACAAAAACACTGAGGCGTGACACATAACCGGAATATGTGAACAATGGAGGAAAAATGGATGACATGTAGGCAAACAACGAAAAATGATGGAAGAACGCCGATGATACGAAAACTTTGAAGATTAACTTTTAGGGGAAGTTACAAAGGGAAGACATAACAAAACAACGGAGCAAAGGCTTTAGAGGTGGGACCCGGAGCGCATATCGCAAAATCGCAAGAGGAGAAAATGCGATGGAGGGAAATATGGAATAACCAAAATTCCGCGCTCTGCGCTATGCGATGGGCGCGGTCAGTCGAGCGCGGATCGCAAAAACGAAAAGTGCGATGACCGGGGGGGGGTAGCGCTAACGGGAATCTGCGCTTTGCGCTTGCGATGGGGGGAAAGAATGCATTGGAGGCGAATTGCGATCGTGCAATAAACGCTCAAAGGGGCAGCGCTTGGCTATATGGAAGAAAGGAGGCGCGGAGCAAGGAGAAAAACGGGCCAGGCCTTATATAACCCTTTAAGTCGGACTTTAGCCCTTTTTCAATGTATTTCTGATGCGGGAATGGGTAGCGGTAAAGGGAAAAGAGGAGACTTTGGCCGAAATCTGTATGGAGGGGCTGATTTGTACAACAGAACCCATCATTCCACTTATAATATTTCCTTGCAACATCTCCAAAGTCCTAGATGTCACACACCCATTACAATTAAAGTTTTTTTTATTTGCTTGGTCAAATTATTTCTCTTGCAATTATTTCTATTACCACTCATGCTTAGGTTTCCCTAAATATTGGCTACATGTATATCTAAAAGTAGAGAATGATTTATTGTAAGTTGTCAATGCAACAACTATGTTATTAGATGCGAGAAAGGAAAGGAATTTTAGAATTCCACCTTTTCTTCTGAGAGGCATTGCAAGCTTGTAGGATCCAATTGGGAGTTTAATATTTTTACAAGCAAAGGGAGTTAACATGTGTAGTTGAAGAAGGCAATGTAGGTGATGATGTGGAGGAAGAAGGTGATGCAGGATTATATGGAGGAAAGTGGTGTAGCAGTGAGCTCAAAGAACGCGACAGAGGTAGCAGGTTCTATAGATGAGAGAAACAATTTGAAAAAGGTATAATATGTTAATAAAAGATGTAATCAATGTTCACAAACATATTTAATCAAATGTTGTAGAATTATTTAATGAAAACCTTATCTCTTAAAAACTCCATCACTTCAACTATGAAAACTAATAAAATTACAAAATAATTTTTTTATAAATTATAATACAAAATTAAATTAAGAAAAAATATTTAAAACTCAAAGCAAATTAATGAAAAGTTAACCAGCCTTATATTACCCTAATAACATAAAGTTAACCATCCTTATATTACCCCAATAACAAACACACACACAACGAACATAGCATATACGATAAAGACTAATAATAAACACACACAAATACTAATAACATATATCAAAACCACTAATAACTTGTATAACAACCACTAATAATATAACTAATAACATATATAACAACAACTAATAACATATAGATGGTAGTAAATAACTAGCATACCAAGGGAAGGGAACACTAAAGTGGAAGAGGTTAAATTTTGATCATATGAAAATATATTGAATGCAAAATTAACCATTCATTTAGAACATTGAATGCAGATTTAACCATTCATTTAGAACAAGTCTTGTAGGTAGTTTAGTGAGTGCCACTCAAGTTACAAATTATGCTTTAGAAAAAATTGCATAAAACATTAAAACTTGCATTGATCAATGCTAAATTAAAAGTAACTAAAAAGCAAATAAAATCCTATAATCTTGCTATGGCAGAAAATAATAAATTGAGATGTCTACACATTTACAATTTTACTTCTACATAAATAATGGTGGGAAGCAATTTCTCGTAAGTATGTTTATTTACATCTTATTCATTCATGTCTATTTTTTTATGCAAAGACTTGCTTAAATTATGGTGGGAAGTAATCATAAATATGTTATTTATCTAAGTATGAACTATTTTTAAATATTTTAATTTTGGACGATTTACTTGCAAAACTTAAAAATAAAAAAAATCACTACACAAATATTTAAAAATCATACATGAATATCACAACAATATCTAGAAATTATAAAATAAAAATATGACACAATTATAGTGTACAAAAACTAAAAGAAAAACCTTCAAATTATAATCTAATCAAACATTTGAAATATGATTTTTTCTATTTTAATTTTAAAATAATATAAAAATAAAATTTAATATATCACAGCTAATCCAATATTTCAATGTTAACCATACAAATCATATCTCACACAATGTCACTATCTACTATCTACTGGAATTCAATATTCCTATAAAACAAATGTTACTATCCGAACCAAACTAATACAATGTCATCGTGAATCAACTATTATAATCCAATGCAATGTGTGAGAAGTTTTTTAGGGCGCTGAATCTATATATAGTGAAAAAAAAATTTAAATAACAAAAATCAAAATTCAACCAATTAAAAATCAATTTAAATAACAAAAATCAAGATTTAACTTAATTTTTTTACTACTAAAAACTCCAAAAAAATCACACCAAAAACAATTCCATATTAAAAATATTCCATTAAAAATCTAATCAAACACACTGGTATTAAAAATGTTCCATTAAAAATGGTGAATGGTTAATATTTAAACAATAACTTCCAAAATCTTATTATTATTTTTTATTGAATGAACATTAAATTCATTACGAAATATATTTAATAATAATCTGAATTTATATCGCATCATATCGGTGTCAAGTAATCTCAATTTCTATCGCTCACACCGAGGTGCATTGAAATTGTGATATTAAAATAATTACGCGCTCCATTAATCATTGTACGTGTCGCCGCATATATAGGCGAGCCTCCACGTCCGAAAGGTGGCGGCCTGAATTCATTTGCATCTGTACTTCAATCGTGCAGCTTCCAGGGTAAATACCAGGTCGCTTATCTTGATTTTTTCCCTAACTTCTTATTTTCCTTTCCCATAACTTCTTATTTTCCATTGAGAGCCACCAAATTCTTCGCCGAAGTGTTTAAGATTGTACTTTAATTCTGGGGTTTGGGTGTTTGACATGCTTTCTGGTGTTTGGTATGATTTGGATTTTAGCGAGCAGGCCTGGGATATGGGATATGATGTTGTGTTTTTAATCCAATCGACAATGCAGCTTCTTATGATGATCTCATCCTGAGTCCCATTGGTTTTTAACATTAGGTACTGGGTTTTTGCCATAAACGGACGGGTGGGCTCTAAGAGATGGAATTTGAGGAATCAATTATCCGTCACGAAGCAACATAGCATTGAAAAGGATCAAATTTTCGTTCAAAAGCTGAACACGTCTTGCAAATTGGTGTTAACCGTGGAATGTATGCATATATCGCAAATTGGTCTTAACCGTGGAATTTGCGCGAAAATGAGGGCATACGGATAAGGCGTGTAGCTGTAAAAAACTTCTCGGCAAAGACATTGCGATTTCTTTTCTTCTAAAGCGCAGGTCAGTCAGAAAGTTTCCATGTGTTTATTATTATTTTTTGTATGATTTTTGATCATTTGGAACAATTGTCTGACTGTTTTATAGAAAGTTTTAAATGCTCAACTGCATATACATAAGCAGGAATAGGGCGTGCAATTTGATATACGCTCTGCATAATAGATAGGCGTTGCCCGTTATGGAGGGCATTCTAACAGAATCCTCTGAACATACATTCGTGCAAATCATTGCTGATATTTGCTGCTGCATTTTGAAAATTAAGATATTTTATTCACGCACATTGAATTTATTTAACACTCCCTTTACAGGAACATATGACAAATATTCCTGATAACTTTTTAGTAGCGGTAACACCTAGATGCCAAACTCCAGATTTGAACTGCTGAGCTAAACTACTAAACATGACCACCAAAGACTCTCACAGGAAAGAGCGAAACGGACTGAATAGCAAGTAGAAACAGAGCAACAGAGGATCAAATTACAGAAGTTGCAGGAGAGTAACCCGTTACAGAGAAGGTTAGCGTTTGCGCAATCATACTCAAGAACTAGGGGCATATGGTCATTGCATTGGAACTCTATAATCCCAGTTACTATGGTCAATGCCACTTATGGCCCCTCATCATAGTTATGTAGTTTTATGAGCCCTACCTAACCCTAACAGAGATGAAGTACGATAAATTTTCATGTTATTCCTCTCTCTCCTGGCTAAAATTTACCATTATCCACGATTATCCATGCAATCCTGCATGCTCTGCTTGTACAGGAGTCCGTGGATAAAGTTTAAACAATGCAGACATGTTTGCACAGAGCCAGATTTATAGGTATCCCTGTTAGTACGAACCTGTGTTAAACACTTGACTTGATATATAGTACGTATTATATAAATGATTTCTTAGATTATTTTAAACTTTGCATGTCCAAAAGGATATGGCGTTTGTGTCTATGGGGTTGGACCTATAGGCCTATAGGATGCTGGACACAGGAATGGAACACGTTTCCAGTTTCCCAAATGCCTCCGGCCACAGGAAATTCCTGAACTATTCCTTGTCATATCTGGAAACTGCTAATGCTGTTTTTGGGTGGTTTTCTGGAGCCCTTAGAAACTACTAACAGTTTCCATCCATTTTTGCACCTACTGTAAGATTCCTTCATGAAAATAAATAAATAAAATGCCCTCAAAAACCTGTATTAAAAACTCAAACACTAAGGGGAAAGGATACATTTCATTCGATGTGTAGCGCGAAACCTGTGGTCCAGTAGTGAAAAGTCTTTATCTAATCTATATAGTGAATTCAAGTGATAGATTTTCTTTTGCTATATGTCTGAATGAGATTATGAATTTCATAATTAGATGGTCGATTTTATTTCAAATTTTCCTCCCTGTTTTTAGAGACCATTCCCTTCCTTTTCCTCTAAATCTAATTCTTGCAGTTGCCTTTTCTAGTTTTTGTAGTTTCCTAATTAGTCTATCCAATGTTTAATATTCTTACTAATTCCTTGTCATTCCCATATTTGGAAACTTTTTTCTTGCCATTTCTTATTTCCCATTTCCCATACTGGGGAACACATAGGATTTGTCTCTTTTCCAAGATAGATATTTCTAACATACTCATACATCAATACTAATTCATGGGAAATGATTGACAAAATAGTCTTAGAAGATTAGTTTGAAATTAGTTTGGGGTTTCTTTTCATTTCTTATTTCCCATTTCCTATACCGGGGAACACATAGGATTTGTCCTTTTTCCACGATAGATATTTCTAACATACTCATACATTAATACTAATTGATGGGAAATAATTCACACAATAATCTTAAGAGATTAGTTTGAAATTAGTTTGGGGCCACGGGAATAGTTGCATGCATGTACCCAAAATACACAAGCATGGATGGCAGAAAGATACATATAGAGGCACAGTGGTCAGTGGGGTAGTTGGACAACCGATTTTTTTCATAAATTATCATTCATTATTTATAGAATAGAATTAGGATTGTATTGAGTGGAAAGGGATTGCGATACAAGTTTCGCCCTCTATTTCTGATGCAACATCAATGTTGTAGTTCACGTCCTTCCATGCCATCAAACTCCAATAACATATATTATTTAACCTATATCATTTAACACAGGGAAAGAAACACTTATTTGTAGAATTAACAGTCACAAATTCAGAACTGGATAACCCATATACTGACAAATCTGATTTTTTATTAATTTCGTACAAAAAGTACTTATTACAGAATTCAATTTCTGTCTCTCTAGCTCCCCCTCTCCTAACTTGGTCGATCTCTTGATAATAATTTTTATAGCCACTATAATTTTTATCTAATTGCTTATGCACATTATAGACACGCCCTAACAATCAGGTCTTTATCTCTTTAACTTCTAGATACGTGCAGCTTCAATTTCCATCCTTTCATCCTCTATCTTCTGCATTGTATCATTTTTATTTAATTATGCATGCTTTGTTCAATTTTCCCAAAACTGTGTTCATTGCCCTACCTCAGGGCTGCGCATTTCCCATACTTTTGAATCTGCACATAAACTTGGTTTTTGAACTGCTGTAGAATCTCACTCTGTTGCATCATCTGTTCATCTACACACTCTTCTTGAACTTGTCTTTGCAAACTTTTGTGTTGGCATCTTTTCACTACCTTCCAACTCTACTTTTTATTTTTTAATTTTGTTGTGAAATACACATCCTGGGAAAATACATTGAGTGCTTCTCTTCATTTTGGCACCCAGGGTAAACTGGATTCCATAGAAGCTTGAAGTTTTGTCAACATAGGGCTCAGGCATGTTACAATGGTATACTCATTAAGAGCTTGACATAGCACTTGTAGGAATTTAACCTGGGTGTGGATGATAATACTTCTCACAACTACCTTGGTAAAAAAAACACTCCTCACAACTGCCCAGGCTAGACCCAATTGACCTAAATTTTTTGGAATATTTGTCCCAGAAAACCCCTAGGCACTTCCCCTCTTTCCAAGGATGGTACCCACCATAAACCAGATTCTCCAAGGCTGAAGGCCGTATCAACATATAACTAGCGAGAATAAACCTGAGTGGTAAAGATAACAGTCCATCCTCCCAACCATGCGAGCTAGATCCAATTGACAAACTTCCAATTCTAACAGTTCTGCTGCACTTCTTGCAAAGTTTGCTCTAGCTTCCATTTGATCTTCATGATGTTCATTTCTATGCAATTATTATTTTCAATTTTGTCATGTTCTATGAACGCTGTTTTCATCATCCACTTTCCTTTGTTACATATCTGTACATTTTGGTCTATAGCTTCTTTGCCAGTCTCTGAACAAGGGAACTCCCACCTTAGGAGCTTATTATTTGAACAACTTTCAAACTTTATTTAAAATAGCTATGACCATAACTCAATTTTTTTTTTTGAAAAATACATCTTATATTATAATGCATAATTTACAAGATAGCAAAGAAAAAAGGAAAACAAAAGCAAAAGGTTAGATAGAGTGATATCTCATATCCTCTTCTTGATAGCTACTAGAAGTCTAGAACAACAATAAACTTGGAATATGCCAAAGCACTCAACTCTTTCATATCCTTAATCAGGAGGGAGCCTTTGGCAGGCAGTTGCATACAATCCTCCTCTTGCCAAAAATGACGATTTTTTTTGACTGAACTGACCTTGTTCGAGAAGACATATTTGCATCTTAGTTTCCAGGTTGTAATCAAGGTTGTGATCCGAAGTCAGTCCCAAATGCCTGAAAAGTATGAATACCAATGATTTCGAATCACCAAGAAGAGTTGCATGCCGGTGAAGTTGTCACTAAAGCAACACTTGTTAGTTTTTGTAGCATCAATGATCAGACATGTGTTCTAGTCTCAACTTTGGTCAGAGAGGCTAAGAAACATAGGATCTCCAGAACCCAGAAAAAAGTTTCAGGAGAAAACACCTAGAGATGGCTCAATTAAGTTAATTAATCAAATAATTAAATATTTCCCAAGTCTAATTTAGGAAAAGTGATTTATTAACAACAATTAATTGAGAAAGGTGAGATTTCTCTAGAAACTCACATGGATCGACTCAGAGATTGTCTTAACCATTGATGAGGATCTAATCACGGTCGTTGGTGAGACAATGAGAGATTATAAGAGGAGGTTGATGGGGTTGGAGATAGACACACTAGAGTAGCAAGTTTCCTTGGTAGATCGAGCTACCTAGTTGTAGAGTTCGAGCTAGAAGGAAGCAGAGGTGAGAGTGAGATCAGCAACAGGATTCTGGAGGAATTTTCTAGTGTCAAAAGAGTCAGCTGTATTGAAATATGTAACTAGGTTTGGTCTTTATAATGAAATATGTAATCATGATTTTATGTATTTATTGTAAAGAGAAAAATAAATTTATTATTGTCATTCTTGAGGCATGGTTTCATGCTCAAGGGAGATTTATTTTTAGGTCAAGCACCCATTGAGTGCTTCTAGGGCTTGTCTTTGAGTCAACAAGTCATAAGAGTCATTGTCATGTATGAAAGACCCTTTTGGGTATGTCACATATTGTAAATAAAAATTTATTTGAGTCAAATTAGAGTCAAAGACCCTCCAAGACCTTGTCGTGGTGCCTCAAGAAAGTCGGCCTTAAGGAAGAAATTCGTACCCCTGGCAAGCCTATATATAAGAAGGAACTTGACCTTATTTGGACACCTCAACAAGTTTGATCTCCTCAAGAAAGAAGCTGGAAAAGGACGAAAATCAAGGATAAGAAGAAGAAAAGAAAGATCGAAGTTTTTGGATCTCTCTCTCTCTCTCTCTTGTGTTAGGGTTTCTAAATTTGTTGGGCAAAATCGAGTTGCTAGGCAAGTCGAAGTGCTGGAAAGTTGCTGGGCAAGTCGAAGTGCTGGAAAGTTGCTGGGCAAGTCGAAGTTCTGGAAATTTGCTGGGCAAGTCAAAGTGCTGGAAAGTTGCTGGGAAAGTCAAAGTGCTGGAAAGTTGCAGGGCAAGTTGAAGTGTTGGAAAGTTTGTTGGGCAAGTCGAATTTCTGGAAAGTTGTTGGGGTCGAAGTTGCTGAAGAAACTGTTAGCATCGAAATTGCAAAAGAAACTGTTGGGGTCAAAGTTGCTAAAGAAGTTGCTGGGGTCGAAATTGTTGGAAAGAAAGCTCATCAAGGAGAAAGGTTGACTTGGTCTTGGAGAGGGGTCTTTTTCAAGGGTCTTCAGTCTTGGAATTTGTCATTTGAAGATTCTTTAATAAGAGAAGATTTTTTGTGGGTTTTCCCCTCAAGAGGAGAGGTTTAGGCCCTAGCTGATCGCCTACATCTTGTGTCCTCTTGTCTCATTGTTCTTTACGATTTGGTAGTTTTTTGTGTTGATTTTTGGGTAGCATCGGATGTGCTCTAGCTCCAAATTTTTGTGGAGAGGTTAGAACACACAAGATCTCGAAGACCCAGAAATCGTTTGGAGAAATTCCACCTGGAATGCAGGTTATTCAAATAATTAATTATTTTTAATGAAGCCTAAGTTAAAACTTAGGAAATTAGAATAATTAAAGTGAATTAACTTAAATATGGGTGAGAAGATTTTAAGTGACGAGGATCAAGTTTGTTTTAATCTTAGTTGTTGATTAAAGATTAGATCACGACTGTTGATTTATCAATAGGAAAAATATAAATAAAGACTTTTGGGTCAATTGAAGATGAGGCGGGAAAATACTAAGTAATCCGAGGAAAGTCGATTCTTCAGAATTTAGAATTCGATTTCAGAGGGAGAGTTGCAGGGTGGAGGAAGAGGAGGGTTTCAGCAGCAGTCAGAGCTTAAGGAAGAAGGACACAGAACAACAGAGGGACAACAGAGAGGGACAACGCAGAGGTGATGCAAAGAGACAACGCAGTGGTGATGCAGAGGATCACGCAGAGGTGACACAGTGAAGGCCAGAGGGCCTCTCAGGTGTCAGAACTTCTTCGGAGGTCAAGGGAAAATTACCTCAAGTCTTTTCTTGGATACTTCTCAATTATTCTACCAGTGATTCCTTGTAAAGAAATCCCTATTGAAGATTAATATATAAACCCTCATCTGTTGCACCGGTTTTCTCGCATTGGGTTTTTTCGGGGACAATTGTCTAAAAATAACTATGTCGATGTGATTGATCCTTGTGCTTATATTTCACTGTTCTTTTCTCTATGTAATTGTGTGATAAATGCGGTAGAATTATTTCGATATTTACTGAAAGTTTTTGTAAATAACTTATTGTGGAAAATAAGTAGGAGAAATAAATCAGTAAGTGCAGTAGAATTTCAGATTTGAAATTTTCACGTGGTATCAGAGCAGAGATCGGATAACAGGGTTGGAGATTCTGCAATGGAACGAAGTCTTGATGCTGCTGGAGCAACAACTCGAAAGGGTTCATGCAGTTCTCCTGAGAAAGAGGAAAGCATGAGAGAAAGGATGGACCATGACATCTCAGTACTGGCTTGCAGATTGGAAGAAGAATTCGCTTGCGTGTCAAGCTCTGCTTCCCAAGAGGTTTGATTTTTGGTATATTGATAGCGGAGCTTCTGCACATATGACGGGAATATGAGAATGCTTTTCGAGCTATCAAGAAGAACAAATGAACTTCAAGATCACCATGGGAAATAAGGCGAAATGTACCCCTGTTGGAAGAGGTACCGTAGTTTTTCAAACTGAAGTAGGAGACCGACTTCCGGCTACCAATGTGTTGCATGTGCCTGGTTTGGGGATGAACTTGCTTTCTGTATCTCAGCTGCAAAACAAGGGCTATGACGTATTCTTCATTGGAAAGAGAGTATATGTCAAACACTCGAGTTGGAAGAAGAAAGCACAAATTGGAGACAGGAGCAACAAATTATATAAACTACAACTTGAATCTCCAATGGCACTGATAGGCAGCAGTGGTGAGGAAAATTTGAATGAGCTATGGCACAGAAGAATGGGGCACTTACACCATGGGGCTCTGAGAATTCTCAGAAAGACTGTCACAGGAGTTCCAGGTTTGAGCACCAAACGAGATGATGTGTGCAGAGGATGCGTACTAGGCAAATACGCCAAAGCAGCTTACCCCAGGAGCAACAATAGGGCTAAGAGTGTGTTGAGATTAATACACTCAGACATCTGCAGACCAATGTCCACCAGAGCTCTTAGTGGTGTCGAATATTTCGTCACCTTCATTGATGACCATTCCAGGAAAACGTGGATCTACTTTCTAAAGACCAAGGATGAGGTCTTTGATCGATTCAAAGAGTTTAAGGCTTTGGTTGAGAATCTGACAGGAAAGAGGATAAAGATATTGCGGTCAGATAATGGTGGAGAATATATCGATAAAGACTTCACTGAGTTCTGCGCAAGGGAAGGCATCAAAACAGAGTGGACCGCTCCATATAAGCTGGAGCGGAATGGAATTGCAGAGAGAAAGAATAGAACTATTGTTGAAGCAACAAGGGCAATGCTGTATGATCAAGATATGCCCAAATTTCTATGGGCAGAAGCATGCAATACAATTGTGTATGTTCAGAACAGGGTTCCTCACTAAGCACTAGGTAAGGTTACATGAGAGAGTGTCTTCATTGGTAGGAAGCCATAGGTGAGTCACTTCAGGATCTTTGGTAGTTTGGCATACTGCCATATACCCGAAGAAAAGAGGAAGAAATTGGATCAGATTGCAGAAAAGGGATATCTGGTGGGATATAGAGAGAATGCTAAGGCATATATAATCTACATTCCTGGCAGTAGGAATGTTGTAGTTCGGCGGGATGTAAAGTTTATGGAGGACAGAGCTTTTAGGAAATCCCGAGAGATGCCTTCCGAAACACAGTCGGAGGATGATCCAATGGTCTAGCCTATTCGACCAGCCGAAACTAGCACCAATGCTTTTCCAAGGAATAAGAATTTAGAAGTATTATTTTAGGAAGATTCACAAGAGGAGCAGGTAGATCCACCCACTACCAGCAGAAGAACGAGTCGAGAGTTACGACAGATTCTAGGAGACGCAGAGGATTTTGTCAGAGCTCCTAGAAATGAGAAGAGGCAACGTAGACAACCTGACAGATATCAAGCTTTGGTGGCTCAGGTTGGAGAACCCTTATGACCAATGATGTCTGGGAAGTGGTACCTAGGCCTCATGACAGATCGGTTATAGGTTCGAGATGGATTTATAAGATCAAATATGTTGCTAATGGTAGCGTGGAAAAATATGAAGGCAGGTTTGTGGCTAAGGGGTATGCTCTGAAGGAAGGGATAGACTACGAAGAGACCTTCGCCCCAGTAGCCAGGTATACTTCTATCAGATCCGTGATGTCCCTTACAGCACAGATGGGGTGGGAGATTCACTAGATGTACGTCAAGACTGCCTTCTTGAATGGGGTGATAGAGGAGGAAGTATACATTGAACAAATAGAGGGCTTTGAGACACATGAGCATAAGACTCATGTTTGCAGGCTTAAGAAAACCTTGTATGGACTTAAATAGGCACCTAGAGCTTGGTACGGTCGGATTGATGGTTACTTATAGAAGATGGGATACGTCAAGAGTGACGTAGATCCTAATCTCTACTATTTGACAGTATGGAATGAGCCTCTAATTCTGGTATTATATGTAGATGATCTATTCCTTACAGGTTCATCTAGGCTCATCAAGGATTGCAAGGAGAACCTAGCTACAAAATTTGACATGAAGGATTTGGGATTGATGCATTGTTTTCTGGGGTTGGAAGTTTGGCAGCAGAGGGGTGATATTTTCCTTGGACAAGGGAGATATGCTATAGAAATTCTTAAGAGGTTCAGGATGCAGGACTGTAGACCCATGGCTACTCCAATGATCACTAACTAGAAGAATATTGATGCATCTGAGGATAAAGAAGTTGATCCCAATGTGTACAGACAACTCATAGGATCCTTGATGTATCTGGTTAGCATGAGACCAAATATTTGTTATGCAGTCAACACCCTCAGTCAGTTCATGGTGGAACCAAAGACGACGCACTGGGCAACAACCAAACATGTTCTCAGATACATATGAGGAACAACGAGCATGGATTAAAGTACACCCAAGGCAATGACGTCAGACTGAGTGGGTTCACTGACGCAGATTTGGCTGGAAGTTCAGTAGATCGGAAGAGTACCACTGGGTACTGTTTCAACATTGGATCAGGAATGACTTCTTGGTGCAGTAGGAAACATAAGTCCGTAGTTCTGAGCTCAGTTGAGGCGGAATATAAGGCAGCCAACACAGCTTCGTGTGAAGCCATATGGCTTAGGACACTGCTTGTGAATCTATTCAGGAGAGGGATGGAAGTGACAAACATCTTATGTGATAATCATAGTTGCATCAAGCTCTTTGAGAATCCGGTGTTTCATGATCGGTTGAAGCATATTGACATCATGTGTCACTTTAGCATACACTGTGTCCAGCGGGGAGCAGTACAGTTACAGTACACTTCGATAGGAGAACAAGTGGAAAACATCCTTACTAAGGCTTTGGGAAGGAAAAAGTTTGTTTATTTCAGAGAGAAGTTGGGGATGATTAAGAATCCATTTCAGTAGCAGAGACGGATAAATGCAGTACTTTAGAGGAAGCTGCAGTACGGATGAGGCAGTGATAGTGACAATACCATGGGTAGTAGTACAAATAGCAGCAACACAAAAGATGAGGGGCAGTAGACCAAGCATCAATAGCGCAGAGGACTGATGTCATGGATCAGGGTGATATTTCATGTGGGAAGTATTGTTAGATCACTTTCCTCGCTAAGAGGGAGTGTTGATTTTTGGGTAGCATCGGATGTGCTCTAGCTCCAAATTTTTGTGGAGAGGTTAGAACACACAAGATCTCCAAGACCTAGAAATCGTTCTGAGAAATTCCAAATGGAATGCAAGTTATTCAAATAATTATTAATTTTAAATGAAGCCTAAGTCAAAACTTAGGAAATTAAAATAATTAAAGTGAATTAACTTAAATATGGGTGAGAAGCTTTTAAGTGATGAGGATCAAGTTCGTTTTAATCTTATTCGTTGATTAAAGATTAGATCATGGCCGTTGATTTATCAATAGGAAAATTATAAATGAAGACTTGTGGGTCAGTTGAAGATGAGACGGGTAGAAACTCAGTAACCCGAGGGAAGTCGATTCTTCAGAATTTAGAATTCGATCTCAGAGGGAGAGTTGCAGGGCGGAGGAAGAGGAGGGTTTAAGCAGTAGTCAGAGCTCAAGGAAGAAGGACGCAGAACAGCAGTGGGACAACACAGAGGGACAATGCAGAGGTGACGCAGAGAGACAACACAGAGGGACAATGCAGTGGTGACACAGTCCTCATGCAGTCTTTGCGCAGAGGTGACGCAGTGAAGGCCAGAGGGCCGCTCATGTGTTAGAACTTCTCCGAAGGTAAAGGGAAAAATACCTTAGGTGTTTTCTTGGATACTTCACAGTTATTCTGCCAGTAATTCCTTGTAAAGGAATTGCTTCTGAAGATTAATATATAAGCCCTCATATGTTGCATCGGTTTTCCCGCATTGGGTTTTTCTGGAGACAGTTGTCCAAAAATAACTGTGTCGATGTGATTGATCCTTGTGCTTATATTTCACTGTTCTTTTCTCTATGTAATTGTGTGATAATTACAGTAGAATTTATTTCGTTATTTACTGAAATTTTTTGTAAATAACTTATTGTGGAAAATAAGTAGGAGAAATAAATCAATAACTACAATAGAATTTCAGATTTGAAATTTTCACAGTTTGATGATAAAAACATTAAATATAATCAAGAGAAAGAAGGATCTAATTAAGTTAAGTAAAAATACATCACAAGTAGTTATCAAAGTAAGAGAAATCACCTAATCTAGCTGGCCTAGATTTCTTAACATAGTATTAGAGCTAAGGTGACAAGAAAAGGAAAGGCACTTGAAGAAGGACCATCAAAAGGAGTATCAAGAAAGGTCAAGACATCAAAAGAGGACATTGAATCATCAAAGCATACATAAGGGCCGAATAATCTAAGGAGCATCAAGAAGGACTACCCATTTCAAGGATCACACCATCTAGAAGCGACAATAAGAAGAAGACCTCAAGGACCCCACCTCCACTCAAAGAAAGAAGGTATACACATTGAAGCATCTTGAAGTCTCTACATCAAAGATGAAGCATCAAAGGAATCAAGGTTTTCTCCCTCTATTTGAATCAAGAATCTCATCACAAGCATATTTGAAGAAGGACATCTCTAGAATAAGCATTTGTCATCTTCAAGGAAGCAAACATCATCATTAAAATCAAGAAGGTATTAGGTTGAAGATATCACCATCAAAGGAGCATATTCACTTGACAAGTAAGTATCCTTATATCTATAACTAAATCTACTATCAAAATGACTTCAATTTGCAAGGAGAGCAATAAGTCTGTTGGGTCATCAAATTTCCTTGCATGGAAGAAGAGGACATATTTGATCCTCATAGAAAATAAAGTCATTGGACATATTAAGGGTTCAATTGTCGAACCACCAAAAGAAGAAGCTGAAGTTCTAGCAAATTATATGAAGGGGGAAATAAGGGCTCAAATAATCCTTATAGAATCAATCAAGGATTCCCTCATCCCTTATGTGGAAAAATTAAAGAAGTCAAAAGACATCTATAACAAATTGGTAGAACTATTCTCCGTAAGCATTGCAGGAGAAGTAATATCATTGAGAACCGAGCTCTACAAGATGAAGATATCAAAGGAAGAAGAAATAGCCTCATACTTTGTGAGGGTGTCACAAATAAGAGACCAACTGCAAGAGTTGGGGGAAATAATGTCCGATAAAGAGATGACCACCGTTGCGCTTAGTTTGCAAGGAGAGCAATAAGTCTGTTGGGTCATCAAATTTCCTTGCATGGAAGAAGAGGACATATTTGATCCTCATAGAAAATAAAGTCATTGGACATATTAAAAGTTCAATTGTCGAACCACCAAAAGAAGAAGCTGAAGTTCTAGCAAATTATATGAAGGGGGGAAATAAGGGCTCAAATAATCCTTATAGAATCAATCAAGGATTCCCTCATCCCTTATGTGGAAAAATTAGAGAAGTCAAAAGACATCTATAACAAATTGGTAGAACTATTCTCCGTAAGCATTGCAGGAGAAGTGATATCATTGAGAACCGAGCTCTACAAGATGAAGATATCAAAGGAAGAAGGAATAGCATCATACTTTGTGAGGGTGTCACAAATAAGAGACCAACTACAAGAGTCGGGGGAAATAATGTCTGATAAAGAGATGACCACCGTTGTGCTTAATGTACTACTAAAGGAATGGGGCAACTTTGTATCAAGAATCTATGGAAATAAGGAAGCCATCAATGAAATTTGGTAATTATGATTAAGGAAACAAGAATGAAGGAAAAAAGTGAGGTGGGATCAAATGAGCAAGTTCAAGCATTTGCTGTCATGGCTAGAAGAAAAGGAAAGTTTGGAAAGCTTGGTCCTCAAAAAAAGAAGAAGATCGATATGTCAAAGATCTAATGCTTTGACTGTCAGGAATATGGGCATTTCAAGAGAGATTGCTCGAAACTCAAGAAGGACAACAAGAAAAGGAAAGAAAGAATTGAAGCCCATATCACCAAAGAAGTAGAAGAACTTGATGAGAAGAAATCTAAGAAGGAAGGAATTGATCTTCACTATTAAGGTCTCTTAGGTACATAGCAAGGAAATGGAGAAGGTGAAATACCTTTACTATGATTAAGAGATTACTCTCAAGATGAGAAGCATTCATTAGGGGAATTTTGAGGTCTAAAATGGGCCTCCTAAGAACCAATAGGATTCAAGATGATGATGTCAACCATGGGGGATGATTCTCCTTTTTTGGAGTAAAAAAGTAAAAAGAATAAAAATAATAAAATAATAAAATAATAAAACTATTTTTTCAACTCGTATTTTCAACTTATCTTTCTAAGTTTTTACTCAAATTTCGAGCGAGAGTACTCGTTGGATGCAAAATTTAATTCCTCATCAAATGAGTACCCATGTTGCATACTTTCAATGGACCCTTCTACATGAAAAACGTGGTTGCAATCACGTTTTTCATGTATTTCTTATTTTTCGTGTAGCAGGGTCCATTGAAAGTATGCAACATGGGTACTCCTTGGATGAGGAATTCAATTTTGCATCCAACTAGTACTCTCGCTAGAAATTTGAGTAAAAAATTAGGTATATAAGTAGAAAATACGGGTTGAAAAAAAGTTTTATTATTTTTTATTCTTTTTACTTTTCTTTTTTACCTCCAAAATTTGATGATGTAATCTAATCTTATTTTATTATTTCCATTATTATTTTATAATTTCCTTAGGAGGTCCAAATTACACCTCAAAATTCCCCTAATGGTAAGTATGATAAAATGCATCATATTAGAAGCATATGATTGAAGAAAGAGTTAATGACATCATTATAGAAGCTTGAAAGGATAGCTGAAGTAAAATTCTACATGATTGTAGCAGTCGTAATGGTAGTAGCTCATACCGTAGTAGTAATATGATTGGAAGAAAGTCATCTAGCATAGAAAGAAATCATCATACATCATCTATAGGAAGGAGCATTTGCGGGATGAGGATAATCGAGATCCTCCATCAGAATCTTCATTAGAAGGTTCACCTCTACTCAGAAGAAGAAAGTGTCTCGCTAATGGTCTACATTCCACCTTGTGTGGGGTATTTTGTTTAGAAGGATGATGGTATGATGACAAAGGAGTGCAGCATGTCAAGTACTTTCAAGCAAGGAAATGAAGCTGCCAAAGGAGGTCTAGATGACCAAAAGGAGAAACAAGGTATGTATGCATGTATTTGATAGATTAAGTCATGTCATCATATAGTTGCAGATAGCATGGGTAAATGCTCTATCTCATGAGCATGATAAAAAAAGAAGGATCTCTTCCTTTAGAAAGATGCATGGCGGCATATACCTCGAACTAGTTTACATATTGATAAAATGAAGTCAACATAATATGTCCTCATATGGAATATGAGGTAGTTGACAAGATGAAGGAAATATGTATGGAAGTTCCCGGGGAACAATATGTGAAGAAAGGAAGGAGAGTCCGTGAAAGATGCAACTATGGTCACGTAAGTTAAGATGAGTGATCAACATCCAATGTACTAAAAGAATTGGCTATGATATCTCCATAGAAAGGATATGAAGACTTTGATAAAGTCTATAAAGAAAAGAGACCCTTGACATTGAAAGACTTGGAGATATATTTATGAATGTGCAGGATGTTGATGTTGCAAGAAGCAAATGTCATGATGAAAGGCCATCACAAAAGGTAACTTTGATTTGATGTTCATTTTTAATTTTTAAACAACATATCGATGGGTTGATACAGGGCTATCGAAAGAAAGTTGTAGATGTCACCTACAACTAGCACTCATGTGGTTGGATGGATGATCCTGAAGGAAACATGACTTGGAAAAGGTAGTTGTATGAAGAAAATCCAAATGTGAGCTGGAAGATCACTTTCTGATGGAAAAGAAGGATGACATGACTATTGCTTCAATCCTATGGTTTGTTGAAGGAAAGTGTTGGATGGCCGATACCCTATGAAGAAGAACTAGAAGATGAAGGCTCCATAATGAAGAAGATAAAGTTCATGACATCGAAAGGAGGAGCGCTACTAGCAAATGATAGTACCATGATCTCCACCAAAGAGCTGTTGTTGAACAATTACCTAGTTAAGAGGGAACTTGGGTATATTCCTTTTATAGGAATTAGTTGGTCCTCCCTGGTTAAGAGGGAGTGACATATATGGTTCTCTACTTCATGTGTCATGCACTAGACCAAGACTAGCAGACATAAGTATTAGTGAAGGCCATGAGGAGAGATAGATAGATCATTCTTGTCTTCATTTTGTGAAGAAAGAATGGAGGATTGGGTAAGCATCTGAGTTTGATTCTGATACTTTTTGAGGATGTGGTAGGGCATCCAAGATGTAAGAGTAGTCAAAGAGGAAATTCCTTGAGGATGTGTTATTCCAAGATAGGAATTGTCCTAAAAGGACATACCCTGTGAACACTCGAGATATGTGCCTTAAGAGTCAATGATGATGGTGTCTGTCAGTCATTCGTCTTGCCAGCATTGTGCTATGATCTTGTGGAGAGATAGAGTGGTTAGTCAAGTCATTGCTATGCAACAATGTTGGTTTGGTATGATAAGATGCTATGTAACAATGCTGGTTGGTATGATAAGATGCTATGGTATAAGATGATAAGATAACTTATGAGATAAGATACCAATCCGACTCTTATGAAAATTCTTCATTTTGAGAATGTCCAAGTACATTGTATGGATTATGAATACCTCCCTAGTTAAGAGGGAGTGTTGAAATATGTAACTAGGTTCGATCTTCATAATGACATTTGTAATCATGATTTTATGTATTTATTGTAAAGAGAAAAATAAATTTATTATTGTCATTCTTGAGGCATGTGTTTCATGCTCATGGGAAATTTATTTTTAGGTCAAGCACCCATTGAGTGCTTCTAGGAATTTTGTTTGGGTCAACAAGTCATAAGAGTCATTGTGATGTATGAAAGACCCTTTTGGGCATGTTACATATTGTAAAGAAAAATATATTCGAGTCAAATTAGAGTTAAAGACCTTCCAAGACCTTGTCATGGCGCCTCAAGCAAGTCGACTTACATGATAGATCAAGTTTATAAGAGTCATTGTTGTTGAGACTTTGGGGTGTTGGGGTAGCATCAGATGTGCTCTAGCTCCCAAACTTTGTGAAGGGACTAGAGTACATAATATCTCCAAGACCCATAAAGCGTTTTGGGAAATTCCATCCTGTTTAAGAGATATTTAATTAATTAATATTTTTAATTAAGGACCCTAAGTCTAACTTAGGAAAATTAAAAGATTAAAGGTAATTAAATTAAACATGTGATGAGAATGACTTAAGTCAAGCGGATCAAGCATCTTCTAATCTTAGTCGTCGATTCAAGATTAGATCACGACCGTTGAAGTTTTAACGAGAAAAGTATAAGAAGAGGGCTTAGGGTCAACTGGAGAACACACACATTAGCAAAGCACTGAAGCTAAGCTGGAATTCTAGGGCGTGGTTTGCTAAGAATTTCAGAAGTGTTTCAGCTGCAGTGAGGGGCAGTATTGGCGAGGGGGATGGTGTAGTCCCAGGCCAAGGGTTCAGTGAGGGCAGAGAAGCAGCAGACCAAGGCAGCACAGAGGCAGCAGTTATGTAGAGCAGCCAAGAGCCCAACAGGGGCAGCGGAGAGGCAACAGGATGCCAGGAGGGCTGACGCAAGCCCAGCCAGGGCAACGTAGGGGCAGCGTAACCCAGTCTAGGGTGTCGCAGGCCCTTCCTGAGCAGTGCAGAGGCTGACGCAGGCCAGGCAGGCTGACGCAGAGGGCTTCAGAGCAATGCTGGGGTTTCTAGAGGCCGAAAAAGGGATGAGTCCTGTCAATCCCGTTTGTGGGTGTGAATCAGTTAGTTTTTCTGTCTTCCAGATAGTGGTATTGCTGCTATTTATATTTCTCTGTCGGGTTAACCAGTTTGGTGCCCAGATCTGTTGTACTTACAATATGCTTAATAATAAAAACCCTTCAGAAGATAGAAGCACCGGTTTTCCCGCATTGGGTTTTTCCGGGGACAGTTGTCCAGAAAATCCTTGTGTGTGTGTGTCTCGCACACTGATTACCTACCCTCTAAAACACAGCAAACTCTAACCAGAGATGGACTGGGAGGGCATTTACCAGATATTTCACCTCTAAAAAGAGGATGAGATCTAGAGGCTATCTGGCCCTTTCCAGACTCTGTCTAAGAGTGTGGGAGAAAACACAACAAGTGGTACAGAAATCGAATTGCAAATGGAAGGAATAACAGAAATGCGAGCATGCAATAGCGTGTATATATAACATGCACAGATACTCAAGAAATACCAAGAGAACGTTGAGCCATTTTATTATTCTGATAAATATAGAGTACAATAGGTGATAACACCTAATCTTGCTGAAAACCAGAGTTCAAATCACTCCGGAAGCAGCTGAGGGAATAAGCTGCGGCCTTCGGTCCACATTCATTCTTTGACAGAGCATCCCAAAATTCCTCCTTCGGAGCTATGCTTTCCCCCCTTTGTTTATGTATTGTCTGTGGATCCTTAATAATATGATCATGGCGATCTCGAAATTCCCAATACGGACGCGTCCTCCGGTGTTCCACGGGGTCGCGTCTCCCAGGGTCGAGTGCACGCACCCCTCGCGCCCGGGACAGGGAGTCTCATGGGGGTGCGTTTCCCCACGCACCCTTTTTAGGGAGTCTTGGGGAGTCTCCGGGGGGTGCGTTTCCCCAGTATGGGAGTCGCAACTCCCCAAAAAATGAGCTTCTGGGCGTCCCCCCTAAAAAATGAGCTTCTGGGCGTCCCCTTTTGAGGGGAGTCGCGCACCCCCAACTTTGCCTAATAAAGCCTTATATTAAAAAAAAAAAAAAATTATGAATGTTAAAAAAAAAAAAAAAAAAATAAAATAAAATAAAACAAAATTAAAAACCTATCGACCCATTTGGCATTAACCTATCGACCCATTCAAACAGTGCTCCAACTCTTGTGCTCCCGACTGCTCCTCTCGCCGCGTGCTCGAACTCTTGTGCTCCTCTCGTGAGCAGCCACCAGTGACGCCAAGGTTCTCTCAGCAACTGACAGCAGCCAACCACCAAACCTCTGCTCGGCCGCCAGTCGCCAGACCTCTGCTCAGCCGCTGCCCATTGGACCTTTGCTCGGTCGCCCGCCCGCCCGCTGGACCTCTGCTCGGCCGCCCTTCCGCTCGCCTGCCCGCCTTCCTGCCTGCTCGCTCGACCTCTGCTCGGCCGCCCTTCCGCCCGCTTGCCCGCGTACCTGCCTGCTCGCTCGCCCGCCTTCCTGCCTGCTCGCTCACTCGGTCGATCCACTACACAGTGCAGCCACGGTGCCACTGCCACAGTCCACTCGTGGGTCGACAGGGTACAGCATAGTGCAGCCACCGCCACAGTCAATTCGACCACCGCTGCAGGAGCTCTCTGCCAGGTATTTAAAAATTTAAAATTAAATTTAAAAATTTTTAATTAAAATTTAAAACAGAATGTGTGATTTTTATGATTCGACACTTAATTTTTAAAAACAGAATGTGCATTCCATTAAATTTGAATTTTTAAAATTTAATTTTTTAAAAAAATCTTTCATGCAGGGCAGAAAAACTAAAAAAAATTGCAAAATAAATTAAAACACAACAAACAACAACTGTAAAATGACTGATCAGGATAGCATGAGCAGCCACAGTGACACTGATAATGATAATGAATACACTCCTCAAACAGAAAGTCCATTGGGATCTGCAATTAATGAAACCCATCACCATGGCAGTAGTCCAGCTACTCTTTCGCCCACAACCCCATCACTTGCAACCCCATCAAGGGCATTGGCAGAATATGCAAATGGGACATTTAATCCAATGAAACCTCTTTTGTTATATGCTATCAAAATTTCTGACTCTTCAACCCAACCAAAACTAGGGAAACAAAGAGGTGGGACACGCCGTTGGAAATGCAATGTTTGTGGTCATTCTTGGGTTGGTAGTTATAGTCGGATCAAGATGCATCTTTTGGGTGTAGGTGGCAAAGGGGTTAACATATGCACAAAATTAACCATGTTGCAAAAATCAGAGCTCTTGAGGATGCAAATGGCAGCAGATGCAAAGGGCACGTTTGCAAGTAGAAAATTCATGGACGAAGCTCAACAAAATTTTGATGAAGCCACAAGCTCCAAAAGAAATAGGAAAAATATCAATATGCCTCCACCATCTCCTATTGGGACTAAGAGTTCCCGTTCTTGTGCAGTGGGACCAACTCTTGCAGGGATGTATAGTAAGTTGAACCGTGATGATACAGATGATGCCATTGGCAAATTTCTTTTTGCCAATGGCATTCCTTTCCATGTTACTCGTTCTCCTTACTACAAGGCGATGGTCAAGGAAATTGCAGCAGCAGGACCCTCATATGTGCCCCCGGGTGAACATAAGTTGAGGACAGTGATATTAGAAAGGCAAGTGAGCAATATTAATGTGGAAAAGGAAAAACTGAAGCAGACATGGGTGAGGGAAGGTTGTTCTATTGTTATGGATGGGTGGACAGACATTGCCAAACGCCCACTTATCAACATCATAGTTACTTGCCGAAATGGGCCTTTCTTTCTTAGAGCTATTGATTGTTCTGGAAAGCGCAAAGATGCAGCGTTCCAATTTGAGCTTCTTCATGATGCTATAGAGGAGGTTGGCTCTACAAATGTGGTACATGTTGTGACAAATGCAGCAGCAGTGTGTAGATCAGCAAGATTAATGATTCAAAGTAAATACAAGCATATTTTTTGGACCCCTTGTTGTGTGAATGCGCTTAATAATGCATTGAAAGACATTGGCAAAATTGAGCGGGTATCTAACTTGGTGACAGCTGCAAGAAAGTAACGTCATTTGTTACCGTCACCACACTACGCCATATACGGGTCTCATGCGAGGAAGGAGTTATCCGGCCTACGATGAGATATGCTAGTTATTTTCTTTTATTAGGATGTTGGAGGGTGTGATCGGCATTGCGGGCCATGGTTGTGACTTCAAATTGGAATAGATGGCGATCCAAGACGAGAGGAAGGGAAGAAAATCGAGTTCGGATGTGGAAGATGATTGGTGGACAGCCCCGTGGGGCTTGGCTAAATAGTCGGCGACGTCTGTTAAGGCGTTCGTGCCGTTGTGCGGGTCACAAGTTCAATCCCCGGTACCCAAGGTCGATAACTCGGGGCCGTGTGTGCGGGCCTTGGAAATCGCTCCCTAGGGTTATAGTGGTAGCCGGGGGTTCGACCCGTGTTACGCGAGTAAATGCCTCACTTGGTGCAGGTTCCTCTTAAAAAAATAAAAAATAAAAAAATAAAAAAATTTGGTGGAAAATACGATTGTCATAGTGGTTATCTGGTGTCACTCTTACGTCCTGTAGTTGAGGTCATTCGCTACACTGACACAAATTCTCCTACTCTTGGAGAAATCTATGAGACTTTTGATAGTATGTTGGATCAACTTTCAAGTAAGGGTGGCCATTCGTGAGAAAGACCCTTCCTTAGAGTTTTATACGACCCAGATTCGACCCATTATTCAGCGTAGGTGGGATCGAATGAATACGCCTTTGCACATGGCAGCATGTGCTCTCAACCCAAAATGGTATGTACCAAGGACTGGTAGAATTCTTCCCATTGAAGATCCTGAGGTCAAAAAGGGATTTCGAGCTTCCATTACAAAGATGTTTAGTTCAGAAGAAGGGAAAACAATTAGGAGACAATGGATGCAATTTGCAAGTCTCAATGGTCCCTTCAACAAGCATGATGCAAGGGAAGATCGCAATAATTTAGGCCAGACTGACCCCATTGATTGGTGGACCATGCATGGGGATGATTTTAGATATCCAACAACTTGCTATTCGCTTATTGTCTTAGATTACTAGTTCCTCTGCAGCAGAGAGGAATTGGTCCACATATAGCTTCATCCACTCTATCAAGAGGAATAGACTTTCCTCTAGGAGAGCAGAGAAGCTAGTTGCAGTGCACAATTCTCTACGTCTTGCACATAGGAAGACACCAGAGTATCGGAAGGGACCGGCAACACGATGGGACGTGGATCCAGAGGATACTGCACAGATAGATGATGAGGATGGACCAAATGAGCTGCAACATGGTTTGGTTGTAGTTCCGTTGGTTACTCAAGAGAGTGACTCTGACTCAGATACCGACATTCCCATTGATGGTCCCGATGACTTCATGCAGCAGATGGATGTCGAGGACCAATCATTGAGATTGAGTCCTTGATATTGATTTTATTTTCAATGCTCATTATCCATTTATAGTATTTACTTTTTAGTTGATGACCTCAGACTGAAGACTCTTTACTCTTAACTATTTTTGAGTTTGAAACTTGTCTATTATGAATCATGATATTATCTACTTCTAGACTTTTACTATTTAGACTTTAACATGTTCATTGTTTTTAATTTGCTTTCAATTTCGATTCTAGAATAGTAGAATGATGAATGATGAAATTAATTTTTTATTTTTAATTTTTTAAATCAATGTACATTGTAGATTGTAGAATGATGAATGATGAATGATATGGAATCATGGTTCAATGTATTTTACTATTTTGAGATTTCATTATTGAATTTATTTATTGAATGATCATTGATTATGGATGAATATTAGAATTTAGAAATTAGAATACTGAGTATGTCATATGAATGATGTACATTGTAATATGTATGTACTATGTATCAAAATGATTCAATGAATGATGAGGATGGATCAATGTATCTCATTATTCATTTCAATTATGAATTTAAATTTAGTATTTACTATTTAGTATTATTTAACAATGAATATGAACTTGAATTATTATTATATATATATATATATATATATAGATATATAAAATTAAAAATTATATACCTCGACGACTCCTCGCAACCCCGAAATTTCCCTAAAATTTCAGGGTACTCCCACACGTCCCCGCACCGGAGTCTTGGTGGAACATTGGCGTCCTCCTACTCGGAGGCCAACGCCGATCCAATAGACGCGCTCCTCCTCCACGGATGCGCGCAACCAATAAATGCGCGCTCCTCCACAAATACGGTAGATCGGATTCTCCTACAAAACATTGACGCGGGACTACCTCACTCGGCCGAGGCACTCGAAGTCCCCCGGAGCTGAGGACGAGATCTCCAAACGGAAACACTCAATGCGCTAAACAGTGTTGCAGACAGGCTGAACAGCCAGCGTGCTCAAAGTCGCAATGACCAGCTTCAAATGCATAAACTCCAATGATCTCGAAATGAGGAGGCTATCATCTTTATATAGCGTTGGCCGCTCTCAAACCCTATGGCCGCCTTTACCAACATCGCCTCCCTTTACTGCGTGCGCAATTTCCCCCTCATACCCTGTGCTGGTTGACTTGGTCAAAACACATGAGGGTGTGAAATCTGGTTCCATGGCCGATCCCTTTTCATACTAGAGGGATTTTATTTATGTTTTTATTATCTTTGGGCCTCGTTACCCAATTATTCATCTCCTAAATGAGTTTAGACAAAATTTAATGTTTCAATTTATTGAAGAAAAATTTGGAACATTACAGTCCTCCCCTCCCAAATGTTGCTTGTCCCCAAGCAACTGCAAGGATAGAACTGAAGAATCTCCACTCAAGGCATGGAGTCTGAAATATAATGAAGAACATCTCCCCCATGTTGATCCTCCATCCCCAAGCAATCATCCAAACAAAATGAGCCACCTCCCAACAAGGCAACTCCTGAAAATCTCCTTCCACCTCAAGCTCCGGTAATGAAGGTGGGCTGAAAATCTGAACTTGGCAAGCATCATAGCTTACCCCATGCTGTCCTTCTCTCCACTCATGACAAGTGTAGAGTGTATGCTGATCCTGGGCTGCAAAAGTATTGCCCTCAAATGGCAAAATGAAGAAAAATCCTCCAAAGAGTTCTCCTCCAACAATGAAGAACAGGCGGGCCCAAAACATATTATCCATGATGAATAGGACATGGTCATCATAGAATATCCCAAGGAGAATTTTGTTGCAAGTTTTACATGATGATGCATGATGCAAACAATATCTCACAAGGATACAGCGCAGTTCCACCCACTGCAACTTCAGAAAATTACATGGCAAGCAATGTACAAGATTCATCACATCTACTAAAGGATAGTAAATGACTGAATGTAACAACAATACATGATCAAGCACTTGCCCATGGCTATACAATGGATGAATATCAGCCTCATGGCCCACCTCAAAAGGAAACAAACATGTGGTTGTGGTGGCCATATCTACTCCCATGCTCCCATTAGAACATGTAGTGCAGAAAATGTGAGAATTTTTCCCACTTAAAGACACATCCAACTCATGTGTCTCCATCATAATCATGCTTCTCATACAAATCTGATCTATATCAGCAAATGAAGTCATGATCAGCAATAGAATGAAGAGAATGTTGAAGGTTTCAGGTGGTGCAAGAAGGTACCAACAGCTTCCCAAACAAGTACATCGCAGTTTTACAAGTTGCTGCTTGAGGAAAGTACAAGGCAAAATGTTTCTTCTTACATGGTTAATCATGCATGTCCCCATATGATACATGTTAGAGTGCATAAACTGAACATACAAGTGATGATAAAACATTTGCCCATGGCCACAAAAGAGATGGCTGCCTCCATCATGTATATTGGCCCAATACAACTCATGGAGCAATGTGACAAGCTTGCCCTCTTGTGAAGCAATGCACTACATAAGAATGGTAAGAGTGTGCAAATCAATGAATGTATACACAAACTTCTCACCATATGCTGGAAGTAAGATGGTACATGGATCCATGAATGAGTCCTCCATAGTGTTTTGGCATGCTATGAAGAAAAATGAACCATGTGCTGCAAGAAGGTGCTTGGACCCCCAAGTCAAGAAGAACATGCCACAGTGGTAGATGGCTCTATCATCATTACCTCCTCTTTTATCATCAAGTGCAATAAATATGAAATGATCCTGGAACCTGTGGGTTATGGATCCTCCACATTTCCGCTGGGCACACTTCATCCATAAGGCTCTGCTCCAAAGTGACAGCGTTGTGAGCTTATGCAAATAAACCCCTGCCAATACCAAACTCTGTTCTTTGACATGCTCCTTGTCAAAGATTCCTCTAATAATGTTGCAACAAATATGGAATACTCCCCAAGATGGAAGAGCTCCCAAATCATCAAAGACCAAAGAGATAATGCCATCTCCTCTTCCTGCAACATCATGCAAAGTGTGAGAGCAAATCTGCTCTTGCTCTCCCAGAAACAGGCAAAGCAACAAGACATTTTGCTGCCTCCCCATACCTCCATCATACCGATCATGTGATGAAGACATGATGAATGATATGAGTATCATATCAACACCATGCATCCATACTCTATGCTGCTCAATGATGTAAGTACCCATCCTCTTACTCTTAGGAAGAGTGTTTGCCAAGCGATGGCCAAACTCTTTCAAGAGTAATCAGCGCAGCCAAGCCTCCTGCTGCCCAGTATCATAGATCTGCAAGTCGCCTCCTAGCTCCTTGCTCATCAACCAAATCCACTCAATCGCTTGTGGATGCCTCCTTCTTCTCCTCATCTTGGTACTCCTCCCATGAGGGCTACCATTCTCCCAAATCAAATTCCTATCTTTGCACTTCATGGGATTTTGAAATGTAAGCTTCTCAAGGATCAATGAGACCCTATCAAGAATCAAATAGGTGGTAGGCAAAAACCTCCCATCATGATGTGTATGGCTCAAGGAATGTCCAACACAGGCATGAGAGATGTTATCCATCTTAAGATGTCCTCCATCTTCTATCTGCTCTTGTGAGAAAGGAAGAAAATCTTTGCACTCCATGGTGTGTTGAAGTGCACCTCTGATGAGATCTCTCCTTGAGACCTCCCTTTTATCAATAGTCTTCCAAAACCGATGAGGTCTTGGATCTGAAAGTAGAAGTTCCTCTTTGAGCTGAGAGGAGCACATTGAGAAAGTGTCATTTTGAAGGGAGAAAGGGTTTCTTACTCCAAGATGTCTACCATCAATCTTCAAGGCTTCAAACCCCAACCTCCAATGTGATGTACAATCCAACAATGGCTCATGAGAATGATGGTTTGATTCCTTCTTGAGTGTTTCCATGTTGCACAACGCAGTGCAACCAAGCTGCTCTATAGTAGCAATGGGATTTGACCCTTGGTCATGCAAAAGTAAATCTCCACATTGATCAAAAGAATTTGCTGCAACAATGGAATGTGGAAATATTTTCATACCTTGATGTGCATTTGGAACTTCTTACAGGGCTGCAAGAGTCCCTTCCTCAAAAGTGTTGGCTGCCCCAACTGTTGATGCATGTGGCTGCTCCTCCATGAGTGTGACAACGTTATCACAAGCCTCCTCAAGAGGTGATGTGATATTTTCTTTCTTTGCTCTTTCTCCATCAAAGGTTTGGATCAACCTTTGAGTGAACTCTGCAAAAGTCTTCACCCTTGCAATGGCTCAAGTGGTTGCACCACCAATCATAGGCTTCACCCTCCAAGTGCAGCGCTAAGATTTCAACAGCTTCTTTCCCTGCTATAGGATGTAGTAGGAAAAATGCCTCCAAATTTCTCACCCAAGTTCTTGCATTAGATGACCCATCAAAGGTAGACAACATAAATCTATTGCCTTTGATTTCTTTTCTGTTACATGGTCTCTTCTCTTCCTTTCGCTGGATGAAATGAGGAAAATCTAGAGTCTCCACAGATGTAGAGACCCTCTTTTAAACATTCCTAACTTTTACACTTAATTTCAGAGTTTTGCCAGAGAGGGACTTAGCTAATTCGACCAACAGGGTAATCACTGCTACAACTATCATCCTTTTAATGAATACATTCTAAGACATCCTTTCAGCATGAATGAATCTAAACATATATAAATATAAGTCAACAGTCATACGATTTTATGCAGATCAGCAATGAAATTTCAATTTTTCATAAGGAACTAATCTATACATGGGAAAATACCTAGAATAAAGCTGATGATTTAATGGTGGTTCTCCTCCTGTGATGCTGTGGATAGTTGAATAGTTCACCGAAACAATCAAATCCTCCCAGCCAATCCAGGAACAATCCCAGACCCAGAGGATGTTTCCTCTGCCTCCGTGCCCAGATTTCCAAGATAACAGAGACTCCCTTTCAACACAAATCCTTTCTTATCATAATATCACTTGTTCAAACAGAAATTCAAATATTAAAATTACAAGCATTCTACAATCACCCTAATCCCAAAAAAAAAAAACAATATTGATATGAGTATATGAAATCCTGAACTTCAGGACAAAGTTTTTGAAGGGAGGAAGTATGTAACAACCCGTTCCTGAGTTATCCGCAATGATATTAGTGTGTGTACGGTATAGGCATTTGATAGCTACACCTGCCTATCTCGCACACATCGCACTAGTACACCTAATTACTAACATCAAGATTACCTGAGTTAGAAATTAATATTATGATTTCAGATTAATACTCATATTAATTTAGTATAAAGTATATAAAAATGAATAATAAAAAGAAAATAAACTTGAGTTGATTAAAATATATATATATAGTTAATTTAATATTCCAACATAAACCTTACTCATAAAAGTACTCAAGATTCAAGTCGTATCAACCTAAACCAATTTTATAACCATAGATCACCTCTCCTCTTTAATAGCAATCACATGATACATCTCCTTAAATAACATTCATACCTTCCTTTAAGAAGATCATATCTTGATGGAGAAAGGGCGATGGGGTAAGATGTATGGCGGTGAAGAAAGTTATTTAAGGAAGATGATACGAAGGTGAAGGGGGCAGTCTTTTAAACTTCTGCTGATTACCAAGTGATATTATGATAAGAGAGGATTTGTGCTGAAAGGGAGTCTCTGGTTTTTTTGGAAATCTGGGCATGAGGGCAAAGGAGACATCCTCTGGGTCTAGGATTGTTCCTAGATTGGTACAGAGATTTAGTTGTTTTCGGTATTATTCAATACAACATCACGGGGGAGGAGAACCACCATTGATAACGACTTTATTCGGGTATTTTCCCATGTGTAGATTAGTTCCTTATGAAAAATTAAAAATTTCATTGTTGATACGCATAAAATCATTATTCTTTTCAACGCTTATATTTATATATGTTTAGATTCATTCATCTTTGAAAGGATGTCTTAGAATGTATTCATTAAAAGGATGATATTTACATGCTTGATGATTACCATTGTTGAGTCGAATTAGCTAAGTCCTTCTACGGCAAAACTGCGAAATTAAGTGTAAAGTTAAGGAAAAGGTAAAACGGGTCTCTGCAGAAGGCTCTAGGTTGAGATCTATACTCAACAAGGTAATCACCGAGGATCTGATGATCCAAGTATCTTCCATGCTCAATATCTTCTTCTTGATGAGAATAGGAAGTGCATGGTACTTCCTCTTCTTTTTCTTCAATCTTCTTGACCTCCTCAAGGGTGGATGCATCTCCTTTGGATCTGAAAATAGATGAGAATAAACTCATCTTTTTCAACGTTCTGATCTTCTTGGGCTTAGACTCACTGGGTGTATCCACATGCTCCCCATGATCCTGTGTGCCTTCATCCTCCAAGTGCGAGGTAGCCATTTTGATGGCTTCCCCTTCCGTTATTCGGTCAAGCTGGAAAGAGGTATCCAACCTTTCCACCCAATCTTGAATCGTTAAATCAATGGATCTGTCATATGTGGGAAAAGGTGTCCTCCTAGTGGTACACTGCAACTCTGAACTCTGCGTGCTAGACCCCCCACTGTTCCTTCCTCCTTCATCCTGCCTGAGCTGACAATAATCTCTGAAGGGCAAAGCCGCTCTGAAGTTTTCCCCCATGGACTACCATTCGCAGAAATAATCTCCATCATGATAATGTTGATGTCCTCTATGATGGTCGCGGGGTCTGCTGTCCCGCTTGATCTGAACAAAGTCTTTGAATAAAATGGCATCCATGAACTCCTGCCCAGCTGCCTGGTACTCAGCAAAATAATCACCTATGCGATCAGACTCTAGTTCCTCCTGTGCTTCTGTCTCAGTGTCTGTGTCCAGGAAAGTGGGCATAGTGGAACGGGCAGGGGCATGTGAAGCTTGGTGCGGAGTGGCAACTCGCTCTTGCAAATGGTGATATGTGCCCGACCCCTCACTAACCTAGCGACCCCTTGAGGTTTCACGCTGTCTAGCCTCCACAACAGTGAATCTTTGACCCATCACCTCTATCTGTCTCGCCAGATCCTGCACTGATTTGAGGAGTGCTTCCCCAAACTGTTTTGCATCACTATCATCCGCCATTGGCTCTCCCTGCTCTGCTTCTACCGCAGGCTCCTCCTGTTCTGCATCCACCACTCGAACGCAGTCTCCATCTCCATAGGTGTTCTCCAACCTACACTCAATAGCTTTGTACTTCCTACCTCTGTGGCCAGATGAGTATGAATTCTTCAGGTGACATAGGCTTTACTGAATCCACGGGGGTGAGCTGAATCTAACCACTCTGATACCAGCCTTATTACTTAAAATTTGTTGTTAGTGAGGGCGGCATCCCAAGGTGTTAAGGGTGAGCTCAACAGCCCATCGGAGCATCTCGAGGGCCGCAGCTAAACAACCTCGCAGACCTCGGACACGTGGCAAGGCTCACCCTCAACAGGGCTGCCCTAAACAGGGATATTACAGCCCACCACGCTCCGCAGGTCTTGACCTCGAGACCTCCGCTCTGATACCACTAAGGCCCAACCACTACACCAAAAGCCCGGACTGTTAGTGAGGGTGGCATCCCAGGGTGTTAAAGGTGAGCTCAACAAATGACCTGAGATCCCAGGACGACAACCAAAATAACCTCAAGAAATTAAACAGCCCCCCGGCAGCACTGACACGTGGCGTGCTCACCCTCACCAGGTCAGCTTCGAAACAAAGGATATTAAGGGCAAGCACATTTGCTATTGTGCAAGTGATTTGGCTTTATCTCGTATGTAGATGTGGGTTTTTCCGGGGACAGTTGTCCAGAAAATCCTTGTGTGTTACTTTGTCATTGTGCAAGTTATTCGGTTTTATATCTGCCCTTAATGCATTTACTTTGATATTACTGCCGAAGATTTCAGATTAATAACTTGTGTAAGTAGGAGAAGTAAATCAAGAACTTAACACTAGGGTTTCTGTTTAATTAAAATTCAGAAATTTTCATATGGTATTAGAGCGATTGCAGATCTAGTTGGAATTCCAGCAAGACAGTGGAAGAATCTTTGTTGTAGAAAGCAGCAGAGAAAGCTGCAGCAGATAACTTGGAGAGGGCAGCGTATCAGCAGAGGGATGCAGAGGCAGCAGAGCCACGCAGAGGTTGACACAGAGTAGCGCAGTGCCTTCCAGAGGGACGCAGGAGCAACCTGCGTTGCGCAGAGGTTGCACTGAGCTAGTCTGCTCACGCAGAGGCCAACTAAGGTGAAGCATTCTAGAATTTGCTTGCTGTGCAGAATGTCATGAACCAGAAGTTGAGCTGCAGACCTTCAGCAGTTGTTGGTGGGGTGAAGATTCTGCGAGTGCAGAATTTAGCCTAAGCTAAGTTGACAAAGAGCAGGAGGAGAACAACTTCTTAGAAGATTTCTTGCCAAAGAGATATGAAGATCGATAAGAGGATCGAAGAGAGACGATTCGTTTTGTTTGGCAGGCTTCCAAGGGAGGGAGTCAGTTGTCGGAGGGAGCAAAGGGTGCCTTTCTCGCCAAGGACCCTAGATTTGAGTCTCTAGTAGAGAAAAGGAGGATCAATTACGACAAATATCTGAGAAGATGGCGCCACACGGACTGCTTGATCAGGATAGGTTTGACAGCCTGTCCAACTTTGCGATCTGGAAGGCCATAATCCTGGTAGTCCTTGAGGCCTACGGTATACGGGAGCATGCAGAGAAAGTCTTGGCTACATTGACCGACGCGAAGCTCTTGGAGAAGCACAATGAAGCAGCGACACATGCCAAGTGCTTCATTATGGATGGGGTCAAAAATCATGTGGTACCACACATAGCTGAGAAGGAGACGGTTCATGAGATGTGGGTAGCCCTAACCAGATTGTATGAAGGTGCATCCCAGAAAAATCGCCACAGAGCAGGTTGAGGTTATTCATGATGACCAAGGGGGAGGAGATTGAACACCTGTCCGATTGCCGGTCGTCCGGGATCAGCGAGCGCGCGGGGGGTCAAAGGTAGATGACGATGTCATGGTGAGGACTGCTCTCAATGCAGTCACAGAGGACTGGGAAACTTTTGTCCAAAGTCTCTTGGGCAGAGCGGACCTTCCCAATTGGGACAACATGTGGGCTATTCTCCGACAAGAGGAGATCCGCCGCATGACCAAAAGACAGTACAACGTCGGTATGAGCAAGTTGAAGGAAGAAGAGGAAGATGCAACCTTGGCATCAAAGAGGCAGCAAGGGAAAAAGAAACGTGATCTGTCAAAGATCAAATGTTTCTAGTGTGACGAATTTGGACATTTCGCAAGCAATTGTCCTCAAAAGAAAAAGAAGGAAACTTCTAGTTCCAAGGCTACTGTAGTAGACGATGGCTCCGACGATGATGTAGCCATGAGTGCTCATGAACCACGAAAGTGCGACGATCTTGATCTGTAGAGCAGCTACAGAGTGATGGCGGGATCCTTGAATATCCCCACTTTTGGATCACATACGAGCTACGGGAGCCTTAAGACAGTAGCGGGACAAGTGGAGTAGTGGGTACAGAGGATCACGAATGGAGCAGAGGCAGAGCTGACACGCTGATGAGGGAGCAGTATAGTGCACATACAACAACATCGTACAATACGCAGTGCATCATTGTAGCAGCGCAAAGGCTTTAGGAGGACAATGCAGCGCAGCAACAACGTAGAGTACAACAATGTAGAGGCAGCGCAACGACAACGTAGAGTACAACGACGCAGAGGCAACGCAGAGCAGGTCTGCTTACACAATGCAGAGTTGCAGCAGCGCAGTAGCCTTCAGAGGACAGTGCAGAGCAGCAACCTATGGATCTTCAGTGATGAGATGCAACCCAACTGACTTGTCTGTCAAAGATTGGGCAGGGGTCCTTCAGTTGCTTACTCTCATCAATTGAGTTGCAGTGCAACAGTTAGCAGTGGCAATGCTATGAGTAGCACGATGCAACAATTTGAGAGGGAGCTGTAGTATAGATGTAGCAATGACGGTGGCAGCGTCATGGGCAACAGTACGGGAGAGCAGCAATAGCGCAGTGATGAAGGGCAGCAGGCCAAGCATCAACGCAGAGACCCACACCAGAGATTAGTGCAGCCTTCAGGGTGAAGTGTTTTGCTAGAGCACATTCCTCGCTAAGAGGGAGTGTTGAGATTTTGGGTTAGCATCGGATGTGCTCTAGCTTCCAAACTTTGTGAAGGGAGAAGTAAATCAAGAACTTAACAGTAGGGTTTCTGTTTAATTAAGATTCAGAAATTTTCACAATTGTCATGTATGAAAGACCCTTTTGGGCATGTTACATATTGTAAAGAAAAACATATTTGAGTTAAATTAGAGTCAAAGACCCTCCAAGACCTTGTCATGGTGCCTCAAGCAAGTCGGCCTCCATGAAAGATCAACTCGGCCTCAAGGAAGCAATTCGTACCCCTAGATAGCTTATATAAGAAGGAACTCGACCTCATTTGGACACACCTCAAGGAAGTTCAATCTCCTCAAGAAAGAAGCTGGAAAAGGACGAAAATCAAGGATAAGAAGAAGAAAAGCAAGATCAAAGTTTTTAGATCTCTCTCTCTCTCTCTCTCTCTCTCTCTCTCTCTCTCTTGTGTTAGGGTTTCTAAAGTTGTTCGGAAAAATCAAGTTGCTAGGAAAGTCGAGTTGCTGGGCAAGTTGAAGCGTTGGAAAGTTGTTGGGCAAGTCGAAGCGCTGGAAAGTTGTTGGGCAAGCCGAAGTGTTGGAAAGTTGTTGTAAAATTTCAGTCCCCACTTCGATTATCATTTTTCCCTTATCACTCCATGCATTTAATGTTAAATCCAAGCATGATAAAAAAACTAAAATCTAGAAATGAAATTTGTTGTTGAAAATACAAATTTGGAGATTTTACTACTGCTGGAAAATACACAGAAAAGAAAATTATAACCAGACAGAAAATGACACAGTTATTTTTGGTCAATGTGACCCTGGAAAAACCCCCTACAACTCTTGGGGAAAACCAATGTGAGAGCTCTTCTTTATTTCTGAAAATCTTTTACAGAGAAAATGAAATACACAGGAAATATTCTAGCATTCACAAGATATAGACTTATCTCGACTTCTGTGCATAAACTCCACCTCAAAAATCATGCCACAGCAAAACAGAAAACAACAATAAATGTTGTACGGACAACCTTGGGAAATGTGCCCAGAAAACCAACGTACAACCGATATGGATTGTACAGTAGAAATGCCTCCTCGAAAATTGTGCCCAACTAGCTCGAAAACTGTGCATAGCTGCCTCAGTTTTCGTGTCTTCAGTCGACTGATATTTCTCCCTCTATATCTATGTCGTGCCTCCTTGGAATGTGTGCCAAATAGCTGTTGTACAGTATTGCTGTCTTGGGATGCATGCCAATACTCCTGCTGTACGGATTTGCTGTGAATGCCCTCCTTGGAATGCGTGCCAAAGATTTGCTTCTTTCCTGCATCTCTTCCCTGCTCAAAAATTTCTCCTTGCTCTCTCTTGCCTTCTCTCAAATGCTCATGAAAGAATAATGTGATTTTTTCTTCTTCTTCTCTCCTTTTACCCTAACCTAAGTGACTTTGAGTGATCCCTAGATCCAATGGCTGAGATAGCTTTAGATCAAGGGCTGAAAATAAATGCACATTATTTTCACTTTTTCTATTTAATCACTCACCCACTTAAATAAAGTCCCACTTAGCCTTTTATTTCCACAATCACTTTTTCACTTTCTAATTCTTCATTGACTTTAATAAAGTCACCTTTAAATTAGAATGTAACTTTATCACTTATAAAGTCACTTTTAGGAGAAGAAGTACAATAGAGTGGACACTTTTCCCTAGGCAAAGGATCAAAGCCATGGGGAACCACTTGTCCTCTGGTACCCAAAATTTAACACTCCCTTTTACCGAGGAATGTTTTCCTCACCACTCCCATTTGTCTCTGAAGTAGACATGTTTGCCTCATGGTAAGGCTTTGGTGAAGATGTCTGCTACCTGCTCATTTGTGGAGATGTACTCAAGCTTGATTGCTCCCTTTTGGACATAGTCTCGAATGAAGTGATACTTGATCCCAATATGCTTTGACATGTCATAAAAAACTGGATTCTCCGTGAGTTTTATGCAACTCTGATTATTGCAGAAAATGACAGAAGGTCTCAATGCCTGACCAAATAGACCAAACAACATTTTGCGAAGCCATATGGCCTCACAACGAGCCAAACTAGCAGCCATGTACTCTGCCTCAACTGAGCTCAATGCAACTGACTGTTGTTTCTGGCTGAACCACGACACAACCGTCGAACCCAACCAAAAATAACACCCTGAAGTACTCTTCTTGTCTAAAGCACATCCTGCCCAATTTGAATCTGTGTACCGTGCCTGTCTCACTCCATCACCCTGTCTATAGTCCAGACCATAATCCACAGTACCCTGCAAGTAACGAATAATGTGTTTTGCAGCCACCCAGTGCACTCTCCTGGGCTCACACATGAACTGACTCATAGTGTTAACTGAAAAACATATATCTGGTCGAGTGTTGACCAAATACATCAATGATCCAATCAACTGTCTATATAGTGTAGGATCCACCGACTCGGAATCGGAAGTGTGAAGCTTCTTCCAGTTAGTGATCATAGGTGTAGACATGGGTTTGTAGTCCTCTATGTGAAATCTGCTAAGAATATCCACTGTGTACTTCCCCTGTCCCAGGAAGATATGCCCCTCTTGCCACACCTCCAATCCCACAAAATAATGCATCAAGACGATATCCTTCATCTCAAACTCTGAAGCAAGATTTCTCTTGCAACCCTCAATGAGTCTCTCTGCTCCAGTGATCACCAAGTCATCAACATACAACACCAAAATGAGAGGCTCCTCGCTTACCACAATGAAGTATAGGTTCGGATCAACCTCACTCTTAGTGAAAACCAACTGCTGCAAGTATGTATCAATCCGAGAGTACCAAGCTCTAGGAGCTTGCTTCAGGCCATAGAGTGCCTTTTTCAATTTGCATACATGGGTCTCCTACCCATGCACCTAAAAGCCCTACGATTGCTCAATATAAAGTTCCTCCTGAATGAAGCCATTGAGAAAGGCGGTCTTCACATCCATCTGGTGGATCTTCGAACCCATCTCTGCTGCAATCGATATAATGGAGCGAATAGATGTATACCGATCTACAGGAGCGAAGGTCTCCTCATAGTCAACTCCCTCTACCTGTGAGAACCCTCTAGCCACAAATCGAGCCTTGAACTTCTCTATGCTGCCATCTGCAGCATGCTTTATCTTGTAGAGCCATCTAGAAGTAACGACTGATTTACCTTCAGGCCTAGGCACTACCTCTGAAACATCGTTCTTCATAATAGAAGAATACTCCTCCATCATGGCCTCTCTCCAAACTTGCTGGCTGGCTGCTTCCTCATAACTACAAGGCTCAGTGTCAACAATGCTTGTTACCAATGCCATGTAACTACAAAACCGCTCAGGTGTTCTACTCTCTCTGACTTGTCTGTTTGGACCTGCAACTGATGTGGCCTCGTGCAAGGTGTCTTGAAGCCACTTGGGCTTCCTCTTCCCTGAACCTACTTCTTCCACTAGAGTGAAAGAATCCTCATCATCATCAGAAGTCTGAACCCTTGAAGGCCTTCCAACTGACCCCATACCTCTACCAGTGCTTGTAGAACCTGATGTACCATTCGAGTTGTCCATCAGTGGACTATCCTGTGAACTGCTTTGCGGACTGCCCTGCATGCTGCCCGAAGATTCCCTCACCTGACTTTGAGGGCGACTGCCAATCGACGGAGTTGAAACTATAATAGATGTACCTCCTGATCCCTGACCTCTTGCACCCTGTGCACTAGATCCCTACGACTCACTCAACTGCTGCTGGTCTGGTGACTCTATATAATGTAACTCCGGTGACCTCCTGAATGCTCTCTCCTCCTCGAACTTTACATCCCTCCAGACAACCACTTTCCTCTTTGCAGGAATGTAAATCCGGTAGGCTTTCGAGGTCTCGCTATAACCCACAAAGATGCCCTTGTTTGTAGTAGGTTCTAGCTTGGTCCTGCTCTCCTTGGGGACATAAGAATATGTAAGGCACCCAAAGATACGAAAGTGCCCAACATCAGGCTTCTTCCCAGAGAAAGCCTCCTCAGGAGTCACATTCCCCAAGGCACGATGTGGACTCCTGTTCTGTAAGTAAACAAAAGTGTTGCAGGCCTCTGCCCACAAAAATAAAGGTAACCCTTGATCGTGAAGCATGGCTTTGGCAGCCCCTACAATGGATCTGTTCTTCCTCTCTGACACCCCATTCTGCTGGGGGTTGTAAGGAACAATGTTTTAAAAAACGGAATCGGTCAGCTACCAGGTCGAGGTAATGACTCGGTAATGACTCGGAATCGGTAATGACTCGGTCGACCAGGTTTCAATGACTCGGTTTTTGTAAAAAATACATTAAATATTAATTTTTTTGTACAAAAACATAAATTTAAAGATTTTTATTCATGTTTCCAAACACGAAGCATTACAATATAGACAAAAGACAACATATGATAAAAGTAGGCTCTCTACGACTGTGCTCAATCAATGTTTTAAAACCTAACTGCACCGATCTATGGCCTAATGAACCTAAGCCTCTAACTCAACCAGTTCCAATCCTGGAACTGCCGCATGCCAATGAACCTATTTAAAAATACATTAAATAATTATTTTTTTAATAAAAAACTATTTTTAAGATTTGCAACCATGATTCCAAGCCAATAGAGACAAAATATGCAAAGTTTGCTCATTTATATACCATGCAAAGGTGAATATATCAAAATGGCACCGAGTGCAATACATATCATCAAAAAATACATAAGCAATGAGGCTCCAAATGGCCCATAAAGTCCAAAAACAATGCTACAAGCTATGAGGCCATTGGCCTAATACAAGACTACATATTAGTGATCAACAACATGATCACTCCTCATCATGATCAAAATTATCACCACTACTAGACAAGGGATCATCAACATGAGCTACATAAATAATATGGCTCAAAGTTTGAGGACTCCTAAAACTCCTCGACAACTTTAGTAGTAGTAGTAGTAGCAAAAATAGACATCAAAACTACAAATCACTGAGCAACATGGTCTCTCATGAAACTCATCATTGATTCATCGCTACTAGAAATGGGATCATCAACAAGAGATATATAAACATCATCTAGCTCAAAGTCTTCAGACTTGGATTGCTCAACCTTATAACATGATAGAAATTGAAAAAGTTTAACATGCCTAACCAATGATTTTGGTTTGAGTGAAGGGTTCATTTCCTCAACCTTAAAATGCGATAGAAAAAGATTAGCATGCCTAACTAGTTGTTTTCCTTTGATTGAAGGGTACATCAAGGTTCTTAAAGGACTTCATGCTCTTGATCAAATGCCAATATCATACCCTTACACATGATAGAATCAAATGGAAACATTGCAAATTCCCAAACCATGAAACCCTTAAAACCATTAAGTCTGCTGAATTTTGAGTGAAACCTAAAATTCTAGTTTCTCCATATGAAATCCAATGAGGTCGAAACCACTCTTAAACATCCTGAGTCATTTCATGGTAATGTTAAAAATTTAAGTAAAAGTGACATTTCCTTTATTTTTCATTTTCATTTCCTTTATTTTTCATTTTCATTTTCATCCTTTTACTTTAAGAATTTAACATTACCATGAAATGTCAATGCTTCCCTTACCTCCACATCAGCCCTAAAACTCATTTCTGGCCGTGCGTGGGTCCACATAGGGAAAGAGTAGCTAAATGAACCCTCCCATTGGCTCCAAATCAGCCCTAAAACATAACTGTCGCCGAAAATGTGGGTCCGCGGATGAGTTAGCACCTAACCGCCCAAGAAATCGCTTTTTCAAAAACAGCGAAATGCCTAGGTAATGTAATGCCTGCCTAGCTTCGACCTAAGGCTATCTAACTCGCCGTTTGGCTTCTAAGCTTCCTGCCTTCAAAACCTAATGGTTTTTAAAACACGGTTTCAATGACTCGTTTATGACTCCTAAGTTGTAAAAAATACATTAAATATTAATTTTTTTGTACAAAAACATAAATTTAAAGATTTTTATTCATGTTTCCAAACACAAAGCATTACAATATAGACAAAAGAGAACATATGATAAAAGTAGGCTCATGAATATATCCATTATATCAAAATGGCACCCAGTGTACTGTCTGAGCCATAGTACTATCTGACACACCGATAGTAGTGCAAGTACTAGTCAAAACATTTGCCTATTCCAAATTTTATCTCACATATGGTTAGCCATTAACTACCATCATATACCATTCAAGTACTATTTTTTTCCCTCTTCATTTTTTTCCAATTGTGTTGGTAGGTTGGCCTTCCATGGTCAAGTGGATAGTTTGGCCTTCATGGTTACATTTCATGCATTGTTTATACCTGCTCTATGTAGATTTCTCTTGTATAAACCAGAAGGGAATTCTTATCATTGAAGAAATGTCAAGGGTGTAAATTTTCTGCTTGCATTCTGTGGAATGTGTTTATTGACATTCATTTCTAGAGTCTAGATCGTACCTATTGATTGAAATGCTTTTGTTACACAATAAATTGTCAAATAGCAATAGAATCAGGTGTTTATAGTATATACAATGACAATGGCGCCTTCACATAAGATTAGCAAACCATAAACATAAAGACTCCTAGCTAACAATTTCCACCACACAATGGTATGTGTTGTTCACAACTTCAAGACTGTTCACAGCCAATATTGTATCACAGACACAGTAATAGACATAGCTAATCCATTATCCAGTAGTTCTACTAAAGTCTGTAATAATCTACTTCTGTCCCGAGTCACAAATGCTCAAACAAATTGCACAAGATAGATGTGAGCTCAATAGAGGGGGTGGGTTAGTTTTATAGCATTGGGAGGGCTTAGGGATGCATAAAAAACCCTAACAGCAAATAAAAATCGGTTTTAAAGTCCGCAAATTAGCAATTTTTGGGCCCACCGGCCGCCGGCATTGACCAGGCCTGGTTGACTCGGGCTCAGCCTGGTTGGCCGGTTTATTACCGAGCCGGCCTGGTCATTACAAAAACCGGCCGGCTCGGTAATAAACCGGCCAGCCTGGCTGGTTATGAACCTGGTCGGACCGGCCGCCCAACTGGCTCGGTCGACCAGGCCTGGTCGGTTTCGACCAGGCCGGTTTTTAAAACAGAGGTAAGGAACAGTGAACTCCCTCTTAATGCCTGCCTTGGCACAAAAATCCACAAACTCACCTCCATTGTCTGACCTGAGTACCTTGATCTTCCTGCATGTCTGGTTTTTCACAAGAGCTTTGAACTCTTGAAACTGCTTGAAGACCTCGCTCTTGGTCTTCAAGAAATAGATCCAGGTCTTCCTCGAGTGGTCATCAATGAATAAGACATAATACTCAAAGCCAATCAAGGACACATGAGACCTTCGACCACTCACATCGGAATGAATCAAGTCAGGGATCCCCGTTGTCCTGCTGTCACTATTGGGAAAAGGAGATTTTGCAAACTTCCCCATAGCACATCCTCTACATACATCAAGGTGATCAGAACTGTAGTCTGGCACACCAATGGTGATCTCCCGCAATGTCCTCAAGGCCCCATGATACATGTGACCCATCCTGCGATGCCAAATCTCACACAACTCTGAACTGCTAGAACTGTTGTCAGTCCTGTCCTTGGTACTGCTACTCAATGCCATCAGTGGCTGGAATGAGAATATGTACACTTTAGCATGGTGCACACCAATCACTCTAGTTGAAGCAACTGGAGTTCCCTTAGGATATATGAGCACCTGCCCATTCCTGAACAACACCTCATACCCTCTGTCCTCAAGTGCTGAAACAGATATCAAGTTCTTCTTTATTCCAGGCACATATAGAACATCTGACACTTTCAAGGGAGGTTTGGGTTCCCTATCAAATGTTAATGTTCCAACACCGACTGCTCTAACAATGCTGTCATCACCAAGTACTACCTCAATATCAATATCACTCTCTGATAGCTCTGAGAAGTACTCCCTGACTCCTGTCATATGGCGAGAAGCGCCACTGTCAACATACCAAACACTAGACGATGCTCTGCTAGTAGAGGCGAGTGCACACTCCCTCTGAACCTGTATGGCAGGTGATACTGCACTGGAGGCCTCACAAGCTATGAATCCAAACTCTCGATCAAAGCTCTTTGAGAAGCCCTCTATCTTTGTAGAAGCTGCCATGGTTTTCTCTTTCCCTTTCTTATTTTTCTTCTCTGGACACACAATAGCATAGTGTCCCGTTTTTTGACAATTCCAACATTTGACTTTGGAATAGTCCTTTTCTTTTCTCTGCTACTTGCCTTTACCTTTTCCTTTGCCTCCACTGGAGGAAGCACCCTTCTTTGATTTGCCTTTCTTGCCTCTTTCCAACAATGCCACATTGTCATCCTCCTCCCCCTATTTGGCTGCCCCTAGATGGTTCTGAATGCAATCATCCCACAACCTTTCCCATCTGGGAAGGTTCTCCCTGATCTTATTCTGAATGCAATCATTCCACAACCTTTCCCATCCGGGAAGGTTCTCCCGTGCGACAATACCATCTACAAAACTCTCCCAAGACTTGGGAAGTCTATGCAAAGCTATCCTCACCAACTCAGTGGGTGCAATGGTCTCTCCTACAGCTTCCAACTCATCTCTCACTAAAGTGATCTTGGTGAGGTATGTTGTAGCACTGTCAGTCTTAGCCATTCTTATGGCCTTTAGTTTCTCCTTTAGGACCATCTTATGTTTCTCATTTGAGCTTTGGTAAAGCCCGGTCAAGGTAGTCCAGATTTCATGTGCATAAAGTCTTTCCTCTCACATGAGGAACGACATGATCTTTGACTCCATCCAAAATCAGTCTTTTGGCCTTAGCATTCTTTTTAGTGAACTCTGCTAACTGTGCTGGATCATCAGGAAGTGCTACTGGGTGCTGGGTGGTATGTATCATAATGCCCCAGACCTCTGCTTCCTCAAAGATACTTTGGATTCTTTCCCCCCATGCACTATAGTTACTCTGCCCATCTAACCTGTCTTCAACCCTCAATCCCAAATACATGATTCACTGTCCTATAAAACTGAAATTTCAAATCTGGGTAAAGGGTTTCTGTTTTCTGTGTAAAAATCAGACTGCTGTAATTTACACACTACTGTCCCAGATAATGATTTCCAGCCAACTAAGTTCTGATACCATGTAAAATTTCAGTCCCCACTTCGATTATCAGTTTTCCCTTATCACTCCATGCATTTAATGTTAAATCCAAGCATGATAAAAACACTAAAATCTGGAAATGAAATTTGTTGCTGAAAATACAAATTTGGAGATTTTACTAATGCTGGAAAATACATAGAAAAAAAATTATAATAGCCACACACAAAAAATGACAGTGATTTTTTGTCAATGTGACCCTGGCAAAACCCCCTACAACTCTTGGGGAAAACTAGTTTGAGAGCTCTTCTTTATTTCTGAAAATCTTTTACAGAGAAAATGAAATACACAGGAAATATTCTAGCATTCACAAAATACAGAGTTATCCCGATTTCCGTGCATAAACTCCACTTCGAAAATCATGCCACAACAAAACAGAAAACAACAATAAATGATGTACGTACAACCTTGGGAAATGTGCCCAGAAAACTAGTGTACGACTTGTACAGACTATACGAAAATGTACAACATAAATTCCTCCTCGAAAATCGTGCCCAGTTGCCTCGGTTTTCTTGCCTTCAGTCCACTGATATTTCTCCCTCGAAATATGTGTCGTCCCTCCATGGAATGCATGCCAAATCGCTGTTGTACGGTATTGCTGTCTTGGGATGCGTGCCAATACTCCTACTGTACGGATTTGCTGTGAGTGCCCTCCTTGGAATGCATGCCAAAGATGTGCTGCTCTCCTTCACCTCCTCCATGCTCAAAAATTTCTCCTTGCTCTCTCTTGCCTTCTCTCAAATGCTCATGAAAGAATAATGTGATCTTTTCTTCTTCTTCTCTCCTTTTACCCTAACCTAAGTGACTTTGAGTGATCCCTAGGTCCAATAGCTGAGATAGCTTTAGATCAAGCGCTGAAAATAAATGCACATTATTTTCACTTTTTCTATTTAATCACTCACCCACATAAATAAATACCCACTTAGCCTTTTATTTCCATTGCCACTTTTTCACTTTCTAATTCTTCATTGACTTTAATAAAGTCACCTTTAAATTAGAATGTAACTTTATCACTTATAAACGCACTTTTAAATTAGACCGACTTTACCACTTATAAAGTCACTTTTAGGAGAAGAAGTACAATAGAGTGGACACTTTTCCCTAAGCAAAAGATTAATTCCATGGGGAACCACTTGTCCTCTCATACCCAAAATTTAATAGTTGTTGGGCAAGTCGAAGTGCTGAAAATTGTTGGGCAAGTCGAAGAGCTGGAAAGTTGTTGGGCAAGTCAAATTGCTGGAAAGTTGTTAGGATTGAAGTTACAGGAGAAACTATTAGGGTTGAAGTTGCAGAAGAAACTGCTAGCGTCGAAATTGCATAAGAAACTGCTAGGGTCGAAGTTGTTAAAGAAGTTGCTGGGGTCGAAATTGTTGGAAACAAAGCTCATCATGGACAAAGGTTGCCTTGGTCTTGGAGGGGTCTTTGTTAAGGATCTTAGGTCTTGGAATTCGTCATTTGAAGATTTTATAAGGAGAGAAGAATTATTGTGGGTTTTCCTCTTAAGAGGAGAGGTTTTGGCCCTGGTTGATCGCCTACATCTTGTGTCCTCTTGTCTCATTGTTCTTTATGATTTGGTAGTTGTTTGATGATAAGAACACTAAATATAATCAAGAGAAAGAAGAAGCTAATTAAGTTAAGTAAAAATACATCACAAGCTATTATCAAAGTAAGAGAAATCACCTAATGTAGTTGCCCTAGATTTCTCAACAAGCTAAGGGATGTTGAAGTTATCCATACGAGTTTGTGCTTGGGCTTGCATAGAGCCTCAAAGAGGCAATTCAATTCAGCTAGAGGGGAAATCGATTTAGTTGTTGGAGGCCAGGATTTTCACTAGGAGGCCAAGCGAATCATTTCTAGAGGCAAAAACAAGAAGGATGTCATTATTAGAGGCTGATTCTGGGTAGTGCAAATTGGCCTGTGCAGAGGCAACGCAAAAGCCTGTGCAAGGGTTTTCCATGTTAGTTTCTGTAGCATCGGAGGTGTTCCAGTCTTGAAACTTTTTGGAGAGGCTAAAACACATGAAATCTCCATAACCTAGAAATCCTTTCTGGAAATTCCACCTAGAAGTGTCTCAATTAGATTATTATCCCATTTTTTATTATTTCCTAAGTCTAAACTTAGGGAAAGGGGTTAATTAATCATAATTAATTGAGATAAGGCGAGAATCATCTAGAAACTCACACAGATCGACTTCGATATGATCTTAGCCTTTGATTAAGTTTTAATCTTGGTCGTTGGGGGTCCAACAAAAGATTATAAGAAGAGGTCGATGGGTAGATGGAGAATATACTTGTGAGAACCACAGAGAGTTTGATTTTCTTGGAGAGTTTAATTTTCCAGAGAGCTAGTAGTGTTGGAAGAGTTCGAGTTTTAATAGGGAAGCAGAGCAAGAGAGGGGCAAAGATAGTGAGGTCGAAGGAAGTTCTCCAGATCCGACAATATGCATTGCAGAGAAAGGCCGAAATTTCTCTAGGAAGATGTGCAAAGGCAATGTAGGAGCGTCATTGGGCAGTTTGATTTGCTGAGCAAGGAAGATGTTTTCAGTTCTAGAGGCTAGGAAGAGGTTCCAGAGTGTCAGAGAAGCGTTTTCCCAGTGAGTAGCAGGCATGGCGACTTGATTAGCAGTTGGTTCGGGTAACACGTGTGGTAGGCAACTTCAGGTTGATGCAAAGCATGCACAAACCCAATAGGACGACTTGCTTTTCAATGGCACTCAAGTGCCAGGATTGCTCGGAGCGAGGGTAATTTCCCTCTAGATATTTTTGTCAGTATTTTCTCTGCAGGATTGCTAGTTTCGGCATCTAGATTGTACTCATGATTTCTCACTGCTGCATAATAATAAAATCCCTCGGTCGTCCACCGGTTTTCCCAAGTTGGGTTTTTCTGAGGAGAATTGTCCAAAAATAACTATGTTAATTTTATGTGTGTGCTAGCATATTTCTCAGTTTCCAATTTATCTTCCGCAGAATTTAATTTGGTGAAAATTGCAGTAGAGAATTATTTGTTATTTCTGTGGGAAAATAAACTATTAATTAATTTACAGTTAGAAGAATAATTTCTAGTTGCTGCAATAGAAGTTAAAGTTTTCACATTCCGGCAGAGGCTCGTTTTGTTGTAGGATTGCTTGTGGAGGAAGGGGACAATTCCCTTATTAATTTTTCCAATATTTCTCTTGGAGAGGATTGCTAGTTTGGCATCCATTTTATTGTACTCGGATTTGTTGCTGAAGAATAATAATAAAACCCTCATCTCTTGCACTGGTTTTCTGTCATGGGTTTTTCCTGGGACATTTGTCCAAAAATAATATTTCTCAGTTCCTACTTTTTATTTTCTGCAATGTTTTTATGGTGAAAATTGCAGTTGTGATTTTATTCGTTGTTTACGGTAGCAAATAAATTGCATTTAATTTTAATCAGCTAGAAGAATAATTTCTAGTTGCTGCAATATTAGAAAACTTCACAACACTAAATGATGAACTTGCATAAGTTGCCAGTAGGATCTATCAAATTTACACTCCCTTAAAAAATGATTTAAGGTTTTTGATGTTAGGGAGATGGATTTTGCAGACCATGATATACCAACATCATTATTATTTATTTTCCAATTCCTAGGTCCATGCCCCCTATACATCTCTATCCTATTTGAGGGGTTTTCAAGGTTTAGCATAGATTCATACTTCACTTTTTGTATCTTGTAGCCATTTTTGTGCTCCCCCTTTGTAATGACATCATGGTACTCAATAGTCCCATTGACCTACTTTTGTGGTCATTTGTTAGCAAGACATACTTTGGTGGGTAGCCCCTAGTAAACAACTAACCATGCAAAGACTAAGAGGTTGTAGCTTAGTCACAAATATCAAACATGATGTAACAGGCAGGTCCAATCCTATAATTTCCCTGGGTCATTCAGCTCTGGCCAGCCTAGCCAAGCACTTTATGTCAGCCAAGTCCTAGCTTCAAAGGTGAATGTATCGTATAATTTGCCACTTGGGCCATTCACCTTTCTGGTCAAATTCCTTTATGAGCTAGCCAAGTCCTCTAGCTTCAAAGGTGAATGTATTCATCTCCTCTTGGTCAAAGTCCTTTATGACCCATACAAAGTCCTTTATGGATTCAAGAGTTGGTCAGTCCAATCCTGCAAAGAACCTCATCATTCTCTTCCAATGAGGGAGACATTCAACATCATACTAAGCTCGTCTTTGTCCACAATCTACTCATTTCTGGATATGTAATCATGTCTCGTATGGAGTGATCCCGGCATGTCCTTCTAGATTTTGAAGCCTCATTGCTTTATGACTTGTGATATTGTTGCAAAGACTCTCTTCACATCATGAGACATATTTCAAACCACATCCAATTGTACAACATACGTACCACATGCTTTGCCATTATCCATTGTATGTTCTTCGACTCAACTATAAACTGGTTCAGGGTGATCACTACAAGGCGAATATTTGGCCTAGTGTTAACTAGGTACTTCACGAATCTAATCAATTGCCTGTACATCATGGGATTCACCAAATCTGAATCTCCAATCCCAAGAAATAGTGTATTTGCCATAATCCTGTGAAAATTCCCTGTCCCAGAATCCTATTGCAGCAAACTGATATTACTTCTCCTACTTAGTAAATTATACAAGTTATTTACTGTGTTCTACAAGTAAATACTGAAGCAAATATATTGCAACCTTCACTAAATAAACTGTGGAAATTAAATGCGGAAACAAGATTTGAGCAAGAAAATTAAACACACATGACACTGTTATTTTTGGACTACGTCCCCGGAAAAACCCAATGCAGGGAAACCGTTGCAACAACTGAGGGTTTGTAACTTTGTATTATTAAGCAGAAGTTTTTGAATACAACTGGATGCCGAAATTTGGCTATCCACAAAGAATATGACTGACAAAGAATTAGTGAGGATTACCTCACACTAACACTAGAGATCCGACATTGACACAACACTGAACTAAATAGCCCCACGCCGCCTTTGCGCAGATCCGCGTCACTCTGGCTAGGGACTGCGTCACCTCCTTTTGTTGGTCGTTTTTCTAGCTGGATGCTGATCTTCTGCCCCTCCGGTCTCACACCCCGACACTCCAGCACTAGATTTAAATGATCCTCAGCAAAACTGCAGATCTCTTCAAAGGCTCAATGCTGCCCAACGTAGCCCCTACGCTGCCTCTTCTGCATCCTCTTCTCTGTCTTCTCTGTAATGTATTCCCAACTTAGGAAAAGATCTTCCAACCTGAATTATCACTGCCCCTCACTGCAATCAGATCAACTCGATGAATCCTCCGACTCCTCTGCGCTGCTCACTTGAGGAAATCGATCTTTAGACTCTCTCCTGATGTGTTTTCCAAATTCCCATCGAAGTCCTCCTTATAATCTTCTCGTTGGATAACCAACAACCCAAATTAAAACATAATTAGCGACTTATATCATATTGACTTGATCTCCGTATTTTTCTAGAAGTTTCACACCCAATTCTATTAATACACTTTAATTGTATTTATTTCCCTAAGTTTAGACGTAGGCTCTCAGTAAAAATAATTAATTATTTTAATAAAACCCCATTCGGGTGGAATTTTCGAAAACACTTTCTGGGTATTTTGGAATACATGTGTTTAAGCCTCCATGAAAAATTTGAGACTTAGAGCATATCTGATGCTACTAGAAATCAACACTGCCTCTTAGCGAGGAATGTGCTCTAGTAATGCATCATGCTGAAACATCACCCTGACTTTGTAACATCTCCATCTCCGCTGCTGATATCTGACACTGTTGCCCATTGTTGCATCTATGCTGCTGCTGACCCTGCGTACTGTTGCCAATTGGATCTGCACTACAACTCTGTTGCTGTTGTTGCTGCAGCAGTAGAAAAACATCCAAAATCACTGAACTAAATGTTCAACATGATGCATCTGATATTGAAGATCTGACTGCTGCTAGTCTCTGCGCTGACCCTCTGAAGTTGTTGACTCCGCGTTGTCCCTTGCTGCACTGCTGCCAAACCTGCTCTGTTTTGCTCAGACTCTGGTGCTCTCTAGCCACTGCGCTGTCACTTTGACACTCCTGCACCAACTGACACTGGTTTGTCCTGCTATTGATGATTTGGGCTCCCCTAGAAAGGTATTGATCCAAGAGGCGGACTCCTCAAGGATCCTGCCCAACTGTATTTCTTTCGAACTACAGTTCTAGATCACCCCAATTCTCCCCTGGAGAGATGTTGGAAATCATGGTGAACACCTCCTCCTTGATCCTTGCAGTTGCAGCTTGCGGATCATGTTTCTCATCCTTGTCCTTCTTCTTGAGAGGACACTACATAGCGTAGTGACCCATTTCACCAAAACATAAACACTTGATCTTCGAGATGTCCTTTTTCCGCCTCCACTGCTCCTGCTGCCCCTCAGATGAAAGGGATGCATTCTCTTCCTCCTCCTTGGGCTTCGACCCACTGCTGCTACTGCCATCAAGTTTACACTTGATCATATCTCGCCTCATCTCTTCCTGCTGAAGGGCGGCCCACATCGATTCCTAATCAAGCAACCTTTCTCTGCCTAGGATGCTCTGGACAAAGACTTGCCATTCCTTTGAGACTGAGTTCAGGGTCAATCTAACCATCTCGGTCCCTTGAGGCATAGATCTGACAACTGCCAACTGATCTCGGGTTTCCTAAAGCTTTGCAAGGAACGTATCAATGCATTCTCCCTTCCGCATCCTCATAGATCACATCTTCTCCTGCAATTACATCTTTCCGCTGCTCGAAATATCCTTGATACAACATCGCTAAGGCATCCCAAATCTCCTTGGCAGTCCCTTTGCCAACGATGTGACATACTACATGGTCCCTCACTCCGTCGAGGATCAAATGCATAGCCATCGCCATAGTCTTCTTGTAGGCTTTCAACGAATCTGCATTTATGGGGACAACTACCACATTCTCGATAAAGGCCTTGAGATCCTGCTCATCTAATAGACAAGTGATCCGTGCTTGCCAAATCACATAGTTGGAGGCACCCTCTAACCGATCTTGATCTCTCAGCCCATTTGCTGCCATCTCTGTCAACAAAAGTCAAATTGCTCCCTCTATCCTCTGCGCAGCTGCTACGCTGGCCTACGCACTCCCTGCTGGAGTATGTAGATTTGTTCCTCGCCACTGCTGCTCTACAACTAAGAAATATAATTCCTTGGCTCGAAATTCAATGAGGAAGAAATTCCCTCAAAAAGTGTCTTCTTCTTCTTCTGATGCTTTTCTGACCCAACAAATGCTGCAAAAAAATTGCGTCCCACCAGTAGACTGCTCTACGCTGAATATTTTGCGACACTGCTCCCTCTGTTGCTGACAAATCACAAACTGGAAATCTTACCTCTTTGTTGACTCACTTAGAGAGATATTTTCCTCGGGAATCTTTCCCTCTAGGCCTGGACTGCGCAATCCCTTGGGGATTCGATCTGCTACTTACGCAGCTATTTGATCTCCCTCTTTCTCTTCAACGTTGAGTTCTTTAGGTTTGCTCTCTTGCTTCGTCTGCGCTGCTCTGAAACCAATGACAACTCTTATACCATGTGAAAATTCCTAGTTCCGGAATCCTATTGTAGCAAACTGATATTACTTCTGCTACTTGATAAATTATACAAGTTATTTACTGTGTTCTATAAGTAAATACAGAAGCAAATACACTGCAACCTTCACTAAATAAACTGCGGAAATTAAATGCAGAAACAATATTTGAGCAAGAAAATTAAACACACATGACACTGTTATTTTTGGACCAAGTCCTCGGAAAAACCCAATGCGGGAAAATCTGTGCAGCAGATGAGGGTTTGTATTATTAAGCAGAAGTTTTTGAATACAACTGGATGCCCAAATCTGTCTATTCACAGAGAATTTGACTGACAGAGAATTAGTGAGGATTACCTCACACTAACACTGGGGATCCAACACTGACCCAACACTGAACTGGACAACCCCACGCTACCTCTACGCAGATTTGTGTCACTCTGGCTGGGGACTGTGTCACCTGCTTCTACTGGTCGCTCTGCTGGATGGATGTTGATCCTCTGCCCCTCTAGTCTCACACTTCGACACTCTGGCACTACATCTGACTGATCCTCAGCAAAATTGCGAATCTCTTCAGAGGCTCAGTGATGTCTCTGTGTGGCTCTACATTTCCCACCGTATCCCCTACGCTGCCTCTTCTGTGTCCTCTTCTCTGTCTTCTCTGCAATGTATTCCCGGCCTAAGTAACCGGATTGGTCCAAAAGGGGCCACGAATCCCCGTATCGGGTACGTATACGTACGAGATTCTGCCCCAAATCATCGGATACGGCGTATTCGAACGGGGTACGGTGTATCCCGACCGTACCCCGTTCGGATAAGCCGTATCCTGTGAAACCGGATACAGCTAGGCTCGCGGGTAAGAAATACGCGCTGTTTTGGCTATAAAGTGGGGTTTTTCCTCACTCTTTTTTCACCCATTTCATTTGTGAAGTGAGAAGGAGAGCTAGTGTGAGCAAGGAGCAAGTGTGAGCAAAGAGAAAGGGAGTTATTTCGAAGAGATTTGAGCATCCGGTAAGTGCATTGTCCCTCTATATTTTGCATTTAGTTTGTTGTTAGTGTTTGCATGTGCATATGTTTTATATATTTGGTTGTTTTTGTTTATTTTTAGACAGGGGCAAAGAAAGGGGAAGAATGTCCCAGTGGAGATGCCCCTCCTGTCCCTCTTTCATCAGGGTCTGCAAGTATTCTATCCATTGGAAGTGGGGCTGCAACAACAGCTTCAAATGTGCAGGGAAAACAAATTGTTGACCCCAAATACCCATTGTGGAAATATGTGACAAGAGAGGAAGGGGAAGCAAAAAAGGGAGGAGGAAATTGTTCATGGAAATGCAATTTTTGCAATGGCCATTTCACTTGCACATATTTCCGTGTGAAAGCTCATTTGTTGGGTATTCCAGGTTGTGGCATTAAATGTTGTACAACAATTGAATCACCAAAGAGGAAGGAATTGGAGAAAGAGCAGAGTATTGGTGAGGCAAATGTGGCAGCAAAATAAAAAAACCAAGAATGATGACCCCCTTCCATTCTTAAGGAAAAGCAGCAACAAATTCCCTTTTGAGACTTTTAGTAGGGGAGAATTAACTAAGAGAAAGGCAACTGCAGTTGGTCCAATGGACAAGATTTTCCAAAAAGAGAAGAGGGAAGAGCTTGATCTCACCATTGCATTTTTTTTCTATCAGAACTTCATATCCTTTAATGTTGCACGGTCACCACTATTTATTGAGATGTGTCGAGCTCTTTGTCATGGGGCTCCATCAGGGTATGTGCCTCCTGGGTCAGAGAAGCTCAGAACCACATTGTTGACAAAGGCAAAGAAAGAGGTGGACAAAATGCTTGAACCTATTAAATCAGCATGGCCAACATCTGGGGTTAGCATTGTTTCTGATGGATGGACAGATCTAGCACGCCACCCACTTATTAACTTCATGGTGTCATCCTCGAATGGTGCAGTTTTCTTGAAATCAGTGGATGCACTTGGACAATACAAGGATGCACAATATATGGGTGAGTTATTTCTCAAAGTTATTGAAAGTGTAGGTGTGGATTGTTGTGTGCAAATCATTACAGATAATGCACTTGTTTGCAAGGCCGCTGGCATGATTGTGGAAGCAAAATATCCACAAGTATTTTGGACACCTTGCATTGTCCATTCATTGAACTTGGCACTGAAATCTATTGCTTCCGATGTGCTTTGGATTGGAGCCATTATTGAGGATGCACGACATATCCGCAACTTTGTACAAAACCATACAAATGCCCTCACTATCTACAAGGAGTACAACAATCTATCATTGTTGAAGATTGCAGATACACAGTTTGCCTCTTCATTCATCATGTTGAAGAGGTTGAGGGAGGTCAAGACCGCTCTTGGGTCCATGGTTATTTCAGAGTTTTGGTCTTTTTGGAGAAAGACGGATCAAGCAGCCTCAAAGAAGGTGAAGGACATAGTGTTGGATGATATATGGTGGGAGAAGGTAGATCTAGTTATTCAGATCATGGAGCGTATCATTTTCTTGCTCCGATTTGCAGATACAAACCAACTCATCCTAGGAGAGGTTTATGAGGGATGGGATTCCATGATTGAGTCTGTGAGGACCATTGTTTTACAGAGTCAGTGCCTAGAGTATGAGACATCACCTGAGGCCTTCTTCACTGTCAAACAAGATATTCTTGTCAGCAGATGGGACAAGAATTGCACACCTTTACATTGTTTGGCTCACTCCTTGAACCCAAAATACTACAGCCATGAGTGGCTGAATGGTGGACCTTCCCGCAGATTCCCTCCTCACATGGATCCTGAAATCTCACAGGGGAGGAAAGATGCATTGAGGAGGATTTTTCAGGATAGGGCATCCCTTGATGAGGTGGAGGATGCCTTTGCAGATTTTTCCACTAGCAGGGGGCGATTTGGAGGCTATGATTTGATTCGAGACAGGGGGGCTAAGAAGCCCCATTCTTGGTGGGCAACTCATGGGGCAACAAGCCCTCCTCTACAGCAGTTAGCCATGAGGCTCCTCTCTCAGGTGACTTCATCCTCTTGTTGTGAGAGGAATTGGAGCACATATGGGAATTTTTATAGTATGAAGAAGGGCAGGCTTGAGCAGTACCGGGCAGAGACAATGGTGTATGTGCACACCAACCTTCGTATCATCTACAGGCAGAGGGAGGATTGGTTGAAGGGAAAGACAAAGATATGGGATGTCTTTCCTGATGATATGGGTCTGGAAAACAATGTTGAGTTGGCATTGGCCAACTTGGATCTCAATGCACCAGTGCTAGAGCCTGTCACATTTGATGATGGAGTAGATGCGTCATCCTCCACACCAGCAGATGCAGAGATGATAGAGGAGGAGGATGCATCAGAGCCAGAGGAGAGTAGTGGTGAGCATGATGATTAGGATGAGGACAGTGATGTTGATTATGAGGATTGATGACTCTGACTCATTGAGGCTTCAGGCTTGTAGTCTTGTAGACTATAGTTGCTTTTGTATTTTCTATTTCTATTTGCCATTGGCAGTGTACTTATGTAACACATTTTGATTCTGATGACTTAATGAGAAAACTACAGTATCTTACTATCTTCAATCTTGTCTTTTTGAGTAAATTTGACAATTGTATCATGTATGGTGTATCGATGTATTATAGTATCAATGATGATGTATGACTCATGAGTATCTATGTTTGCATCAATGAATTTTGTATGAGTTTGTGCAAAAAATATCTAATTTTTAATATATTAATATATATATATATATATATATATATATATATATATATATATTATATTTTCTTTTTTTTAATAAAATAATATATAACGTATCGTATCCCAGAAGTATCCTGTCCGGGGGTCACCGTACCCGAATCCGATTCATCGAATCCCCGTATCCCCGTATCAGGTGACTTAGTTCCTGGCTCAGGAAAAGATCTTCCAACCGGAACTATCACTGCCCCTCACTGCAATCGAATCAACTCAATGAATCCTCTGGTTGCTATGCGCTGCGCACTTGAGGAATTTGATCTCTAGTCTCTCTCTCGATATTGTTTTCCAAATGCCCATCGAAGTCCTTCTTATAATCTTCTCTTTGGATAACCAACGTCCCAGATTAAAACATAATCAATGGCTTAGATCATATTGACTCGATCTTCGTCTTTTTCTAGAAGTTTCACACCCAGTTCTATCAATATACTTTAGTTATTTTAATTCCCTAAGTTTAGACTTAGTCTCCCATTAAAAATAATTAATTATTTTAATAAAACTCCATCCAGGTGGAATTTCCCAAAATGCTTTTTGGGTATGTTGGAATACATGTGTCTAAGCCTCCTTGCAAAATTTGAGACTTAGAGCATATTCGGTGCTACCAGAAATCAACAAATCCTTCATTTCAATCTTCAAGGGAAAACTCTCTCTCACACTAAAGTAGGTTTTCTTGTGGTAGTCCTGGCTGCTCTTGTCATCAAAGTAAATCCTCCTGCCACTGCTACTCCCACTGTCATGAAAACAAGTCCTTTTGCTAAAGTTGTAAGCAAGTCCTTTTGTTGTAGCTGTAAGAAAGTCCTTCTGCTATAACTGCTCCCTTTATTACATAAGCAAGTCCTTTTGCTATGGTTTCCTTCAGGAAGGCACACTACTCCTAATGACCTTTTTTCTCTAACAATATCAATTCCATGACACTTCATGGAGGGCTGCTCCTTCCACTTGCTTGACTGTTGGTTCCCTTGGAACTGGGATCTCTTCCTATTGTCAGAGACGATCCTGGATGTCAATCTATATAGTTTCTTCCTTTCAAACACCAAACATTCCGATCATCTGTAATAGGAGCAAAAATCTTCTCGTAGTCCACTCTCTCTTACTGGGAGAACCCTCTTGTCACAAGCTTGCCTTGTACTTCTTGATTATTCCACCAAGGTCATGGTAGTCTACGTAATGGACTTGCAAACCTCATTCAGGAGGCCATGGAAGAAACAATCATAATCAAGCAAAAAATACAAAGAGAAAACGGTGACCAAGGAATAAAATAATAATAGTAATCAAGGGAGAAAGATACGAATTACTTATCTTTTGATTAAACTGTTGAGAGTTGTATGGAATTGTTGGCTCCCTCTTGATCCTTGCCTCCTTGGAGGTATGTTGCATGAAACTTCCAGGAACTCAGTGTTTTAGGTCATACCCGTACATGAAACTTCAAAGTGTGACCATAATGTAATCATCACTCTCATATAGACTTGGTTTTCCTTCTAAATTGTCATCTATGGGTCTTATTCCCTTTTTTCTTGGAAAATAACGTTTTATTCTCTTATTTTGTGTGTGTGTGTGTGTGTGTACGACGTTTCGACTGATGTTTCCATTTTTGGGAGTTGATGTTTCTAAATGAACCCGTTTGGGAAACTTCAAAACGTTTTGGTGCTTGGTGAAACTTAGCCTTGCAAAAATAAATGAAGTCCATTTGCAATCACATCAAGCTTGGATTTCTTGTCTTCTTCTGAGGTAGATGCTCATCCTCATTCTCAACATCAGCTGTCGATGCATGCTGCTTTCCTTTTACTGCATAAGAGCTAGGGTTTCTTCATCTTGTGGATTCATCGAGCTATCTAGCCACACCAAAGACTCAAAACAAGTGTAATATTTGCAAATGGGGAATGCAACAATAGAAAGCAGATATGCAGGAAAATAACGCAGTTCATCTAAAAGACAGCAGGAGGCCAATAAAGAGACCTTTCAAAAGTATTTACAGCAGCAAAATAGATGTATAATGAGGCCCATAAGATGCATAGCTGGAAATAAAAGTCACCAATAGAAGAAAATCCCTCAAAAGAGGTGCTGCAACCACATGTATAGACTGAAAATGGCTTGACAACATTATTTTATTGGGTTGCAAACAGCGGTTGATTACACTTTAGATCTAGATCATATGAGTGCATGAAAATTCAGATCTATAACAGAGCCATACACTATAGAGGCTCCTCTATCAATCCCACTTGGGTTTTTGAGCAAAACACCATGTACAAGCAGTAGATCTAAGATCTAAGTTTGCAGATCTGCAGGAATATTCAGATATTCAGAAATATGCAGATCAGATCTGAAATGTACAATATGTAGATCTCCTCCAATGGATCTCCAAAGTGAAGGGAAGATCCCCAACACTTGAAAACTAGCTCTCCAAATGATGTGCCAAAACACCCTGCAACAACACCTATAGGAATAACGCAGATCTGGAAGCAAAACTGCGCTGTAGGGTTTAGAACATGGTTGGCCACATGCCAAGATCAGAAAATGATGCCCAAGCACTCCAAAACACTCCTCCCAATGGAGTAGAAGCCTCCTCCACTGAAAAAGGACACTGAAATGATCTAAATCTGAGTAGATCTAGCCTCCACTTGCTGCAGCTTTTAGAGACAACCAAACCCTCAACAGGATCTGCGTTGTATTTGGAAGAAGAAGCTTGGCCTCAAGCTAGATAGTGGACTATGCAATACAAACTCTCCCAAGAGCTACTCAATGGGAAGAGGTGGGATTCCTGATCAGGAACACCCAATGCTAAACAACATTTGCAATCTAGGCTAAACAGCCAAAGAAAGCTCTATGTCTAAACAGACAAGATATCAAAATGTCATAATCATCAACAACCTTTTCATGCTGCCATCCTCTTCTTTATATAAATTAAGAGCTTGTAAACCCTAAACCACCTTCAATGAAATCACTTCTTTCACACAAGCCATCTCCATCTAAAACTGTGTTGTTCCTCATTGATGGCCACTCCTCCAAGACAACGTTGTAGATTTGGTCAAGGTTGACCCAGTCAAAATATCCAACCCCTTTCACACCTAAGGGTGCTTGCTTACATAGCCAAGATTTAGCCTTTTTCACATTTGGCATTGATTTATTCTTTATTAGGAGTTTTATGGACCTCCTTTACACTTTTATTCTTTAAACAAAGACAGAAAACAAAAATGAATATTCCAATTAGCTTAGGACTAATTAGGAATATTACAGTCCTCCCTTCCCAAATGTTGCTTATCCTCAAGCAACTGATAAAGTGAGTGCTACAGCTCATCTCCTCCTCCATTGGTGACACCAACATGTGATAAGCTTCCTCCATAAGCTAAGTGTTCACCAATCCATCCCTCCATGAACTTCTCCTTCAAAATTCTCATGAGATGCAAATAGTTCATCCCATAAGGAGACAATAGTTCACATGAAACAAACATGGCTTGGCCAAGGCTGTCCCTGAAACATGTAGCATAAGACACATAGAGAGTCTCCATCCCATGAGGTACATACATACCTTCCCTCCTTCCTCCATACATCCCCATAAAAAGTACAAGTACATCATCAATGTAGGGGATCAAAACAACATATATGCAAACAGAAATTTGTGCATATGGAGGTGGGTCATAGTCCCACATGTGGAACCAGCGCCGTGCATCTCCTGCCTGCATCAGATCTAGATGTGGTAAGTGGTTTCCCCACCACTTACTTGCTGCCCATGTTATCTCACCATGGCCGAAAGTGTGAGATATATGTGGCACCTTAGGAAAGCACCCATCATGATGTAAAATCTCCCTTTGTCCACCAAGGGAGTGGCCATATTCAGAAATAGTTTTGGCCCAAAGTTGGCCATGAAGTTTATAAGGTACAACACTCCTTCTTGGAGTCATGGCCTACATATACATGGTAAAAGAATATTCACAATCAGAAAATAAAACATGATTTACATGAGTATGCTCTTCACCAACAATCCTCCTCATACAAATGGAGTGGTGCATAGATCTATCCCCTTCTTCAAAAAGAGAAAGAGAAGGCTGAATTAACTCTTCCATAGAGTTATGTTGCTACTCCATCTCCACATGGCACATGCATATTTGACAATGTTGATATAGTTCTCCTTCAAAGCCCTTCCAATGGTAGCTCCTCAAGATGATGTTGTTGAGCTTCATGGAATATGTGTGGCTGAAACTGAACTCTTCATAGGCCCTTTGTAGTAACTTCTCCTTGAGCTTGGAGGCTCTAGACAAGAAGATCCTACCATGATCATAGATGACTCCATCATGGACTAAATATCCCTCTTCATGTAGCTGGTCATCAAGTATCATGCATGTGTGAAGATCCTTGGAATAATCCACCAACAGTTGGGATTTCCAATATGGATCTAGACTCCCCAACAATGACAGTGCTGATAATGTATCAACTAAAATGTCTGTCATGTTTTTGCTTCTCCCCTTGACATCTCCCATGCCAAAGGTATATGTTGGAAGGCCATTCCTTCCATTCTTCTCCTCCCACAACGCAAAATCTGAAATGAGAGTGGGTAATGATGATGTTGGGAGAGGATCTCCCTCCTCCTTAAGCCTGCCCAAGACTCCCAGTGCTGTAGCTTTGTCTTCTAATGCTCCAACCCCTCCTAGATCTATGCTTGGAGCATCATGTTGTGATATTTCTCCCACAAGATCTGAATCAGGTGGCCTCCCAGGTTGTTTGCTACTAAATAATGGTGTCCCATGCAGCAATCTCATGAGCATGATAGATAGGACTGTAAGGTCCTTGCTTCCACTGCTCAATCCATCTCTGATTTCTGTGTGGAAGTGGATTGTGAGGGGTATGTATGCATGCCTTTGATCATTTGAGTCTTACCACTCTTCTTGTCCATCCATTCCATTTGCAAAGCCTCCCAATTAGTGGTGACTTTTCCCAATGTAATCAACCATTGAACACCCAATATAACATTGGTGTCAGGTATGTCAACCACAAAAAAGTGATCAATCAATGTATATGTTCCCATGGTGACTGAAAGTGATGGGACATAATGCATGCATTGCATTGTTCTATCTCCTAGGACAAAAACATAAATTCCTTCAAAAACATCAGTGGGTACCGCCCTCCTTTGCACTAGATGGGCATCAATGAAATTGTGGGTAGCCCCACTATCAACCAATATAGAAATCCTATGATTCAAGATGGAACCTTGAACTCTTAAGGTCAAATACTTAGGTACTCCTCTCAAAGATGCAAGAGCCCCTCCAATAGGAGCAAATGCTCCATTCCCATCTCCTGATGGTGTTGGTTCTCCTCCAGCAGTGTCAGCGCTGTGACCTCTTCTTCTTCCTTCTCATAATCTGAGAAGACCTCTATGTAATGTGCTTTTCCAGCAGCACATCTATGTCCAGGTGCCCATGATTCTTGACAAGTGAAGCATAGCTTCCTTCTTCTTAGATCTCTCCGGACCAACGTTGCACGAAGTGGGGACGTTTTTTGGAAGCGGGGACGCGGAAGCGTCATTTTCCAAAAATTTAGGAAGCGAAGCGTTTCGGAAGCGTCTAGTATATATATATATATATATATATATATATATATTATATTTTTTTGCATTTATATTCAAAACAACAATCCCAAATACCATATTAGTTGTAGAAGACATGAAAACATGCATATTATTACATAAATCAAGATAGATATGACATCCATGATTCCATTGTACATCAATAATTAATTATTCGAGCATCATAAATCTAGAATCTAGATTCTAGATCCTAGCAATTGCAAACATACATCAAATAATTAAGCATGAATCATGATAAAACATTTAAGCATGCTGCATACTATAAAACATAACACATTTAAGCATACTATAAAACATAAATGATAAACATAAAAGTTAAAAGTTAAAACATTTAAGCATGATAAAAGTTTAAAACATTTAAAAATTAAGCATACTATAAAACATAAATGATAAACATAAAGCATTTAACCATATTATAAAACATAAAGCATATTATAAGTGAGCAACTATCAACATTAGTCCGGTCCAAAATTCAAATAATAATGTTTACAAAATAGGCCACTTGGCCACCACCAACACAAAAAAGTTCAAATTCACAACAAGCCTACAAGTCTAATGATAATCTATGACAAAAGCAGTAAAGTGTGAACTGTGAACACTGAAAATATCTACTCATCTCTCCTCCTTCCACCACGAACAGTACGTGATGGTGCGCCTCCACGTGGTGGCAATGAAGAAGATGGTGGCTGTGGAAGCCGTGGCAATGGCACTACAGTTGCTGAAGACGAAGCCTCTGTTGTTGGTGTTGAACCATGGGACCTAGGAACCAAGGCACTAGTGGGGGGTGGCATGTCAACTCGATCATCATCATCATGGATAAGAGCATCCTCTAATTGCTCTAATCGCAACACTCCATCCTCCAAATTGCTCTCCTCTGGATGCCTGTCCCAAATAATAAGGTCTTTGTTGCTCTTTGCATCATCACAGTAATGGGAAAACAATCTCAAGGTGTAATGAACATAAACCAAGCTCTCTGCCCAGTCTAAACTCAACCTGTTCCTTTTAACACTGTGGATGAAAGAATAAGAGCTCCAACACCTCTCTGCAGAAGAAGTGTACCACCTGTGATATCACCCGCAATACCAAAATCTGTAGAATTGGAGTAGCATCTCCATGCATGTTCCACCACTCAATAGAAGAAAAAGTGTCTCAATCTCTAATTGCATGCATGCTCCCAAATGGACCAGTCAAAGCGTATAGTTGCTCAACTGTTTCCGTACCAAGGCAGTCTCCTCCTCATTAGGGACTAATCTAGTCAATGCAATCATATATTTTTCTAGAACCTTTGGATCTAGGTGTGGTTTTCTCTTGCTCCCCCCCCAAGGTGCTGGTGTTGAAAGCCATGATGGATGATAGTATTTAGGTGTCAAAACATATGCTAATGCATGCAATGGAACATTCAGCATATCCCATCGTTTTTCCACCTCTGCACGAATATAACTGTACAAGGTGATATCTCTAGGCTCAACAATGTCTTTAATTTGCCCCAACATTATCCATTTTCTCATACACCTCCCCAATTATTGGCCGATCTGAATCTGCAAACTTAATCATGTAATAAATTGGTTTTGTGAATTGCAAAACATATTTAACCTATGACCAATACATGTCAAGAATAGTGTCCTTGGCTACATTAGCACCATCTCTATCAGTGTTTATTTCCTCCCATTATTCAGCTGTGACCATATTAGTTAAAGCTTGTCTCACCTTCACTAGCCACCTAAAGGTGAGGTAATAACTTGCAAATCTTGTTTTTGCAAGTTTAAGCAACTACAACATGGAGTAATTGCCATAGAAGTAGTTTACCCTTGTATGCCCTGTGATAAATTTAATGAGTTGCTTCCCTCTCTTGTAAAGCTCATTAATCCACCCACATTCTTTATGCTTCACAATATCATGCATCAAAAGGTTCAATGTGTGCACCAAGCACCTAGACCAAAATATGTGTGGATAAGTACGCTCAATAATTTTACCTGCTCCCTTACAATTTGCTGCATTATCTGTGATCACTTGAACCACTTTGCTAGGACCAACATCTCTGATTGATTGCAATAGGAGATCTGCAATGTTTTGGGAAGTTGCACTGACAGAGGAGGAATCATGACATGCAATAAACACTGCACCAGTAGCAGAAACACCAAGAACATTCATCAAATGTTGGTTTCTGATATTTGTCCACCCATCTGATACAATGGATACCCCACTATCTACCCACTCATTTGTAAAACGTGTCAAAGCTGCTTGAATCTTTCCTTTTTCTCTTTCTAATAACATTGTTCTAGCTTTCTCATAGTTGGGGGACTTGTATCCTTTTGGGGCTTCATTGATGCCCTTTACCATTTCATGCCAATAGGGAGAGCGAAGCACATTGAATGGTACACCGCAAGCACAAAGAAATCGGACTATCTTTCCATCCACATCATCCCTCCTAGCAACATTAAAGAAATCTTCTATTGTTTTTTAACCTCCAGAACTTGCAGAAACACCATGAGCAGATGAGCTACCAAATTTAGAGGTTGCACTTGATTCAGATTGAGTTTTTTGTTTTTTATTTTTTTGTTTTGCAACCTCCTCTATTTGGATGTATTTTCTTCTTTGTTCAGCTGAAACCTTGGGGCAAATTGCTATCCCCACAGCACCCTTTTTTTCATCACTGTCCATCACCCCACAAAGATGCCTCCTCACACGGGTATATGAACCGCTATATGGTTTTCCTCAATGACAACCATGAGAGCACAAAAACTTGTAGCTTCCACCACCTTTTCCCCCTTCAAGTTTGGTCACATAGTTCCACAAGGGTGTCAATGCAGCTTTCCCATCTTGTGATTCAATGTTTTCATCATCTTCTTCCTCTTCAAAGCCTTCCTCCTCATCATACATTGGGTCATTCATATGGTAACCACTTTCCTCTTCTTCTAAATGTTCCCCTCTTCTATTTCTACTCCCCCTTACCATCATCAAAACCAAGAGGGGAATGATACATAGAACCCAAAGAAACATCATCTTTGAGTATGAATATAGATGGTGGACAACCTGCAAATAAATGTACAAGAAAAAAGAATGGGAAAGTGTAGGAGAGGGAGGAGAGAAAATACAAAAAACAATGACAAAAAAAATGAGAGAGTTTGGGGTTTGCACTTACCTCTTTAGATCTTGTAGATAGAAGCCCTTCTTTACTCCTCCAAGCTCCTCCTCCTTCACTCCTCCAAGCTCTCCTCAACTCTCTCTTCTCCAAGCTCTCTTCTCCTCTCTTTCTCTTCTCTTCTCCAAGCTCTCTTCTCCTCTCTTTCTCTTCTCTTCTCCAAGCTCTCTTCTCCTCTCTTCTCCAAGCTCTCCAAAAACACAAGTGAGCAAATAAGATGAAGAATAGAGCTTATAAGCTTTTCATTTAATCCCTAACGCTAAGCTAACTCACTAACTAACCAAGCTAACATAAAAAATAAAAAATAAAAAAAGCGCAATTTTGAAGTCCGCTAACCGGATCTGTATGCCGCGGTACGAAATCGTTCGCGATCCGTACAGATCCGCTGTACGGAATCGCGGATTAGGGCGTACGGATCCGAAAAACCAGGAATCACAAATTTTTTTGGGATCCGCGTTTCTGAAAATCGGATCCGCGGTTCCGAGTACGGATCCCGTACGGTTCCGTACGGGACGCGGTTCGGGCCTTGGAGTCGCGGGGGGGGACGTTTCCTGCAACATTGCTCCGGACTTCATCATGAAGAGGCTTCTTGTATGAGCTCTCCTTTGAAGGAGCAACTTTCTCTTCCTTTCCCTTAGAAGGAAAAGAGGGCTTATGCTGAAAGTTTTCCTTTTCTTTTGGCAAGGCATCTTGAAGGTCTTTAGCCCTTTCAATAGCATCATGCAGGGTAGTGGGCTTGGTATATTTTACCAACCCATGAAGAGGTTCATCTAGATCATCGATGAACATGTACACCCTTCTTGCTGCAGACAAATTAAGAATCATAACAGATAATCTTAAAAATTCAGAAATGTAAGTTTCTGTATTACCTGATTCTTTTAACTTTGCAAGGTTCATGAATGGTGCCTTTGGATCTCTTCTATCAAACCTTTCCACCAGTCTTCTAGTGAACTCTGAATAAGCAGTCACATTGGCATGACCCAATGTAGACAAGCCATGGAACCACCAGTCATGTGCTTCACCCTCAAGGTACAGCGCTGCAATCTTGATAGCCTCTATCTCTAACCTTGTTCAACTGAAAGTAGACGTCAAGTTTTTCTACCCAAGATTTGGCAGAACACTTGGATGACCCATCAAAGTTGGGTAAAAAGAATCTGCCCATAGTGTGGTGTCGATCATGATTCTGAATGAATCCACCACCTCTATGATGATGCCCTCGTCTTCTTTTGTCCTTTATGTGACAAAACTCTTGAAAACTAAGATTATCTTTGAATCTCTGCTTTTGAGACTCATATTCTTCAAAATAGTCTTCAAGGGATTCATGCTCTTGAAACCCTTCATTTCCCGCAACCAAAAATGTAGGCATGGTAGAGCGTTGGGAAACTTGTGGCTGATGCACTGGTTGATCACCCCAGTGGTGAGACATGCCAGAGCCTTCTCCAAGATGAAATCTCTTAGGAGATTCTTTGATTCTGTCCAATCTCATCTCTTTGATCTCTCTAGCAAGATCTTGCATGGCTCTCAAAAGGATCTTAGGAAAATCCTTTCCTTCTTCTTCACTTCCAGATATAGGGGCTTTACCCTTGTCTTCATTGTCATTTGTGTAATCAAATTTCTTCTTTCTTCTCTTTAGATACCTCTTCTCTCTCTCAGTAAGAGGTTCTTCTTCTTCTGAAGACGTATTGGCTTCTTAGAAAGCACAGGCTGTGCCAAGATGATGCTCCGATACCACTATAATATTCGCAAATGGGGAATGCAACAATAGAAAGCAGATATGCAGGAAAATAACGCAGTTCATCTAAAAGACAACATGATGCCAATAAAGAAACCTTTCAAAAGTATTTACAACAGCAAAATAGATGTATAATGAGGCCCATAAGATGCATAGCTGGAAATACAAGTCACCAATAGAAGAAAATCCCTCAAAAGAGGTGTTGCAACCACATTTATAGACTGAAAATGCCTTGAAAACGTTATTTTATTGGGCTGCAAACAGCTGTTGATTACACTTTAGATCTAGATCATATGAGTGCATGAAAAGTCAGATCTATAACAGAGCCATACACTGTAGAGGCTCCTCTATCAATCCCCCTTGGGTTTTTGAACAAAACACCATGTACAAGCAGTAGATCTAAGGTCTAAGTTTGCAGATCTGCAGGAATATTCAGATATCCAGAAGTATTCAGAAATATGCAGATCAGATCTAAAATGTACAATATGTAGATCTCCTCTAATGGATCTCCAAAGTGAAGGGAAGATCCCCAACACTTGAAAACTAGCTCTCCAAATGATGTGCCAAAACACCCTGCAACAACACCTACAGGAATAACGCAGATCTGGAAGAAAAACTGCGCTGTAGGGTTTAGAACATGGTTGGCCACATGCCAAGATCAGAAAATGATGCCCAAGCACTCCAATACACTCCTCCCAATGGAGTAGAAGCCTCCTCCATTGAAAAAGGGCACTGAAATGATCTAAATCTGAGTAGATCTAGCCTCCACTTGCTGCAGCTTTTAGAGACAACCAAACCCTCAACAGGATCTGCATTGTATTTGGAAGAAGAAGCTTGGCCTCAAGCTAGATAGTGGACTATGCAATACAAACTTTCCCAAGAGCTACTCAATGGGAAGAGGTGGGATTCCCAATCAGGAACACCCAATGCTAAACAACATTTGCAATATAGGCTAAACAGCCAAAGAAAGCTCTATGTCTAAACAGACAAGATATCAAAATATCATAATCATCAACAACCTTTTCATGTTGCCATCCTCTTCCTTATATGGATTAAGAGCTTGTAAACCCTAAACCACCTTCAATGAAATCACTTCTTTCACACAAGCCATCTCCATCTAAAACTGCATTGTGCCTCATTGATGGCCACTCCTCCAAGACAACGCTGTAGATTTGGTCAAGGTTGACCCAGTCAAAACATCCATCCCCTTTCACATCTAAGGGTGCTTGCTTACATAGCCAAGATTTAGCCTTTTTCACATTTGGCATTGATTTATTCTTTATTAGGAGTTTTATGGACCTCCTTTACTCCTTTATTCTTTAAACAAAGACAGAAAACAAAAATGAATATTCCAATTAGCTTAGGACTAATTAGGAATGAAGCAAAGCTTGTGACGAGAGGTCTCTTCCAGAATTGGTGATTTGTGTTGAGATAAATTGTACTAGATGAGATTTGAGCTTAGAGGGAGAAAGCAAATCAACGAGTTTGAAGTATACTATGATTGTGCCGAAGGGAAGTTAGTGGTGATTTCCAACTAGATCTACAAGATTTATCGTGCAACAAATGGCAACATAGACAAGTACAAAATGAGACTTAAGACTAGAAGGTTCTCCCAGAAAGAGGGAGAGGATCATGAAAAGCATTTGCTCCAATTGCAAGGTACATTTCTATTAGAATTATTGTTGCTTCTATTATGAAATTACATTAGATGGATGTAGTGGTTGTTTTTCTCCATGAAGAAATTGATGAAGAAGTGTGCATAGTACCACCTCAAGGCTTCGAGGGTCATGAAGGAGTCTCTTGATTGCAAATAAAAGAATGTACCTCAGATGGATCGAGGTTGATCCTATATGATTTGTTTCTGATGGAAGCAAAAGGGCTCATGTGACAGATGGAGTAGTCATGGCTTCTTCAGGAAGCCTTGTTTTAGCTTAAGATGGATTTGACCTCTGAGTTCGAGATGAAGGACCTAGATTTGATGCATGACCTCCTTGATCAAAAGAAGTATACTAGGGTTGTGGGGGAGCACCACCCCCCCCCCCCCCCTCTCGATCCTGCTATGAAAATGCGCTCCGAGCGGAAGCGTTTTGGGAGCACATAGGGAGTTTGCTCCCGAAAACGTCCCTGGACGTGAGTGTTTTTGGGAGCACGCTCCCTGCGCTGTAAAAAACGCTCCTTGACTTTTCGGGAGCGTTGTAGGGAGTGCTCGGGAGCGAACGCTCCCTCAAAAAAGACGCTCTAGGAGCGCTTTTTTTAAGGAGGGAGTGCTCGGGGAGCATTCGCTCCGGAGCGCTGAAAAATGATCCTGCCTAGCGAACGCGCATGGGAAAAAGAAGTGACTGATGGCAGTAGAAATGGAGGGAAGGGAGGGGAGGGGAGGGGAGGGGAGGGAAAGAATAAAATCCCTCCCTCCCATTCTATTTGTCATTTCAGAGAGAAGAGAGAGAGCAAGAAGAGAGGAGAAAGAGGAAGAAGAGAGGAGAGGAGAAGAGGAGAGGAGAGGAGAGGGGAAGAGAAGAGAAGAGAGGAGAGGAGAGGAGAGGAGAAGAGAAGAGAGGAGAGGAGGCATCTGCTTCGATCGAATCATCGAAGGACAAAGAGGTAGGACCCCAATCACCAATGATCTATTTTTTTTTTCTGTGTTTTTAATTTGTTTAAACATGAAAATTTGATTTTTTTTTCTATGTTTGATAAATTGATAATTAACTTGTTGAAAAATGAAAAAAAAAGAATATTTTTTGCTATGTTGCATTTTCATTTGTTTAAAAATGAAAAAAATGAATTTTTTTATTTATATGTTGCATTTTAATTTCTTCAAAATTGAAAAATAGAATTTTTTTCTTTCTATGTTGCATTTTTTTCTATTCCCATTTGGCATTCCTCCATGGTTTTGCAGGTTAAAAACTTGAAAGTTTGAATTTTGAAAGTTGAAACATCATGGACATGGCTATATTGCTTGGCATTTTCTTCATGTTGGTTCCGTTTTTTGTTATTATGGTGTTGGAGAGTAGGAGAAAGAGGCCTAATCCAGAACAGGAGGATTAAGAAGTGGGTTATAGTGGATATGTTGAAAATCCTGAAGAGGAGTACCAACCTGAGGAGGAAGGGGACTTAGGGGAGAGTGGAGATAATGAGAGCACAGTGACACCAACTAAAATTGACCAAACACCATTGTGGAAATATTTTACTAGGCCTGAAGCAAGGAAAGGGGGTGGAACCACTAAATTTATATGCCCCCATTGCAATACACAATACACAGGTTCATATACTCGTGCCAAAAGGCACCTTTGTGGGAAAAGGCCATGGGATGGAGATAAAAATATAGGAATCAAAACTTGTGTAAGTGTGTTAGCAACAGATAGAGCCAAATACATAAAGGAGGAGGAGGAAGCCCAATACAAATCTAAAAGATCTAAGGGTTTCATTGAATCTTATGCACCATCACAACATGGACAAAGAAGTCCATCAACTTCCACCCATGGCAGTGGATATGGAGGCACACCTAGACCAAACATCTCTTTAAGGCGTAGAACCATATCCGATTTCCTTGACGAAGGGTCCAGGAGTGATGTGGATTAAAAAAATTCCAATTTCTCTATGCATGTGGGGTACCATTCAATGTTCTTCGCTCACCATATTGGCATGAAATGGTTTCTGCCATTAATGATGCACCCAAAGGATACAAGAGTCCTGGGTATGACAAGGCTAGAACCGTGGGCCTTGATCATGAAAAAGCAAAAATAACTCATTCTTTGAGTAGAATGAGAAGTTCTTGGAATGAGCATGGGGTGTCCATTGTATCTGATGGATGGACAAATGTAAAAGGCAAGCCATTGATAAGTGTTCTTGTTGTGTCTGTTAGTGATGCAATAATCCTTTCATCATATGATTATTCAGATAAGTTCAAGACCGCCATCAACATTGCAGAGCCATTACTTGAAACAATTGAACGTATTGGACCATACAATGTCATCCAAGTCATCACTGATAATGCTGCTAATTGTAAGGCAACGAGAGAAATTATTGAGGATAAATACCCCAACATATTTTGGTCTGGGTGTTTGGTTCACACAATGAACCTTTTGATGTATGATATAATTCAAAACAAACAACCTCAATATAGATGGCTTGGTGATTTGTACAAGAGAAGAAAAAAAATGATACTATTTATTACAAATCATAGCAATACCCATGGTATTTTCCACAGTCACTCAACATTGGAGTCGTTGAAGATAGAAAAGATTAGATTTGATAGCTATTACCTCACCTTCAGGCGCCTTTTGAAGGTAAGAGAGTCATTGGTTGCCATGGTATCAAGTCCACACTGGCAGGTATTAAAGGACACAGCAACAACATCAATTGACAGGCAAGGTTTTGAACAGGTGGAGGAGACCGCTCTTGATCCTTTGTTTTGGGCACGTGTGAGGGAAATTTTGAATTTCACCAAACCCATTTATAACATGATTTGTTTTGTAGATACAGATAAACCAGTGATTGGGGAGGTGTATGAGCATATGGATAGCATGTTGGGGCAAATAAAAGATGTTAAGGAAAAAGATCCAAACTTGTATTCAATGATTCACAATTGTGTGTGTGCACGATGGAATAAACTGAATGTTCCAATACATGCTTTGGCGTATATCCTTATGCCAAAATACTACTCTCCATCTTGGTTGGGCTAACCTGCACCTGGGGGTGGGGTTAGGATCAAACCTCATACAGATCCAGAGGTACAAGAGGGATACATGAAAGCATTAGACAAGTTGGTCCCTGAAAGGGAGGAGTGTGCTAGTCTGCGCCTTGAATTAGGCAGATACTTCAGTTGCACTGGTTTGTTTGGTTCTTTTCATGCAATGGAAGATAGGGACAGGTTTGATGCTCTCACATGGTGGGATACATATGGCGACATGGGAATTTTTCCAAAATTGGCAAAAAACGTTCTCTCACAGGTTGTAAATACTTCTTCTGCAGAGAGGTGTTGGAGCACCTACAACTTCATCCATAATGTGAGAAGAAACAGACCCAATGAAAACCGAGCAGAAAGCTTGGTTTATGCACACTACAACTCGAGGTTGTTGAGTCATTATTGTGATCGGGCTTATGAGGATCTCTCATATAAAGTTTGGGACAACAACCCAGAGGATGATAATTTGGAGGAAGACACTATACATCTGGAAGAATTGGAAGCAGAACTTTTGAGAGACGAGGATGACGCAGCAACATGCATGCCATTGCCACACCCACCATCCGGTAGTAGTGCCAGTGCTAGTGTTCGAGTTTCGACTGTTATTCCTTTGCTGCCTCCACCTACATCCTCACGCGGAGGGCATGGGGCTTCTAGTCATGGTCGTGGTACTTCCAGCGAGGAGACTGCTAGAAGACCACCATTACCACAAGTTGCTCATAAATTAGACATTTCTCGTGGCAAGAGGCCAAGCAATAGATAAAACAGATTTACAGTTTACTAGTCTTTTCTATCTTCTAGTAGTTTTTAACTTTTTATAACTGTTGAAACTTGACTCTTTCATATTTAATGGAAGATATTTTCTGTAAACAATATACGAAAATTTAAGTTTGAAGTTTGAAACTTTGAAGTTGGCAGTTATAAGTTTATAAGTCATTATGAATTATGAATATGATGCTTCATGAAATTTGAAAGTTGTTTCATTTTATAACATTTCATTTCATGTTAATTATTCTTTGTTGTAATGGTTACACTTAGCTTACAAGTACAACTATGGTGATCAATGAATCAATGATGATAAATGTTATATATTGAATTTTGAAAGCTTGAAACTTTAAGATTGATGAATCATGAGACTCAAGAGTCAATATGTTGTATGTTTCTAACTTATGGACGTGGTTGATGAAGATTATAACTTCTAGATGATTGATGTTATATGGTTCAATCTATGTTTTTATGTTTTTTATGTCTAATTCATCATTCTACATGATTTTTCTAACATATATGCATCAAAATATAAAAAATATATATATTTAAAAAAAAACGCTCCAGACCGGGAGCTTTTGAAAATGGCGCTCCTGCTCCCGCTCCCAAGTAACCATGATGTGTGGTACCACATGATCTTTGACCCTGTCCATAATGAAGCGCTTGGCATGTGCCGCCTGCTTCATTGTGCTTCACCAGGAGAGCTGCATCAGTTGGTGTAGCCAAGAATTTCTTTGCATGCTCCCGTATACCGTAGGCCTCCAGGACTACCAAGATTCTAGCCTTCCAGATAGCAAAGTTGGACAGGACGTCCAACCTATTGTGATCACGCAATCCGTGTGGTGCCATCTGCTCAGAAATTTGTCGGAACAGATTCTCCTCTCTATGCCAGAGACTCAGATCTAGGGTCCTTGGCGAGAAAGGCACCCTTTGCTCCCTCTAACAACTGACTCCCTCCCTTGGAAGTCTACCAAACACAACGAATCAACTCTCTTCGATCACCTTACGATTGATCTTCAGATTTCTTTGGCAGGAAATCTACTGAGAAGCTGTTCTCCTTTCGCTCTTTGTCAACTTATTTTAGGCTAAATTCTGCACCAGCAGAATCTTCAACCAACCTGCAATTGCTGAAGGTTTGCAGCTCCGCTTCCGGTTCACGACACTCTGCACATTAATGAATTTCTGGACAACGTCACCCTGGCTGGCCATTGCGTGAGCAGACTGGCTCAGTGTAGTCTCTGCACAACGTCGATTGCTCCTGTGTCCCTTTGGAAGACTCTGCGCTATCTCTGCGTTACCCAGTTGGGACTGCGTCAGCCCCTGCGTGGCTTTTGCTCCCTCTGTGTCCTTCTGCTGTTGCGCTGCCTTGTCCAGTTATCTGCTGCTGTTGCTTTCTCCGCCGCTTTCTGCAACATATATTCTTTAGCCTTCTTGTTGGAGATTCAGCGAGATCTGCAATCACTCTGATACCATGTGAAAATTTCTGAATTTACTTAAACAGAAACCCTACTGTTAAATTCTTGATTTACTTCTCCTACTTACATAAGTTATTAATCTAAAAGCTTCAGCATTAACATTCAAGTAAATACATTAACAACATACACATGCAGATCTAAACTGACAAAGTGACACATGCTCAATGACAAAGTGACACAAGGATTTTCTGGACAACTGTCCCCGGAAAAACCCAATGCTGGAGAACCGATGTTGTTAGCTTCTGGAGGGTTTTTATTATTAAGCAAATTCTAAGTACAACATATCTGGCCACCAAACTAGTTAACTCGACAGAGAAATAAATTTGCAGCGATACCTCTATTTTGGAGACAGAAAAACTGACAAATTCACACCCTCAAACGAGATTAACAGAACTCGCCTTTTCCAACCTCTCTAAACCCCAGTGCTGCTCTGAAGCCCTCTGTGTCAGCCTTGCTGGTCTGCGTTAGCCTCTGCGCTGCTTAGGAAGGGCTTGCGTCACCCTATACTGGGTTACGTTGCCCCTGCGCTGCCCTAGCTGAGCTTGCGTCAGCCCTCCTGCCCCCTTGCTGCCTTTGCACTGCCCCTACTGGGCTCTCGACTGCTCTGCGTAGATGCTGCCTCTGCGCTGCCTTGGTTTGCTGCTTCATTGCCCTCGTTGTACCCCTGGCCTCGGACTAGACCATCCCCATTTCCAATACTGCGCCTTGCTGCAGCTGAAACACTTCTGAAATTCTTATCAAACACTCCCTAGAATTCCAGGTTAGCTTCAATGCTCCGCCAGTGTGTGTGCTCTCCGCTCTCCAATTGACCCCAAGCCCTCTTCTTGTACTTTTCTCGTTGAAACATCAACGGTTGTTATCTAATCTTGAATCAACGGCTATGATTAGAAGATGCTTGATCCGCGTCACTTAAGTCATTCTCATACATGTTTAATTTAATTATTTTTAATCTTTTAATTTTCCTAAGTTAGACGTAGGGTACTTAATTAAAAAGATTAATTAATTAAATATCTCTTAAACCGGATGGAATTTCCCAAAACGCTTTCTGGGTCTTGGAGATCTTATGTACTCTAGTCCCTCCACTAAGTTTGGGAGCTAGAGCACATCCGATGCTCTACCCCAGCACCCCAAAATATCAACACTCCCTCTCAGCGAGGAATGTGCTCTAGTAAAACACTTCACCCTGAAGTTCTGCATTGATCTCTAGTGTGGGTCTCTTTGTTGATGCTTGGTCTGCTGCCCTTCATCACCGAGCTGCTGCTGCTCCTCTATGCTGTTGCCCATGACTCTGCCATCGTCATTGTGCTGTCTCTATGTGGCAGTCACAGCCTCTCTGCTATGCGCTCAATAGATCTAGAAAAACTTCCTCCGGCCTTACTGTCCCTGTCCCTCTCTTACTGCAACGAGCTCACTGACTCTGTCTCCGGCAACTCAGTGCTTCTACTCAGGAAATCGATCTGCGAGTGAATTCCATCTCTGCAAGTGTGTTCTCCAAGTGCCTGTCGAGTTCTTATAATTTCTCGTTGAGACTTCCATGACCATGATTAAAAATTAATCGATGGCTAGGATTAACTAAGACTCGATCCACGCCTTTTTCTAGCAGATTCACACCTGACTTAATTAAAACCTTTTAATTAATCATATTTCCTAAGTTTAGACTTAGGAAATATTAAAAACTCATTAATTATTTTAATTAAGCCATCTCTAGGTGGAATTTCTCCAAACGATTTCTGGGTCTTGGAGAATACATGTGTCTTAGCCTCTCTGCAAAACCTCGAGGCTAGAGAACATATGATGCTACAAAAATCAACACTCCCATTGGTGAAAGTCCTTAAAGAGTAGGGAGCCATAGCCGAGGTGACAGTGGGTTATTGCTCCATTGATGCCCTTGTCCTAGTAGTAGCCCTTCAAGGATCCCCTTTTAGGACCCTTGCTAGTTTAAGTGGTAACAATACCATGTTAGAATTCTTGCAAACCTAGCACCTGGCACTTAATTCCTAAGAGATTAATGATCTATTGATTAAATACATAACTAGATTCAATAGCACAAAAATTCAACGAAAACAAATTGTACAAATCTCAGTCACAAAAATGACACAATAGATCCTACCTAATCATAGTTCTTCATTAAATTCTTCAAAATTTACTTGGGCTTCCTTCTTGGGAAAATGGCCCATTTGAGGAAATACATGTACAACAATTGGATCTGGTCCAGATGATCAAGCCATTCTTGGCTAATTTGGATCTCGTTGCTGCCCCCATCTTCGAATCCAACACACTAAAATGGAAGTCCTTTGTCACCGACCACTGAGATGCCTCTTACAATGTTTTGTGATATTGTATGGTTTGTCTTTCTCCTTCTCCTTAGCCTTGCCCGTATAACTTTACATTGAGCTAAATCCCTAACCCTGATCTCCAAAGTGATTGATGGTTGATATTATATCTCGTCTCACTTGAGATCAACAGTTGGGATTAAAACACAATCACTAAAGTAATTAACTTTGCTTTTCCTAATTTTACTTTAGCTCAATAATCCAACACAATAATTATGTGCTTTTCATAAGTCTAACTTAGGCGACGTTACAAAAGCAGATTGCTCACACTAGAGCAAGTTTCTAAGAATACTTTGGTTGTCTTCTACACACTTGGACACTTAGGCTTCTGTAGAAGTACCTACCTGAGCTACAAACATCAACAAAATCTCGCTAAACCATCATTCACTTCTTTGGCAATCTTCAACTTAGCAAGATGTGGAATCAAATGGTCCTTTATAGAATATATCAAGATTATCTTAACCTTGGCTTCATTGTTCTTATGCTTGGCTTTCTACTCAACTCTCTCTGGCTCTGGAATGACTTCCTTGACATGATTTTGAAGTTAATTTTCTTCCAAGATAAGAAGTATCTTGGTCTCCCGAGATCTGAAACTAGTAACACCATCCAACCTGTCTTCTATTCTGAGACTTGGCACCATTTTGACAAGAGATTCAAAAATCCAATCCACTGTTGATTACTGTCTCTTAGGCTTACTTCAATGGCTGCTCTTTCAACAAAGCTCTAATACCTTTGGTACCTTGTTGAAATTCTATAATGAGTACAATGAAATGCAATTTTCTACCAGGTAATGACTTCCTAATGATTATCAATTGGTATTTTATGCTATTGTTGTCATTGAATAATTATACTTCATAAAATCACAACAGTAAATGCAACAGAAATAGTAAATATCGCAAAATGACAACCATGCACAAAATAGACAATATTTCTACCCTAGAAAACCAAATCTTGGGAGAAAACCCAACAACTTTTCTTAGGAGAAATTATTCTTTAGTAAGGTTTACAAATCAACAATTTGTCTAGAAATCTATGCTAATAATCCAGGTCAAATACCAGACAAAACTGGTCAAAACTTCAACAAGTCAACGCCGGTCAAATTAACCAAAATAATTAGAAGTCAATGTTGGTCAAACAATCAACTATGTGGTTATCTTGGCCTGTTCAACTTTGGCCTTGTAGTTAGACCTGCAGTCAGTAGTTTGCACGTGCGACTTGCGATTGGTTAAACTGTGGTCAAATCCGCATGTGTGTCTTCCAAAGTTAGTCAAACACTCAGTCAATATCTTGGTCAACTCGGCCCGCAACTTGGACAACTTTAGTAAATGCGGCCTGCTTAAATTCTTCTTCCTTCTTCACACTTGTGGTTGTCCAAGAGAGATAAAATGATGAAGAGGAGAAAGAATAGACTCCGGAATCAAACTTCTCCTTTTAACTCAAACTTGCACTTTCTTAGAGACGAAATGAGACATCACATCATCTATTTCTACTTGTCAAAGGGGGTGTAACAACCCAAGGGACACGTACCTTCATTCGTTAATTGATTTGAATTTTCCTACTTTTAGGTCAGACTTGCACTTTCTTGGTGACCAAATGAGACATCACATCATCTATTTATACTTGTCAAAGGGGACGCGACAACCCAACGGACACGTCCCTTCATTGGCTGGCCGACTTGAATTTTCTTGGGCTAACTTGACTTTTTCAAAATAATAATTTGAATAATGTGTCAGAAGACCCTTAGCCATGCGAGAATACCTCTCGATGTTACACAGAAATCAACAAAAAATTCTATTCTTGAACTTTAAAACACTATACCATCAACATCATAGAAACTGTCATCTCATACATACTCCTTGTTAATGTTGGGCAACTAGGTCCAAACTCCATGCTTTACTGCTCAGGTTATGATGCCAATATTTTTATTGGATTCCTCTTTCGGAGAGGTGCAAGATCGATCTAAAGATCATCTTGATCGGATAAGCAGAACATTTATTTTGAATATATTCCACTCATGTGCAAGGTCGGCCAAAATTGTAATGTATACTTGGAGCCGCAACAAATGTGTCACACACCCTCACAGATGGATATATATTTGTCAAATTTGGAGGTCATTTTCATCATCCACTCATCACACACTTCTCTCGTGTCTGATTGGTTCGATCATCCTTTGGAGGCTTTTCTTCTCACACGTGTGGAACAATAGCTAAGGTTTCCGTACAGATCTGTCTAGGGTTTCAGCGCAGGTTTGACCAGCGTTGACTTTGGTCAACACTTGGTCCATTTGACCTCAAACTCCACCAAAATTCCAATTTCTGCAGTTCGCATTCTTTGGCACAAAAATCGAGGCTAGATGTTGACCTTTGACCTGTTGCGTTGACTTTTTGCTGCTGTTGTTCTGTGTTGACCATTGACTGGATAGGGTTGACTTTTGTGTAGCTGTCTTGAGGGTTGTGTGACACTTCTGGTTGGCTGACCGTGAGGAGACTTTGCTGGTTGAAGCATCCCGTCGACCGCCGTAACGCACCACAACACACATATTTTGCTGATCAAGTTAAGTGTATTTTTTGCTTGTCTTCCATCGATCTATTGGTATGTTCTATCAACATTTTACTTTCATGTTTATGTGATTTCTATTTGTTATCGGGTCTAAAGTAAAGTTGCATCAAGCATAGAACATCGAAACTTTACATGGGATAAGAGCTAAGGTGAAGACAAAGCCCAAGTTTGTGTTAAGAGCAATCACCGAAGAAGTAGCATTTGTCAAGGACCCATGGGTACCTCAAATTATAATGGCTTCAAAGCTGATGATAAGTTGACTGGAAAGTTTGACTATCATGCTTGGAAAATGTCTTTGGACTTGGTCTTGGAAGATCAAGAGGTCATGGACTATGTGCAGGGAAAAATCCAAGAGGCTCCATCATCTGCACCTGCTGCCACAGAATCGAAGTATAGAAAAGGGGAAATCAAAGCTAAGCTGATTATCCGAGATTCCATCCACAAAAGTATGGTTTCTTACATCTCTGAGTTGGGCACATCTAAGGAGATGTACGATAAGTTGGTCAATATGTTTAGGGCTAACAATGCAAATCAAGTTCTTTTCTTTAAGAACCAATTCAAAAATCTCAAGAAAGGCAAGGATGAATCCGTTCAATCCTATTTTCTGAAGTTGACCGAAATCATGAATAACCTTCTCGCCATTGGGGAAACAATAGCTGATTGAGAAATGGTTCTCATTGCACTCGGAGGTCTCCCCTCTGAATGGCATGTATTCATTACTACCATTCTCAATAATAATGTGATCCCTGATTTTGATGAAGTATTGTCGAGATGCACTCAAGAGGAGACAAGAATGATGGAATATGAAAATGAATGTAATGTTGCCTTCATCACTCATGCTAAGAAGAAGAACAATGGTGGTCCGGGGAACCATGGAAGAGCAGGGGCCAAAGGAAAGAAAGGAAGATGTTACACATGTAACAAGTTTGGCCACTATGCTAGAGAATGCCCTAATAGAAGGGATTCTCCAGGGGATGATGACAACAAAAGGGGGAATGACAATCAAAGGAAAGAGGAAGGCTCCCTCTGGTCAAAATGGAAATGCGCAACCTTTCAAAAGGTTAAGAAATTCCAGGTATGGAGAATCTAATGTTGTTGACAATGAAAGAACTGAATTCATTCTTGTATCTGCCCTCTTTGCTGCATCTCCACCCGACACCTTGGATGTCTGGTTGATTGATAGTGGTGCTTCAAGGCACCTCACTGGTTTTAAAGATGCCCTATCTGATTTATTTGAGAAGGATACTAATCTGCAAATTATCCTTGGAGATAATGCCACCTATCCTGTGAAAGGGACAGGGGGGACAGGGACTGTGACCCTCCATTTATCTCAAGGTCAAGTCTTCCGTTTGCAAGATGTATTGTATGTACTTGATTTGAAGAAGAACCTTGTGTCTATTTCGATCATGGAAGACAAAGGTTTGAAGGTGACATTCGTCGATGGAAAGGTACGCATCTGGAAGAAGAGTTTCAAGGAAGCTCTCATTATTGGCTTTAGAGTTGATACACCTTACCAGGTTGAAGGAAGTCCATTTGGGGCTATGACATGTGACACAATTCTTCAAACCAAATTATGGCACCGAAGGTTTGGACACCTTCATTACAAATCCCTTCCCGAAGCAAGGAAGGTGGTGACAGGGATGCCCGAATCCAAACATGATCATGAAGGTATATGTCAGGGTTGTGCCGAAAGAGAAGTGGAGATATGCCACGACGTCACCTTCGATGAAGATGTTTCCCTCAGGAAAGTGATAAATCTTCCTAGCCCCAAGGAAGCCAATGATGAAAGAACAGGGAAGCAGGTAGAGCCGAAGGATGAGATCGTGCCCGATGTTGAAGGACCAATGGATCCTATTAATCCACCTCTCTCAATGAAGAGAAGACCCTCGTGGCTTAGGAATACTCTCGAGGATGCCGAGAGACATATGGCCCCAAGGGGGACATTCTGTGAAAGCATGAAGCCGAATAGATACCAAGGGTATCTAGTAGCCATGAGTACAATCGTACAATCTGAGCCTGGATCATTTGAAGAAGCCGTAAAGCATCAAGTCTGGAAGGATGATATGCACAAAGAGTATGAGTACATTATGAAGAATGATGTCTGGGATGTGGTCCCGAGACCGGAGGACAAAGTTGTTGTCACCTCAAAATGGCTCTATAAGATCAAGCATGGATCTTATGGTAGTGCTGAAAAGTTAAAGGCAAGATTCGTTGCCTGAGGCTTCTCTCAAAAGAGGCATAGACTATGATGATATATTTGCACCTGTGGTCCGCTATACCACCATCCGATCCATTATTGCCCTTGCTGCCACGCAAGGATGGAGTCTCCATCAGATGGATGTGAAGACCGCTTTTCTACATGGTACGATAAAGGAAGAGGTGTTTGTGCAGTGACCTCTGGGGTTCGAAGTCCAGGATAGAGACTCTCATGTATGCAGGATGAAGAAAGCCCTTTATGGGTAGAAGCAAGCCCCTGGGGCTCGGTACGAGAGCATAGATAGCTACTTGAGGAAGCTGGGCTTCACTCGAAGTAATGCTGATCCAAACCTTTACTTCAAGGTTGATAGAGAAAAGGCTTTCATTCTGGTTCTGTATGTGAAGGATCTCTCCTTGACAGGTGCCGACCCTATCATTCATCAGTGTAAGAGGGAGCTCGCTTCCGAGTTCGAGATGGAAGACCTAGGGTCGATGCCTTACTTCCTAGGCTTGGAGGTCTGGCAGAGACCTGGCGAGATTTTCCTCTCTCAAGGAAAATGCATTGTGAAGCTGTTGGAGAGATTTGGAACGGTGGACTGTAAGTCCGTGTCGACACCGATGGAGCTCAACTTTAAGAAGTTGAGTGGAAATGATGTTGGGCCTGTGCTAGCAAATCCTACCGAGTATCGACAACTCGTAGGGGCCTTGATGTTCTTAGTGAACATCCGTCTCGACATATGTTGTGCAGTGAACACTTTGAGTCAACACATGGTTGATCCTCATAACATTCACTAGGTTGGTGCCAAGAAACTCTTGAGATATCTCTGGGGCACGATAGAACCTGGGCTGAGATACATTGCCAAGAGTTTGAGACTCCATAGATATAATGATGTCGATTGGGCTGGGAGTGTGGTGTATCGCAAGAGCACATCTGGATGCTACTTCACACTTGGGTCTGCTTTGATATCTTGGATGAGTAGGAAGTAGAAGTCGGTGGCTTTGAGCATTGCTGAGGCCGCACACATTACAGCGTGTATGGTCTGTTGTGAAGCTACTTTGTTGCAAAAGCTCTTCAATGAGCTGTTCGGGCATGTGCTAGATAATATCGTTATCCTTTGTGATAACCAGAGGGGGAATCATTTGTCAGAGAATCTCGTGTTCCACGATCGAACCAAGCATGTTGATATTAGGTACCATTTTATCCGGGATATGGTACAACGAGGCGACGTAAGGCTCGATCATATAGGAACTGATGAGCAGGTCGCAGATATTCTCACAATGCCCTTGGGGAAGGTCATGTTCCTAACCTTCCGTGAGAATCTTGGAATCGTGGAACAACCCTATTCGAAGGGTCTTGTTGGACAATGAGCTTTGGGAGCTCCAAGGGGGCTTTGGGGATAGCTTCTTGGAGCTATAAGCAACCACAGGGCTAGGCTTGTCGAACCTTGTTGGTGTGCTTCTGCCCCACCGTGATGATATTGAGTTGGTTTACCTCTTTTTGATCTGTGCCCCGTATGCATCCTACGCATGGAGTACTGGACTCATGGGAATTACCTCCCATCTTGGCCAATGAGGTGGGAAATGTCGATAGAGACCGATAGCAAGACCGATGGACGCATCGAAGATTGCCGTACTCTCTATGTCTAGGATGGCATGTGTCCAACCACTTGATCTGGGATCAAGTCAAGTGAGGTTTCAGACTTCCAACTGACTTTGGGTCAGTTAAAATAACTTCAGGTCAGTATATGACTCTTTTTGAGTCCAAGTGAGGTTTTAGACCTCCAAATGACTTCGGGTCAGTTAAACTAACTTCGGGTTAGTATGAGACTCCTTTGAGTCCTATAGAGGTTTCAGACCTCTGAGCTGACTTCAGGTTAGTCGAGAGTGATGTCTTTGTGACTCACCATTTGAAATAAAGAAGCTAGCAAAGCAAGTTATGGTGGGATGACGCACAATGTTTGGATGGCACAGGTGGATGGAGTTCTCCCTAGTTGAGAGGGAGTGTTAATTTTGGGCAACTATGTCCAAACTCCATGATGTACTGCTTAGACGATGATGCCGATATTTTTATTGGATTCCTCTTTCGGAGAGGTGCAAGATTGATCTAAAGATCATCTTGATCGGATGAGCAGAATGTTGGGTATCGGATTTGTATACTTTCCTCTCCCATTTTACCCCATCTTTCTATCTCTTTGTACTAGTATTATCCTTAAACACATGAGGTAAAACCCTTTTCCTTATCTTTCATGGGATATTTGATTAATGACGTAATTTTCGTGGAGATTTTACCTTTTTACATATTAACTCCAATATTTCTACAGATTCGGCCAAAACAGGAGCGTTGCAGCCGTGAGTCGAGGAACAACCCATCATCTCTAGCGCTATCCTCATTTGCTGTTACAACGTAACTGACTTTGTTTTTACGGTTTCCTTCAGAGCAACTAGGTTGCCATTGTAACAAAATGTATTTTTGTAATTATGGAGTTGCTGAGGGGAATCGAGGATTCCAGGATATTTGTATAAAGAGGCTTGTGGGCTGTGAATCGGGGTTAAGCCCTTTTACATATAGATCTTGTAACAATCTATGTTGTCATTAATCAAATGCACAACATCTTGCTGTTTCTTCTGTAATTCGTGAGTTTACCGCAGCCCTGATCAGATAGTTGGGCCCACTCTTCTGATCAGGTGCTGCGTTTTCCTTTTTCTTGCATTGTTTATGTTTTAGTGTGATTTCCTTACTGATGTTACTGTTTATTTTTTAATTGCTGTGAGTGTCTTTTAATTCTGTAGTTTATCTAATTGTTGTTACAGTGGTCTGTGTGTTATGGATTTAAACCTGTGATCTACAGCAAGTCATGTGCTTGTGTCTACATATACTGTGTCGTTAGTCTTGAAATAACTAATGCTCTCGGGTTGATAATTTATGTGGAAAAGGGTTGAATTCTGTTCATATCCGAACACCAACATTTTGGCGCCGTTGCCGGGGAAGGCTAACAGGTGCAAGAACAAGGTCTGCAATAGATTTAAGGGTCGATCTCTCGTCTTGGGGAGGGAATTTATTACCCTACTTCAAGTCCTGAGTGTAAGTGCTTTGTGTTTTTCCTTCCTGCTTTTTATTGTTTTTCTGTAGAATTGATCTCTCGTCTTGGGGAGGGCATCTATTACCCTGCTCCAAGTCCTAAGCATAGCATGTTGTTTTTCTTTCTACTTTGCTTTTTCATTAAAATTAATCCCTCGTCTCAGGGAGGGTATTTTGTAACTCTGCCCTAAGTCTTGGGCATAGCTTCCAGTTTTCCGTTTTTATTTTCTTTTCTTTGGGCCAACTTCTTGTCCTAGGGAGGGTATGTAATTACCCTACTTCAGGTCCTGAACTTCGATTTCCCTTTTTCTTTTTATTGTCTGTTTGAACCTATTCTCTCGTCTCGAGGAAGAAGCTATCTATCTTGCTCTGGGTCCTGAGTGATTGATGTACTTTGACGAACCCTCTTCACAATTTGTATGAACAAGGATCTGAATAAGAGGGGCAGAGGGAGACCCCCAAAGAAAGGAAGGGATCTGGGAAGGAAGACATACATTCAGGGAATTATTGAAAAATCTAGATCTTAGGCATCATCCCGTGCTGCTGTTAGAGTTAGAGTTCAGACAAAGTCCCAAGGGCAATCTGTGGAGCAACCAGTGCCATCCACGGTAACAGAAGGTATTCTTTCTACGGTAGAAGACTTGATAAACATGGTATCAGTGGAAGAGACATCCTTATCAGCAACAGAAGGGGAAGAAGTAGCAAGTAGGGGATCAGAAGAACTAAGCAATTCTAACTGGGAAGAAGAACCTTTAGAAGGGTTTTCATCCCCACGAGACCAAGGCAGTGTTGTAAAAATTCCTATAGCTGAATCGAACAATTCTGATTTGGTAAAGGAATTCTTGAAATATTTTGAGTCACCGAGGAACCAGGGGAGTGCAGTGCAACCTCCTATGGTTGAATCACTCCAAATACCAGCTGTAGAACCAGTCAAAATTCCAAGTGAGTATTGGAGGGTATCTATGGCACCTGTAAGTTCCTCTATTGATTTTCCAATTGGAAACGTTATAGGTGATGCACCAATGAGACCCATCCCTTTAACAGCTCTGCCTAGTTTCCATGGGCTTTCTTCTGAAGACCCTGATACGTTCCTCTTTGAATTTGATATTGTTTGTCGAGGATATGACTACATTGCTGATGCTCAGAAATTAAAGATATTTCTTGCTACCCTAAAGAGGACAGCCCTAAGATGGTTCATGGGTTTAGGAGGAAGCACGATTACCTCATGGGAAGGAATGAAAGAAACTTTCTTGGATAAATACCAAGATTACTGTAAATCCTGTGATATTAAGGAGGAAATCTTTAAGTTTGCATAGAAAGAGGATGAAAATATGGAGGACTGTGTAGAACGATTTAAATACATATTGCAGAGGTCTGGACATAGTGACCTGGATAGGGACATCCTGAAGATCATTCTTCTCTGAGCACTTAGAGAAGACTCACTGCAACTTTTAAATATAGTAGGCAAAGGGGATATTTCAAAAGAAGACTTCGATACTATCTGTGATTATTGCATTAAGTGTTCACGGGGGGCTGCAAGGAGTGAACAAGGGATTTGGTCATCAAAGACTTCCGGTGGAGGGGTTACAAAAGCAGAAATTGGAAATCTACTGGACAATCTAAGGACCGATATTCTGAGCACACTATCAGCCCAGATGGACACTCTGCAGGCAAAACAGAAGCAGATGGAGTTGGAAAAAACCACGGCCATATTCTGCCCACGGTGCAGAAAGAAGCATCCTTTGAAGGAATGCCCGTTGAACACGGTGGAAGCCTGCGCAATTGTGAACAGACTCACACGACCAGTTCGTGTCCTTCCTTGCCCGGGCTAAAAGCAGTTTTCCAAGGAGCAAGTGAAGAAAGCGTGGTAGACCAGCTGTACTTCATGGGGCAGAAGAAGCCATGGCAACCTTGACCACCAGCTATGAATCCAGGTATGTTTCAGGACCCATCTCAGTACTTTAACAATTTTAATATGGGTCCCCAATTTGCACCGTTCTCAGCTATGTGATCTTAATATTGGCAACAATGGGTTCCTCAGGCCAGTCCGAATCCTTCATGGAATCAGACCTGGCGTGGACCCTCTCCTACTGGACAATTTCCTCAGTCTATGCCTCAACAACAACTTCAGTTGCCTGTCAATGTACCTCCAGGAAACTCAGCCATTAGACCCCAGCTTCCTATCCATCCCAACCCAAATCCGAATAATAAAGGGGTCCAGCAAACAGACACTCTGAACCTTCCATCTTACAACATTTCTACCGCGGGGCTCAATGAGATAAATCTACGGTCTGGCCGAGTAGTAAATGCACCTACTTCACCTATTATTACAGAACAATTTGACAGTGACGATACAAAACCAGAACAAAGAACAGTGAGGGAGAAATCAAACCAAAACATAATAAATCAGACTCCTTCCCAAGTTGTTCCTAATCAAGGTCATTCAACTTCTCCTCCATATCTTGAAAGACTGACCTTGAGTAAATCAAACCCTCAAGTAGAATTTGACTTCCTAGGGGAACTGCAGAATCTCTTTGTTAAAATACCCCTGCTACAAGCTATGAGGGATGTACCTATATACGCAAAAACTCTTAAGGAATACTGCTCTAAGAAACCAGGGAGGAAACCTAAGGATCCATTAACCATTCATGTAATGGGCAAACTATCCGATATCATGTTAGGAAAGATCATCCCTGTAAAATACAGAGACCCTGGGAACCCGATTCTAACAGTACAGATTAATGGAGTTGAAATCTCAAACGTACTGGTAGACTTGGGAGTTGCTATCAACATTATCACTGCTAAAACAATGAACACATTAGGACTCGAAAACATTAAACCAACCCCTACTATCCTAGAACTAGTAGACAGATCCACAATTAAACCAGTAGGGAAACTAGAGGATGTGATCATTTCAGTAGATTCATGGCATTACCTTGTGGACCTCCTTATATTACAGACCGGATCTTCAGTAGGTGGTCTTCCATTGATCCTAGGAAGACCCTGGCTTGCAATTGCAGACGCCTACATAGGGTGCCGATCTGGGCATATGATCATATCAAATGGGATAGTTACAAAGAATCTTAAGCTTTATCCTTCTGCGGAACCGAGCCCATCTGAAAAATCATTAACTAGTCAAAAACCTCTACCTGTAGAAGAACCTGAACCTGAGAATGAAGATGTTAGACCAGTCCTCACTATTGGGCAGGCCATTCAATTTAAAACAGAAATCGAGGACGATGCCATCAACGCCTTCATTAATGATTCCAATTCTGTTTTTGATTCAACTCGACATATTCTAGAATTTGCTATGAGCTGTGAGACACAGGAAAACATTGAACCAGAAGATGACATTGAAGACATTCCTGTAACCTCATCCCATGATAGTATTCCTATTGAGATTGAACCAGGGAAAACACTTAATATCAACCCAAACATGTCCGAATCCCAGACAAAACTTCTTTTGAAAGTCCTTCGAGATCATCAAGAAGCTTTTGCCTGGGATTATACCGACATGTAGGGGATCCCTGCCAACTTATGCACTCATCATATTTATATTAAGGAAGATTGCCGCCCTGTAAGACAGCCTCAATGGAGAATGAACCCTGCTCTGAAAAACATTGTCAAGGAAGAATTACAAAAGTTATTGGATGTAGGATTCATTTACCCCTTCTCAGATAGCCAATGGGTGTCCCCGCTAGTTATTGTTCCCAAAAAGAGTGGTAAATGGCAGATCTGTGTAGATTACAGGGAACTAAATAAGGCAGCACAAAAAGACCATTTCCCTTTGCCATTCATCGACCAAGTCCTAGATACCTTGGCTGGGAAGAAGTTCTTTTCATTTTTAGACAGATTCAGTGGATATAACCAGATCCAGATAGCCCCGGAAGACCAGGATAAAACAACTTTCAGATGCCCTTGGGGAACCTTTGCATATAGGGTCCTCCCATTTGGTCTGTGTAATGCTCCTGCTACCTTCCAGAGGGCAATCTTGGGAATCTTTTCTGATTTGGTCGATGATAGCATTGAGATCTATATGGATGATTTTACTCCATATGGGAACTCATTTGAGGAAGAATTGGAAAATTTAGAGAAAGTACTCAAAAGATGTAAACAGACCCATGTATCTCTGAGTACAGTCAAATGTCATATGATGAGGGAAGGAGTAGTAGTATTGGGACATTTGCTCTTAGCTGCTGGAATTCGAGTTGATTTGGCTAAAGTAGAGGTAATATTACACTTCTCGGTACCCAAAACACCTACATAGGTACGTAGCTTTATTGGTTGTGCTGGTTATTACAGATGCTTTATAGAAAATTTTACTAAAATAACACACCCACTGTTTCAATTGCTAACAAAAGATGCAGAATTCTTGTGGATTGAAGATTGTGAGACAACTTTCATGAAAATTAAAGGGCTGGTTTGCACGGCTCCAATCCTCTAAGACCCTGATTGGGCATTACTGTTTCACATACATACCGATGCTTCTCAGACAGCAGTAGGGGCTGTTTTAGGACAGCAGGTTGACAAAACACCGTACACAATTTACTATGTTAGCAAGAATTTAACTCCTGTTGAACTAAATTATACGGTGACAGAAAAAGAATACCTGGCCGTCATTTACGCTGTCAATAAGTTCCGACATTACATCATTGGGTACTCTACTATTGGCCATACTAATCACACATCAATCAGGTATTTGATGAATAAACCTATTTCTCCTGGCCGTATTACAAGATGGTTGCTATTGCTTCAAGAATTTTATATTATAATAGTAGACAAACCAGGAAAAGATAATGTAGTCGTTGATTGCCTATCCAGAATAGATAACAATGATGAATGCACACCTATAGAAGATAGTTTTCCCGATGAACATCTTTTTGCAGTTTCTACTAAACCTCTGTGGTATGCAGATATTGCTAACTATCTTGCTACAGGGAAAGTGCCTCTTCATTTGTCATACAGGGAACAACAAAAAATTATCCATCACAGTGCCCGATATTCTTGGATGGCATGGTACCTTTTTCATACAGGAGTGGATAAGCAGATCCGGCGCTATCTCTGAGGATGATATTTATGAGATACTGAAAGTTGCACATGATGGCCCTTGTGGAGGGCATTTTGCAGACAAAAGAATTGGCCATAAAGTGCTACAAATGGGATATTACAGGCCTTCCATCTTTCATGATGCTCAGAATTATGTTAGGAGGTGTGATAGTTGCCAATGTATGGGGCAGCCCAATCGAGCTAATGAAATGCCTTTGTAGGCACAGGTAGTCCTCGAGCCTTTTGAGAAATGGGCTATTGACTTCGTTGGATGCTTTAACCCACCCTCCCAGCAAAAATTCCACATCTTGGTTTGTACTGATTATGTGACTAAGTGGGTGGAAGCTAAAGCTGTTGCGAAATCAACAGAGAAGGTGGTCTCAGATTTTCTATTTGAAGAAATTTTTGCTCGTTACGGTACTCCAAGAGAGATTGTTTCAGATGGAGGAGCACAATTCACATCACACATGATAGCAAAGCTCATGCAGAAATATGGGGTCAAGCACAGGGTGACGTCTCCATACCATCCCCAGGCGAATGGGCAAGTGGAAAGCACAAACAAGACATTGGAAAACATCTTGACAAAAACCGTGGCATACCATCGTCGGGATTGGGCTCAGAAGCTCCCAGAAGCTCTCTGGGCGTACAGAACAACATGGCGGAATACAACTGACTTTTCACCATTCGAGCTGGTTTATGGGAAATCCCCGTTGTTTCCAATAGAATTTGAAATTAGTACGCTCAGAACAGCTCTAGAAGTTGGTTTAGATCTATCAGATTCCCAGAAACACCGACTGGCTCAGCTTAATGAACTAGATGAAATTCGTTCAATGGCTGTCCAGAGAACTACTTCTATCTAGTAGCAGAGAATGAAATGACACGACAAGTCTATTAAAAATAAGGTGTTTCAGAGTGGAGATTGGGCACTAATTTATGACTCCCGCTTTAAGGATTTTAAGGGGAAGCTTTGTACTCGTTGGATGGGACCTTACGAGGTGGACGCTGTATTTGACAATGGAACAGTCAAGCTAGTCACAATTGATGATACTCGTGCTTCATTTATAGTCAATGGACATCGCCTAAGATTATACCACTGCCCTGCCTCTAAGGATGCTTTTATTAAACACCTCTTTGAGAAATCTGGTTTGAAGGTCATCAACGTAGAGAATCCTTCCTCTACACCCTTGTTGTAAAATATATATATATATATATATATATATATATATAATAAAAGAATAAAGAATTATATTGTTTATCTTGCTGTCTTTTTGCAAGAGTTACTACTAAGGAGTAAAAATCAAAGAATTTTTTTTCTAAAGTATCAGTTGCTGCTACTCATGGTGCTGTTACTCAGTGGCTACTACTTATGGTGTTGTTACTCGGTTGTTGCTACACATGGTGCTGTTACTCGGTTGCTGCTACTCATGATGCTGTTATTCGGTTGCTGCTACTCATGATGCTGCTACTCGATGTTGTTACTCCTTAATCGATGATGCTACACCAGATATTGTTACTTGCATTGCTGTTACTCCAATGCTGCTACTCGATGTTGTTACTCCTTGATCGATGCTGCGACATCGGATGCTGTTACTCGCACTGTTGTTACATCGGATGCTGTTACTCGCATTGGTGTTACTCTAGATGTTGCTACTTGCATTGCTTTTACTCCAGATACTGTTACACCAGATGCTGTTACTCCGATGCTGCAGATGTTGATACATTGGATGCTGTTACTTCGGATTCTGCTACTCGCACCGCTGTTACTCCAATGTTGTTACACTGAATGCTGTTACTCCGTTGCTGCTATTCGATGCTGTTACTCCAGATGTTGTTACACCGGATGCTGTTACTCCGATGCTGCTACTCGCACTGCTGTTACTCCAGATGCTGTTACTCCGGATGCTGCTACTCACACTGCTGTTACTCTAGATATTTGTTAGCCTCTCTCATAAAACAATAATAAATCCAAAAATAAAATAAATAAATTAAATATTAAAAGTTAGGAATTTATGCCTAACTCTTTAGTTTGGGTTGTTCCTCTAAGATAAGAGTTAGTTTAGGTAGCTCCTATATTGGTGTGTGTTTGGTTGAGAAATTATCTCAATCAAGGTGTTTAAGATAACACGCACTATCTTGAGACATTGTCTCCTCATCTATTTAATTGTAACACTACATTCTTTTAATAATGAGAAAATATGTGAGGAAGCCGTGAGGTTGAAGCCTTTTTCGCCATTTTTTGGTGTCTGGTTTATTATGTGTGTTTTATATTTGTCTGAGTTAATTTGATTTTCAATAATGTTGTTACACCGAATGCTGTTACTCCGGACGCTGTTACTCCATCCACATCATTACTGTGCCGTCATCCTATCAACCGTCACTTCGTCCAGGTAGGCCACCAGGTACGCCTCCACGTGACTTTTACCTATTTAATTAAGTATCCCATGTGAAGACTTTAATGTCGCGGATGACAAAAGTTTAAGTTGGGGGGGGGGGGTGTGCCGTCATAGTCAAGGACGACGTAATACTTATCTCATAAATCATTATGACAATCTGTTCATGGTACACCTTACGATTCCCATCTACATTTGGTATAATCATTTAATACGTATTGGGATCCGTAATATGACTTTTCCACTCCATATGAAATAATTATTATTTTTATTCACCACACTTACCATGTTCTTTTATGATTTTTCTCGGTTTCCGAGAATTACCGTCCATATTTACTGTTACCACCTTTCATTTTCACCATGCTGTTTTTCCGAATTTGGTATCCACCACTTCGCCCAATGGTTTGTTGTTACAGGAAGTGCTGCTACAAGACTCCACAGTATGGGTGCGCTGGCTGTGCGGCATGAGCCTGAAAACACAGCTTCAGTTTGCAGCAATCCAAAGATTTGGCAAATCTTTGTTGATGTAGGGTGGGATACCTACTTCGACAGATTGCAGGGGTTTGATGGAGGAATCACAATGGAGTTCGCACTCAATTTAGAGGAGAACTACTCGCGGGTCAGAGGTCTGGAAGTTCCTGTCATAGAAGAGGTAATTGCAGAGGTTAACGGGTTGATACAGCAGGGGCAACAATGGTTTGCTCAGAAAGTTTCTCTCCCGGAATTTCCCGAATTGTTCTTGCAGGCAGGGGAAAATGTCGTTCAAATGGGCAGAGGATATGAGCGCAGGACTGTGTCGTATCCTTGGAACGAAGTTGCAGGTTTTGTAATAAAATACATAACTTGCGAAGGTCGGGCCACAACTCTATTCAAGTATCATTTTAAAATTCTAACGCACCTTTGATTTCCACAGGCTCAGGTGCATGCCTTAACACATGCCCTTCTTCCTATTGAAACAACTGCAGCACATGGCACAGTTTGCTCGACGCTCTTGCCGGATGTCGACAATGCTTTCCAACCACAGATTTCTGCGTTTATTGGTCATGCATACAATAAACAGGCTTCGGGTCTCCTGGGCGGAACTCTGTGGATCCTCAGAAGAAGAGATAGCACAACCATTATTGCTGCTAGAGAAGAGGAACCAGTCTCTCCGGCTGGTTTAGCAGAAGAAGAACATTCGGAAGGAATTGATCAAGAGGAACCCGAAGAAATGGAAATGGAAGTCGATCAGGAGGAACTCGAAGAAGTGGAAATGATGGTTGATCAGGAGAAACCTGAAGAAATGAGAATGGAGAAGGTAATTGGTGACACAACCGAGGCTGCCACACAAGAACCAGCCTCGCTTGAAGAGCCCATAGAGGAAGAAATTATGGACATCGTGCAGGAAGTCAAGACTGTTATATAGTCATCGACTTTTGTCAATGAAGAGCAAGGGAGTGAAATTGCAGACATAGGAATGGCAAGTGATGTTGTTTTGCAAGAAAAAGCATCACTTGCCCAAGTAGATATGAACGTTGATAGAAGTAAGGGTGCTACACAAGAACTACCCCCAATTCGGCTAGAGCAGGAAGAGCCAGCTTGCGAAATCGACGTTGTCACTCAAGAACTGGTACCGACAGTGGAAAAAGAGGCAATTCATGAGGAACGGGAAGGTAGAGAAGGAATGAACTAGGAGGTCGATATTGTCCCACTAGAACCAGTATTGACCTGAGAAGAAGAAATGGAGAGCAAAGAGCGAGAGGACAGAAGGGAAATAAGCCGCGGAATCGATGCTACTCCACAAGAACCAGCATCGACCCCAGTTGAAGTAGTAATGCACGAAGTTCCGACTCAAACCAGAAATGAGGGTGATGAGTTTGTCCCCCGTTCTCTGTTCCATTCCATGATGGCTAGAGGGGCGAGGGTAGTCCGCTTGCCCAAACGATTAATGGAGGAAGTAATTGTTCCGCCAGTGCTTAAATTTGTTGACACAACCAAGATTGGCCTAGCCATTACCGAACCAGAGCACTTAGAGGCTCACGAAGAAGATAACATTCCTTTGGAAACACCAAAACACAAAGTGGTCAATGAAAATGTTGACCAGACGGCGGAAGTCCCCGAAGGGAACATAGAGGAAGAAGCCCCCGAAGATAGGGAGCCCAGCCAAAAGGGCTTAACAAGAGAATCTGCTGAGAATACCGGCAACATTCCTCCACCTCCTGAGCCTGTCATAGGCCTAGAAACTGAATTTATTGTTAAATAGGAATGGGTTGAACAATGTGAGAAAAGAAGGTTACCTCTCAAGAAGAGGTATCAACTGTAGTTCAATGAAACCATGAGACTAAAAAGGGAGGTTCGGGATTTGAAAATGCAAGTTTCCCCCCTGAAAAAGAAGGTAAAAATCTACAAATGGAGGGCAGTAAAGCCAAAAATAGAGGTCTCCTCTGCAGCTACCCAAACTGGCCCGATTGAAGAGTTGTTTGAAGGCCGAGAATTTGTATTGGCCGTTGAGATCTAGAAGTGGCAGTCTGCTGCGAGTGACCATAAGAAGGAAATAGCTCGGGTTCGAGAACAGGCTGCCAGAATCATCATAGGGTACATGGATCAGTTATATAAGGCGCAACTGAAGCAGGCTAAACAGAAGGCCAGAATAGAAGAATTGGAAGAACAAGTGCAACTGCTGCAAACAGATAAGGAGAAGATGTTCTCCCTGGCACAACAGGTAATGGCCTGCAGACCTCCTGCACATAGCTATGCCTTATTCTTTCACGAACAATTTCTTTTCTTTTGTCTTGAAAGTATATATAAGGAGATTTGGTACGAAATTGAGGACCCCATTCAATTTCTCTGTATTTTAAAAATTCATGATATCATAGGACAACACTTAATGTGCGAGCTCTACATGCATGGGTATTTCTTAAGGCATGATCAGTCCTTTAACCCCGTTCCATTCGTGGGGGACATCCATTTAAGAGCTTTCACCTCTTATACCATCAATCAGATTAAGTGGAGAAAGGCCTAGGATACATTTGAAGAAAACCAAGTTGGAAGGCCATTAATGATGAGGAAAGAGCATGGTCAGTCCTCAAACATTTATAACAAGCATTATACATTTCTACAGATTGAGGGCTGTAAAAAACACATGTTGGTAACCCAGAAATGGTGCACTGACCTATGTGTCGGCCAGATTACGATGTTCCGCAAGGAAGCACTAGACAGTTGTCAGGAAAGGTGGATATTGTCATCCTCAGCCGTCAGAGGAGGAGAACCATTTGGGGCACCTATCTTCGCACATGCTCTAGAGAGAATGCCACGTTTCATGGCATGCATTCATACCTGTGGGGTCAGATGGATGGGATTGAGGTTTCGATTTCCCCTTATTTGGTTGCCAGCCGAGCGGTATACTCCTGCATACAACGTTGATCTAGACTGGTGGAAGGATGTTGTTTTGACAGAGGAACATAAGCCACCAGGGACAGAAATGGCTGAAGAGTATGACCTCACACAGCTTCATGCCAATCACAGTCAGTCCAATCCGGATCTGAGGAGACGACGAGTTGCATGAGGACATGCAGATAGACTAGTTGGGGGGAGATGTTGGGTACTGGATTTATATACTTTCCTCTCCCATTTTACCCTATCTTTCTATCTCTTTGTACCATTATTATTCTTAAACGCATGAGGTAAAACCCTTTTCCTTATCTTTCATGGGATATTTGATTAATGAAGTAATTGTCGTGGAGGTTTTACCTTTTTACATATTAACTCCGATATTTCTACAGATTCGGCCAAAACAGGAGCATTGTAGCCGTAAGTCGAGGAACAACCCATCATCTCCAGCGCTATCCTCATTTTGCTGATAGAGCGTAACAGACTGCTTATATCAGCGCCATTTCAGGGCTTTTAACGGTTTCCTTCTGGGCAACTAGGTTGCCGTTGTAACAAAATGTATTTTTGTAATTATGGAGTTGCTGAGGGGAATCGAGGATTCCAGGACATTTGTATAAAGAGGCCTGCGGGCTGTGAATCGGGGTTAAGCCCTTTTACACACAGATCTTGTAACAATCTATTATGTCATTAATCGAATGCACAACATCTTGCTGTTTCTTCTGTAATTTGTGAGTTTACCGCAACCATGATCAGAGAGTTGGGCCCACTCTTCTGATCAGGTGTTGCGTTTTCCTTTTTCTTGCACTGTTTATGTTTTAGTGTGATTTCCTTACTGCTGTTACAGTTTATTTCTTAATTGCTGTGAATGTCTTTTAATTCTGTAGTTTATCTAATTGCTGTTACAGTGGTCTGTGTGTTATGGATTTAAACCTGTGATCTACAACAGGTCATGTGCTTGTGTCTACATATACTTGTGCCGTTAGTCTTGAAATAACTAACACCCTCGGGTTGATAATTTATGTCGAAAAAGGGTTGAATTCTGTTCATATCCGGACACCAACACAAAACATTTATTTTGAATTTATTCCACTTATGTGCAAGGTCGACCAGAATTGTAATGTAGGCTTGGAGCCCCAACAGATGTGTCACACACCCTCAAAGATGGATATATATTGGTCAAACTTGGAAGTCATTTTCATCATCCACTCATCAGACACTTCTCTCTTGTGTCTGATTGGTTCGATCATCCTTTGGAGGATTTTCTTCTCACACAAGTGGAACAACAACTAGGGCTTTTTTATGGATCTGTCTAGGGTTTCAGCGTAGGTTTGACCAGCATTGACTTTGGTCAACGCTTGGTCCATTTGACCACAAACTCCACCAAAATTCTGATTTTTGCAGACGGCATTCTTTGGCACAAAACCAAGGCTAGATGTTGACCTTTGACTTGCTGCGATGACTTTTTGCTCTTGTTGTTCTGCGTTGACCGTTGACTGGACAACATTGACTTTCGTTGACTTTGGGTTGACTTTTGTGGAGCTTTCTTGAGGGTTGTGTGACACTTCTATATCGCTGATCGTGAGGAGACTTTGTTTGTTGAAGCATCCTGTTGATCGCTGTAACGCTCCACAACACATATATTTTGCTGATCAAGTTAAGTGTATTTTTGGCTTGTCTTCCATCGATCTATTGGTATGTTCTATCAGCATTTTACTTTCATGTTTATGTGATTGCTATTTCGTATCGAGTTTAAAGTGAAGTTGCATCAAGCATAGAGCATCTTTGAAAATTTACACTCTACAATTGTTTAGGATAAGTACATATACATAAATATAAGCAATAATTGATCATAATCATCTCATTTAATGTATGAAATAAATCCATTCTCATAAAGCAATTGTTATGACAACCATAGGATCTATGTAAAGCTTAATTAAGGACGAAGTTTGGGGCATTAGACTTTGTATGTCTCTTATGGTCATTTATTGTTGAGATCGAGAGACAAAATGAAATGACCATCATATTAATGTTAGTCTGATGTGAACTATGTAGAATCTTCCTTGTAAAGCATAATGCTTCCCTGAAGAAAAGAGCTAGACACAAATGAAAGTACTAAGGGATCCTCTCGATTGTTTTAGTGAAAGAGGAGCCTCATGATTTTTTGTAGCGACAACAAAACCTTCCCCTGATCTTGTGCTATATAGGTAATAGGAGATAAGGTGCTCTTACAATTGGATGTCTTGTACCTGACAAACTTCATAGATCCTTTTTTATCCAAAAATGTGATTTCTCATCTCAACCTCGAGTTAGTGTGACCAAACTTGAACTAGCCTATATTAATATTATACTATGCATCCAATTTATCCAAGTATACCAGGGTCTAATAGTTAGGTCATCCCTCAATTGCTTGGAATTATTGAATTATAAAGCCATCTTACAATTGATGTTGTTCAAATTTCATAGGGTCAATCCATGTGACCTGTATGCATTATCTATTAATTTCCTCCCATCACATTGTTCAACACATGTTTGTAGGCCATGGGTTGACTATGAGCTTCGAGAGAGAATGTGAAATGTGGGAGGTCATCGATAAAAATGCTAATAGATTAGAAGCCTTAGAGAGACAACATCATTGTTGCCTTGAAGGGAAGTCTGCAAACAATGAAGAAATCTCCTCTAATGATCAAAGTTCCAAGAAAGAGTATCCCTTTTGTCCTAAAGTCAAGTCACCTAATGATTTTATCTTATGGAGAAAGTACACCAATTTGAAAATAGGCTCATTGTGGATAAGATGTTCAAGAAACTAAATCTCAATAATGTCCCATGTCCTAACTACTTTGTTCTAGTTGGGTGGTAGAAAGCTTGATCCCTAATGTTTTGAGCCATATAGTATTGTGAGCTTGAAAATTGCTTCAGAAAGGTGTAATGTTGTATAAATATACTGAAAATGCATTTTAAAGAATTGTTTCTCAGGTATTGAAAACAACTTGCAATTTTACTAAACCTAGGCAAGAAAGTGTCTCTCAAGTTGAACCTCGAACTCATGAATTGTACTCCCAAGTATCTATATGAGGTGGTTAACTCAATCTCATAGAGTCTTGAGAAGGAATGATAGTTCACTAAGGAGCTCTTGGAGCAATTGAAATCCATAATGTTAGTTAAGGTAAGGTTCACTATCAAGTGTGTAAGGTCACAAATATTAGCTAAGGTGTTGATGAAAGGATTTGAAACGATAATGTTGAGTTTGCATATTGAAGCACAAGTCATATCTCTTTGTCTATCTTAGTGCTATCAATATAGCACTATAGTGCCTTAGGGGGTGAGGCCAAAAGGGTCACATCATCAACAAATAAGAATAGGGATGAGGATGCAATGTAGTAGTCATCCATCTACCTCCTAGATATGCTCTACGAGAAAAATGTCAAGCTCATGCATATAAAGACCAAACAAGGCAGGGTAACGGAGGCAACCTTGTTTGACCTTAATAGTTCTTTGAATTAACATAGATTTGGGACATGCAAATTTTCTTATGTCGGACTCATAGAGTCTCATGGTAGTAGTTAAGATGGTCTTAGATATACCAATGTCTCAATACAAAGACCATTTAATTAGATTCCAGGAAACTGTTTCTTTTAGTATTTTTTTTTCTTTTTTTCTTCCTAGTATTCATAGATCTGGGTGCTTGCATGTTAGAGATCGTTACATATTCTTGATCCTTGTAAAATTCCAAGTCCAATGAGATCGATTTCGCTTGCATGCGAAATGATCAACGCTTTTTATTTTTTAGAAGATAGAGTGATGCTCCTTCTTCACATAATTAGCCTTTCTTACTTTTAGCTTTTGTCAGAGGAAGGTTTATTTTGGGCACATCTATAATAAATAGCTTCTGTTTATGGCAAGTTTATGTTGAATATATTGATCCTAAGCATGTAGTGGTGGAGTGGTGCGAGGATTCCGATGGTTGAAGAGTGATGTGTCAAAATTATTGTTGTTTAAGTGGATTTTCTCCTAGGGTGACATGTGGTAGAATGGTGGAGGATGTCTAATTTTCATGAGAATACTATGTTTGGCTTGTGTCAAAACCCTAATTCGAGTGGCTATGTTAAGGTTCATTCTTTCCATATTTGACTTTGCAAACCTTGATTCTATATGCTATATTTAACCATGCTATGGTTTGACCTCTTGGATATATTTGGCATGTGTTAATATTATCTAGCCTAAATTTAAGCCTTAAATAGTGTTTTATACCCTAACTAGCCCTTGTTATTTTTAATTGGAAAAAATGCCAAATTACCTTGTTGTCTTGTCAAAAAAAGCTTAAAGGTTAACTTTATCCAATTATTTAGCATGAGAATAAAGGCGAACCCCACAAGAGGTAAAAGAATTAAAGTAGAAGGCTTTTACCAATTCTTTTTGCATGGAAAATAAATACAATCTGGAAAAAGCTTCAAGACAAAAGTTTTAGTATGTGATTACACCAAAGCAAGCAACCAATGAATTACATTGAAAGTAAACTTCGCTGGCAACCGACCATGTAGAGGATGACAAAAAGTGGCATGTTTATTCTTGCTTTCCTCTACAAGTAGTTAGGGTGATTTATCTCCCTTGTAAAGGTTTTCTCTATATGTAGAAGGGGAGGACAAAAGGGGGGTTAGAGATTATTGTTTGAGCAGATTGCACTTCTGGACAACTTTTTGTTTTTCCATTCTCCTAGACCTTAGACCAGTAGCGTCACTTAAAGCAAGGAGATCCATGCCTATGATTTACTATGATGTATTAAATATTTTGTGTAATATGTGATTTGGTACAATTATGCTTTATTCTAGCTCATTTAACCAATTGGTTGTCATTGATTAAGTTGTTTTGTAGTGTTATGGTAATTTACACTGCACTTATTTTTATCTTCTTCACCTAATGTGCATATTCACTTCACTCATGTCCATTGGATTTATTGCTCTAGCTATGTTTAGGATTTGATGTCAACCACTCTTATTATTTTCAAGTTAATTTACCTATGACTACTTATTGGTGTTGATTTTTGTGTAGCATCAAGAGGTATTCCCGCATGCTAAGAGGCCTCCCAAATTGGCCAAGGAAGATTATGAAAAATAAAATTAAAAGTTTAATTTTTTGGGGTTCATGTAGGCTCCAAACTGACAGGTTAACCCCACGATGAATGGGTGTGACCCTTGGTCAAACCCCCTTGACAAGTATAAATACACGAGTCAACATCATTTCGACCATCACTCATCACACCATCTTCTACAAAAGGTAGCTACATATGTGAATAGAAAAATGAGCGAAGTATCTGATGTTTGATCGAGTCCAAGTTTGTCTAAAATCTGACTAATGACTTAGGCTGACTGCATAGATTGTTGACCACAGACCTCGACCGCATGTCTTAGATTGACCACAAGCTGAAATTCTAACAGTTGACAACATTGAAATTTTTTTCTTGGGTGGTTTGACTAACATTGACTAGCTAGTATTTTTGACCAGGTTTGATTGGTATTTTGGGCTTGGTTTTTGGCATAGATTTCTAGACAATTTATGTAATTGTGAACCTTGTTGAAGAACAATTTCTCCTAGAAGAAAAGTTGTTATTTTTCTCCCAAGCTTGGGTTTCCCAAGGAAAATTTGTTGTCTCTGTTGTGCATGTGAAAATTCCTAGATCTTAATCAATCTAAGGAATCCTACTGCAACCATCCGGATTACTTCATCTATTATGTAATTTACTTTACACAATTATTTTTGAATACATTCATGAAATACTGAAGCAGCCTACACTACATTAATTATGATTCTGAAGCAAGGAAACTGAACTAGTAAATCATTCACACATATGACACCTTTATTTTGGATTAAGTCCTCGGAAAAACCCAATGAGGGAAAACCGATGCAGCAAATCTGAGGGTTTTATTATTATGCAGTAGCAATGTCTGAATACAACTCTGAATACCCCTAGGGTGATTTAGTTACAGAGAGAAACACTGGAAGAAGAATTTGTGAGGATCTACCTCACTCAATCATTGAATTTCTGGCTGATCCGGATGAAGAAAACACTCTCCTGGAGAAGCTCTGTGCAGATCCAATGCTGGAACTTCCAGCCACTGCGTCACCCCCTTCCAGGATCAGTGTTGGCCCTCAACTAAGTCGTTTTGCCTCTTTGGACCCCGAGGAACAACCTCCTGGTGCCACTTTTTGGATCATGGCCTCCGAAACTGATCCACCAACAAAATTCCGAAAACCCTTCCTTTGCCTCTGCGCTACTTCTGCGTGAACCTACGCAATCACTGCGTCAACCCTTTTCCTTCAGTGCTGGCTTTGGTTGGATCTCTTCTGCCTCTCTCTGACTGTTGCTTCATCGGCTGAGAAAATATCTTCCTCTCCGGATGCTATCTCTGCCCCTCACTGCTCATATATCTAGCTCAAATTTCTTAGCAAACCCGTCCCAGAAATTTCAAACTCTTAGATCAATTCAGTGTCACGAAGTGTTTTTCAAATGACCCTCAAGCCTTCCTTTATAGTCCTCTCGTTGACATATCAACGACCCAGATTAGATGTCTAATCAACGCGTAAGATCAGTGTTGCACGATCCTCCCCCCCCCCCCCTCTCCCCTAAGGATCCAAGGTCGGAACCATGTCCCGTACCGATACTTGGGCGATCGTTTGACGGAACCGCAGATCCGAAAATCAGGTCTGCGGTTTCGTCGTTTTGAGGTGATTGCTGGAAATCTGGAACCACACAAGGCCGATCTGCAGTTCCGTCATTTTGAGGTGATTCCTGGAAATCTGGAACCACACAAGGCCGATCCGCGATTTCGGATTCCCGATCCGCAAATCCAGAAAAGGATCTGTTGGGGATTCATGGAGGTTTGGGCATGGATTCGCGTGGATTGCCAGTGGATCCAGCTTCCAGAGGGAGATGGGTAGTTCCGCGGGGTTCTAAATTTAAAAAAAAAAAATTCTGACTCAAGTAAAAGAGACATTCTCATGTATCTTTCATTTTACTTCTTTTACTTAAATTTTTAACATTACCATGAAATGACTCAGGATGTTTGAGAGTGGTTCCAGCCCCATCGGGCTTCGTATGGAGAAAATAGAATTTTATATCCTATTCAAAATTCAACAAACTTAACAGTTTTAAGGAATTCAAGATCAATGAGATTGTGGCCTTTCATTAGATTATATCATGTATAAGGGTATGTGAATGGCATTTAATCAAGAGCACCAAGCCCTCTATGTTCTCATGTACCCTAGTGTTGGTGGTGTTAATTGTTGAACTCCTTTGTCATGACCTTAGCAAAAAATTACCTTTAAATCAAGTTAAAATCATTGATCAAGCATGTTAAGCTTTTTCCACCATGTTTTAAGGCTTGGATTAGGTAGTTTGATTAAAATTGGGAAATGTTGACTAATATCCCTAAACAATCGAGGTAGAGGCAAAGGCGAGACAAGAGGAGAAGAATCTAGATTCTAGATGGTTGATGCTCGAATAATTAACCATTGATGTACAATGGATGCCATATCTATCTTGATTTGTATACAAATATGCATGTTTTCATATCTTCTACAACTAGTTTGGTATTTTGGATGTTTTTTAATATAAATGCAAAACAATATATATATATATATATAAATATATACATATATATGTATATATAGTAGATGGTTTCGAGACGCTTTGCTTCCTAGATTTTTGGGAAATGACGCTTCCACGTATCTGCTTCCAAAAAAAGTCCCCGCTTCGTCCCCGCTTCGTGCAACATTGGGTAAGATTATAAAATGACTTGATCGATGTCCTCTAGAATATTCACACTCTGTTTTATTTAATACCCTTTAATTATTTAATTTCCCTAAGTTTAGACTTAGGGTCCCCATTAAAACAATTATTTTTTTCAAATAAAACAAAATTCGAGTGGAATTTCCACAAACGCTTTTTGGGTTCTTTGGAATATTAGTGTGTAAGCCTATACACCAAATTTGATACTTAGAGCACTTTTTGATGCTACAAAAATCAACACTCCCTCATAGCAAGGAAAGTGCTCTAGCAATAAGGCTTGCTGCATACTTCTCTGACCCTCAAGCATCCTCTGTGCTACTGATGCTATCCACCGACACTGCGCTGCTGCTGCTACTGTATTGCTGCCCATGACACTGCCACTGCCATTGTTGCATTTGTACTATAACTCAGATGTTGAGAGAAACAACTGAAACTCACCCAAAATTGAACAAGTGTTTAGTGGATGCACCTCGGTGCTGAAGAATCTGAATGATGATAGCTACTGCACTATCCCTCTGATGCTCTGCGTTGTTGCTGCCTTGCACTACGTAAGCACTACTTTGCACTGCGTTGCACCACTATGCACTGCGCTGCTGCTGGCTCTGCTATGTGCTGCTCTAGAAATGAACGCTGCTCTCTACTGCACTATTGTCTCCATCACTCCTCGGCTCCATCTGAATACTCTTCTAACCCGCTACTGCTGATCATGGCTCCCATAGCAAGGTATGATTCATGAGGTGGGCTCCTTAAGGATTCTGTCCATAATGGTACTCTGGAGTTTTATACTCCTCCTTCTGGGTCTGGTGTCCCTTTCGATCCTAATCCCTGGTTGGGACTCTTCCTCTCTTTACAACTCGTACTATACAACTCACATTTTTGTTGACAACTACTTTCGACAACTGGAAGTTGATATGCTGCCTAGATCTGCATTCTTGATAGCTCGCATAACCTTCTCTGGTAATCTCGTACGATCATCCCTCCAGAGCTGCAAAAATATAGAAACTCAAAACTGGAGAAGGAAATGATCTCGCCAAAATGTTGAATGCCTCCTCTCTTGTTTGCGCAGCTGCTGACTGGCGCTACGCACTCCCTGCAGGAGTAAGTAGATCCACTCCCGGTTATTGTTGCTTTGCAGTGAGAAATCGAATTGCTTGGCCCGAAATTCTCTGAGGAAGAGATTCCCTCATGCAACCCACTGGATTCCATGTCTTTCGAAAAACTGTCGAACTGCTTCCTCTTTCTCCCCCTCTATGCAACCTAGGCAGGCTTACACACTCCCTGACGGAGTTGTAAGTTCTACTACTCCTCTACTTCTCAACATCTAAGAAATGTTGACTTCCTCGGCTAGGAAACCACTGAGGAAGAATTCTCTAAATATGTGCTCTTGACTCCTTCTAACGCTTTTCTGCCCCACAACAGTTTCAAAAAAATGTGTTCTTCTGTCTTTTGCGTGGAGGCTCTGCACTGGTCCCTCTGCCACAACAAGATCTCGAATTTGGAAGCCCTTTCTCTCTATCGACTCACTCAGAGAGATACTGCCACGAAAGTCTCAGCCCTCCTGGCCAAAATTGTGCAATCCTTTTATGTATTTGTTCTGCTGAACTGCAGCAAAAATGACCTTCACTTTAGAAATCAGATCTGTCCTTCCTATCTCACATCAATGCTCTAATACCATGTGAAATTCCTAGATCTCAATCAATCTAAGGAATCCTATTGCGACCATTCGAATTATTTCATCTATTATGTAATTCAATTTACACAATTATTTCTGAATAGATTCATGAAATACTGAAGAAATCACTCAAGTAGCCTACACTATAATAATTATGATTATGAAACAAGGAAACTGAACAAGGAAATCATTCACACATTTGACACCTTTATTTTGGAGTAAGTCCCTTGAAAAACCCAATGCGGGAAAACCAGTGCAATAGATCTGAGGGTTTTCTTATTATGTAGTAGCAATGTCTGAATACATCTCTGAATATCCCTAGGGTGATTAAGTTACAGTGAGAAATACTGGTAGAAGAATTTGTGAGAATTTACCTCACTGAATTATTGAATTTCCGGCTGATCTGGATGAAGAAAACATTTCCCTAGAGAAGCTCTATGCAGCCTCTGCGCAGATCCAATGCTGGAACTTCCAGCCACTGCGTCACCCCCTTCCAGGCTCAACGTTGGCCATCAACCAAGTCGTTTTGCCTCTTTGGACCCTGAGGAACAAACTCTCGGTGCCACTTTCTGGATCCCGACCTCCGAAACTAATCCACCAACGAAATTCGGGAAACCCTTCCTCTGCCTCTGCGCTGCTTCTGCGTGAGCCTACGCAGTCACTGCGTCATCCCTCTTCCTTAAGTGTTGGCTTTGGTTAGATCTCTTCCTCCTCTCTCGACTGATGCTTCACCAGCTGAGAAAATCTCTTCCTCTCCAGATGCTATCTCTGCCCCTCACTGCTCATATCTCTAGCTCGAATTTCTCAGCAAACTCTTCTTAGAAATTTCGAACTCTTGGATCAATTCAGTGTCACGGTGTGTTTTCCAAATGACCCTCAAGCCTTCCTTTATAGTCTTCTTGTTGACATATCAACAACCGAGATTAGTTGTCTAATCAACGACTAAGATTATACATGACTTATCCATGTCCTCTAGAAGATTCACACTTTGTTTTATTTAATACCCTTTAATTATTTAATTTCCCTAAGTTTAGACTTAGGGTCCCCATTAAAATAATTAATTTTTCAAATAAAACAAAATCCGAGTGGAATTTCCACAAACGCTTTCTGGGTTCTTTGGAATACTATTGTCTAAGCCTCTACACCAATTTTGAGACTCAAGGCACTTTCTGATGCTACAAAAATCAACAGTACATGGTTGTCTCTTTATGATCCTATTGTTTTTCACTATATTACTGTTGAGATTGTTTGTGTATAATTTCTCAATGATATTCGTTGCTTGAACCTCAACTAGTCTTGATCCCAGATCAAATTATTGGACACAATCCATCTTAACATAGAGAGTACGGGAGTACACGATGCGTCCATCAGTAGTGCTATGGTCTCTATCCCCATTTCCCAACTCATTGGCCTGATCAAAGGTACTTCCCATGAGTCCCAGACTACTTAGGTAGGATGTATGTGGGGCATCAACAAGAGAGGGTGAACCTGATCATATAGACCAACAATGGGGTATCATAGGAGAAGGTGAACCATTCACCCTGTACATAGCGCACCAATAGGGGAAAGCGAACCTCACCCTATGGTCGCTCATAGCTCCAAGAAGTAACCCCAAGTCCCCCAGAGCTCCCAGAGCTCAATGTCCAAGTCAAGCGGGACCCTCATAGGAGGGTCTGTTAACGACTCCAAGTCTCTAAAAAAAGGTTAAGAATTTGACTTTCCCCAGGGGCCTAGCAAGAATATCTGCAACCTTCTCATCAGTCCCAATGTGATGGAGCCTTACGATGCCCCGTTGTACCATATCCTGGATAAAGTGGTACGTGATATCAATATGCTTGGAGCAATCGTGGAACACGGGATTCTCTGAAAGTTGAATCCCACTTTGGTTGCCGCAATAGATCACGGCGGTATCCAGCACATGCCCAAACAACTCCCTAAATATCTTCCTCAACCAAACAGTGTTAATTTTGGACAACTAGGTCCAAACTCCATGATGTGATGCGTAGATGAAGATGCCAATATTTTTATTGGGTTCCTCTTTCGGGGAGGTGCAAGATCGATCTAAAGATCATCTTGATCAGATGAGCAAAACATGTATTTTGAATTTATTCCACATGTGCAAGGTCGCCCTATTTTATCCCACATGCATAAGAGATGTGTCACACACCCCCAAAGATGTCTATATATTGGAGAGACTTGGAGTTCATTATACACACAATGTGTGGAGGCATTTTTCTTCTCTCTTGGATGGTGATGGTGCAACATTCTTGGTTTTGCATTTAGGGTTTCTTGGTGCAGCATCTTGGGGTTGTGTGACACATGTGGGTGGCTGACCTTATGAAGACTTTGCTGGTTGAAGCATCCTGTTGATCGTCGTAACACAACCATTCTTTATCTCTGTTTTTGGCTTGTCTTCCATCGATCTATTGAATTTAACATGGTATCAGAGCTAGGAGAAGACAACGCCTAGTTTATGTTAAAGAATCTAGGGCAGCGAGATGAGGGCTGTTCTAAGGGAAAATAAAGGTGTCGTTAAGGCTGTGTGGTAGGCCGCAGACCATACCACCACAGTGTTAATTTTGGACAACTAGGTCCAAACTCCATGATATGATGCTCAGATGACGATGCCAATATTTTTATTGGGTTCCTCTTTCGGAGAGGTGCAAGATCGATCTAAAGATCATCTTGATCGGATGAGCAGAACATGTATTTTGAATTTATTCCACATGTGTAAGGTTGGCCTATTTTATCCCACATGCAGAAGAGATGTGTCACACACCCCCAAAGATGTCTATATATTGGAGAGACTTGGAGTTCATTATACACACAATGTGTGGAGGCATTTTTCTTCTCTCTTGGATGGTGATGGTGCAACATTCTTGGTTCTGCGTTTAGGGTTTCTTGGTGCAGCATCTTGTGGTTGTGTGACACATGTGGGTGGCTGAACTTATGAAGACTTTGCTGGTTGAAGCATCCTGCTGATCGTCGTAATGCCATGATTCTTTATCTCTGTTTCTGGCTTGTCTTCCATCGATCTATTGAATTTAACAAACAACTTCACAACAGGTCATACTTGCTGCAATGTATTCGGCCTCGGCGGTGCTCAAAGCAATCGATTTTTGCTTCCTTCTCATCCAAAATATCAAAGTAGAACCTAAAGAGAAGGAACATCCAAATGTGCTCTTACGATCCACCACACCGCGAGCCCAGTCAACATCAGTGTATTCATGTACCTCAAATTATCGACAGTGTATCTCAAACCATAGTTGATTGTGCCCTAGAGATATCTCAAGAGATTCTTGGCAGCAATCCAGTGTATGTGATGAGGCTCGACCATAAATTGACTCAAGGTATTCATTGCAAGACATATGTCTAGATGAGAGTTCACTAAGAACATCAGGGCCCCCATGAGTTGACAATACTCGGAAGGATTTCCCAAATCGAGCCCAACAACACTTCTGCATAGCTTCTTAAAGTTGAGTTCCATCGGAGTAGTCACAGACCTGCAACCCACCATCCCAAATCTTTCAAGAAGCTTCACAATATATTTTGTTTGAGAAAGGAAAATCTCTCCTCGCTTTTGCCAGACCTCCAACCCTAGGAAGTAGTGCATTAGTCCTAGGTATTTCATCTTAAATTTTGTAGCAACTCCCTCTTACATTGATGAATGAGAGGGTCTGCACCTGTCAGAAATAGATCATCCACACAGAGCACCAAAATGAGAGGCTTGTCATTATCAACCTTGAAGTAAAGGTTGGGATCAGCGTCACTTCGTGTAAATCTCAGCGTCATCAAATAGCTATCGGTCACCTCATACTAAGTCCTATGGGCTTGCTTCAACCCATAGAGAGCTTTCTTCAACCTGCATACATGTGTATCTTGATCTCGAACTTCGAACCCCATAGGTTGCTCCACATAGACCTATTCCTTAAGCGAGCCATGCAAGAAGCTGCTCTTGACATCCATCTGATGTAGGTTCCATACCTGTGAGGCAGCAAGGGCAATAATCGAATGAGTGGTGGTATATCGGGCAACCGATGCAAAAATCTCATCATAATCTATACCTTCCTTCTGCGAGAAGCCTCGGGCAACAAACCTGGCCTTGAACTTTTCAGCATTCCCATCAGCTCCATGTTTGATTTTGTAAAGCCATTTCGAGGTGACAACAGACTTGTCCTTTGGTATAGGGAACACATCCCAGACATCAATCTTCATGATCGACTCACACTCTTCGTTCATATCATCCTTCCAAACTTGGTGCTTCACGGCTTCTTCGAACGTTCTAGGCTCAGATTGAACAATGGTGCTCATGAAAACTAAGTACCGTTGGTACCTGTTCGGCTTCTTACTTTCACGGAATGTCCCACTTGGTACAATATGTCTTTCGACATCTTCGAGAGTGTCTCTAAGCCATGAGGGTCTTATTTTAGAAGAAGAAGAAGCCTCAATAGGAGGTGGATCAATGGGATCCATTAGACCATCAACATCGGGCATCGGTTCATCCTTCGGTTCTTCCTGCTTTCCTGCATCTTCATCTTTGTCTTCCTTTGATATAGGAAGATCTCTAACCTTCCCAAGGGCAACATCTTCATCGAAGGTGACATCATGACTTATCTCCATTTCCCTTTGACCAAGCACATATATTATATAAGCCTTTGAAGTGTCACTGTAGCCCACAAATGTTCCCTTCTTTCCAGAAGCACCCAACTTGCTTTTTTTTATCTTTCGGCACACGAAAATATATGGGACTTCAAAAAATTCTAAAATGAGAAACATCAGGTTTCTTACCGGTGAAGGTTTCTTTGGGATTTTTGGAGACCAAAGCTTGATGTGCACATCTATTTTGAACATACACAGCAGTGTTGGCAGCTTCTCCCCATAGGAACTTCGGTAGGCCTTGGTCATGAAGCATGGCACGAGTAGCTTCAATGATGGTTCGGTTCTTCCTTTCGACAACTCCATTTTGTTCGGGAGTATAAGCAGTAGTGGTCCCCCTCTTAATGCCAACTTCCCTACAATTGTGATTAAGCTCATTTGACTCATATTCGGTTCCATTATCGGTCCTCAATATTTTGATCTTCTTCCCTATTTGATTTTCAACCAAGATTTTGAAAGAGCGGAACCACTTGAATACTTCATCCTTTTTCTTCAAGAAGTATATCCAATTTTTGCGAGAGAAGTCATCCACAAAAATAACATAATACAAATATTCTCCCAAGGATGTTACGAGCAACATACCAGATAAATAAGAATGAACCAATTGAAGAATGTCGGTAGTCTTGCTATCACTTGAGGGGAATGGTCCCCTTGTATGTTTCCCTTCGGCACAACCCTGACAAACACCTTCATGATCTACTTTGAAATCGGGCATACCTGTGAACATCTTCCTAGCTTCGGGAAGAGCTTTATAATGAAGGTGAGGAAACCTCTGGAGCCATAGTTCGGATTGAAGAGTAATGTTGCATGTCATGGCTCCAACCAGACTTCCTCCAACCTGATAGAGAGTATCAATCCTGAAACCAAAAGTGAATGCTTCTTTGAATTCCTCTTCCAAACACGTACCTTTCCATCAATGAATGCTACCTTTAATCCTTTATCTTCCATTGCTAAAATAGACACTAAATTCTTCTTCAAGTCAGGTACATATAACACATCTTGTAGATGAAGGATTTGAACTTTATTTAAATGAGGAGTAACAATCCCAATCCCTTTCACAGGATAGGTGGAATTGTCTCCAAGTATAATCTTCAAATTTGTTTCCTTTTAAATCAAATGTGAGAGGGCCTCTTTGTATCTAGTGAAGTGCCTTGAGGCACCACTATCAATCAACCAATTATCCAAGGTGTCGGGAGGAGAGGCAGCAGAGAGGGCAGATATAAGAAGAAATTCTTTTTTTTTGTTATCTACAACATCAGACTCATCATACCTGGAGTTTCTCGATCTCTTGGAAGGTTGACCATTTCTATTTCGGGTAGTGTGGGCCTTTCTCTTTCCTTTGTTGTTGAACTTGTTGTTCCTTTGATTTCCATTTCTCTTGAAATTGTTGTTGTTGTAATCATCATCTCGTGATGTATCCCTTTTATTGGGACCCTCTAGCATAATTGCCAAACCTATTACAATCGAAACATCTACCCTTCCATCTTTGAATCCCGATCTTCCTTGTCCTTGATTTCTTGGTCCAACATTGTTCTTTCTTTTAGCTTGAGCGGAGAATGCAAGAGGCTCATTTTTATTTGAGGGCATGTCTCTCTCCATCATCCTTGGCTCCTCTTGACTTCATCTTGTCAACAATTCATCAAAATATGGAATCCTCTCATTGTTGAGAATAGTGGTATTGAATACATACCATGCTCGGGGAAGACCTCCAAGGGCAATAAGAGTAAGCTTCTCGTTGGCAATAACCTCTCCAATATATAAAAGATCATTTTTTATTTCGGTAATCCTCATGAAATAGGATTGGATGGATTGTCCTCTATCCATCTTGATGTCCTTCAACTTGTTCTCAAGAAAGAGGATTTGATTTGCGTTGCTAGCCCTGAACATGCTAACCAACTTGTCATACATCTCCCTAAATGTGCCCAACTTGGAGATGTAAGCAACCAAATGCTTGTGAATAGAATCCCTGATGATCTTCTTGGCTTTGACCTCTCCTTTCTTGTATTTTGTCTTAGTGGCAGCTGGTGCATTTGAAGGAGGCTCAATAGTCTTTCCCTGCACATAGTCCATAACATCATGCTCCTCCAAAGTCAATTCCAAGGACATTTTCCATGCATGATAATCATATTTATCATTGAGCTTGTCATCATATTTGAAGTGAGATGAGGAAGCCATTGACCCTTGTGCTTGTCCAATAAATCTCAGTGATTGCTCTTCTCACTCTTGCTTGGGCTTTGTCTTCACCTAGGCTCTAATACCATGTCAATTTTTTATAACAATGGTATGTTCTATGATTTAGAGCAATTTACTTCAATCTTTTCTTATTAGCCCAATATCAATTTCCAGATTAGCAATCACATAAACATTGATAGTAAATGCTGATAGAACAAAACAATAAATAGAAGACAAGCCAAGACAAAGGACACAATGTTTGGCGGATGCGCGGGCAAAAACCCTTTATCAAATATTCTTATTATGCTTCAAAAGTTCGGTAGAGAGAGAAAGAGAGTACAATATACAAAATTCACTTGCCCAAAACTTCAATCAAACCAGAAAGTCAATGTTGGTCAAACCAACAAAAAGACATCACCAAAACAGCTCGATCAACCTTAGTCATTGCGACCTCCAACAATAGTCAAAGTCAGCCCAAAACAGATCCAAAAAAGTCTGTCAAACTCGGTCAACTAAAAGTCAACGCTGCGGTCAAAGTGTTGCGGGCAACGCTGGTCAAATTGCCTAGAATTTCTCGAAATGTGTGCCAATGAATGCGGCCTATGGAGATCGGAATTCTGTTCTTGAGAACGCAGCTTTTGGAGGGAGTTTGACCCAAAGTTAACGTTGGTCAATGCTCTGTACTTCAGCCCAAAAAAACAGTGCTTCGGCCACACGTGTGAGGGAGAGAGAGGAACTCCAAGTGCTTGTACGAACCAATGAGAGAGAGATATGATGCTATGAGTGATGTCCAAAATAAGGAATGAGTCTCTCTTATTTATATCCTTCAATGAGGGTGGAGACACATCCATTGGGGCTTATGAGCCTACATTACATTTCTGGCCGACCTTGACAATTTGCACGTGTGAGAAAATAAATTCAAAATCCCACTTCTGCTCATCCAAACAAGATGATCTTTAGATCAATCTTGCACCTCTCAAAAAGAGGAATCCAATAAAAATATCATCTCCATCATATGAGCTGTCCAAAGTGGAGTTTGGCCCTAGTTGCCAATTTTAACATTCATTGACTTGCTCTTCATCTTCCCTAGAAGAGCCACATTATCATCAGAAGTCTTCTTCTTCTTGTGAAGGTCCTCATCTCGCAGTTTTTCTTGGATGAAGTCATCCCATAACCTCTTCCAATTTAGCGACTTTTCTCGTACTACGATCCTTTGATAAAAAACTTCCAATCCTTAGAAAATCCCTTCAAACCAGTCCTCACCAACTCAGAATCTGGAACATTTTCACCGATGGCAACAAGCTATTCTCGAACTTGAGATAGTCTCGTCAGATATGGAGCCACACCTTCACCTTCCAACATCTTGGTGCTCTTCAACTTATCTGTCAATACCAATAGCCGGTTCTTGTTCTTATTATGGAGCAAATCCCTAAGAGCTTTCCACATCTCATGGGCAGTGTTCTTCTCAGACATATGAGGTATCTACTATCAAGTGATCTTTGACATTGTCTAGGATGATCATTGTCGTCCTCGTATGCAATTCCTCATACACTTCCAACTCCTTAGGGTCAGTCGGTTTCTTTATCTCCTTGTCGACAAACTCCCAAATGTTGTTCGCCAACAAGATCAAATTGATCCTCTCCTTCCAAGCACTATAGTTGGACAACCCATCTAACCTATCCTCATTTTGCATACCAACAACAAACTTCGCCATTGTTATTAGTCTTTCAACAAGGCAACCAACTCCCTCTTGAGCCAAGTTACCGGAAACTCCTGAATAATTTTCCGGAAACGCAGATCCCCGTTTCCGATACGTAAACGGATACAATTCTTGTCGAAAACACTGTAAAATCATTTCTGTGCCGTTTCAAAAAATCGGAAACTTCATATTTGGAATTGGATACATTTCTAAGGGATACAAAAATCGTGATCAAAATCCACCCTTAAAATGTTAAAAAGCATGAAATTTTGTATAGCCATAAATAAATAATAAAAATGAAGAAATCATATTTGCAAATAAACTCATTATAAACACAGTCTCATAATGTCTCTTCTCAATCTTTATAAACAACGACACTCCATATATTTATCAAGGATTCTTACTAAGAAAAAGATAGATGTTAAAAAATGCAAACAAAAGGGTTTGATGAATGTCGTCGTAAAGAGATCTATTTGAGCGATTAATTTTCAGTTTGGTTAAGATTTTTTTAATTGCCATTGATTTTGCTCTTGATTTTTTAAATCCCCCAATATAACAAATCTTCTCTAGCCAATCTTTTGCCTGCATATAGTCAATAGAACACGCTGACGTTGAGAAGATTGAAATGTTCAAATAGGTCTTGACGGAATATCCCAATGATCCCATGGGCCTTTTAATTGCCATGCAAGGAAGATAGATATCATCTGCCATGCATGACACATTCTTTGAAGGAGTTGGACTCGAAAGCAAAAAGCCTGTAGCATATCTGATTACATTACTAATGAAGCTGATAATATGTTGAATGATATAATAATCACTAATGATGATGACAATGATTAAGCTGAATTGATGATGATGATTTGTCTATGTTAAATTAATGACAATGATTATGTATTTTTGGATATAGATTCTAGATTCTAATAGATGAATGGTAATATGAAATATATTTATGGTCATATATATATATATATATGCTGTTTCCTTGCCGTATTGTATCCTGATTTTTTAAAAATTTGTCGTATTCGTTTCAAACCCTGTATTCGTATCCGTTCTCGTATCCATTTTAGTGCAACTTAGCTCTTGAGCTGTACGCTGAGCACACTTTGATACAATTGTATCTTCAAAGTAGCTCTACTACCATGTTGATTTTTCCTCGACACTAAAATGCCACAACACAAGCACAAGCACTTTGCGTAGAGGAAAACGTACAACAGTGAATCAATGTTGTACACAAGACAAATTTTCAACCCGAAACTTGTTATATTACAAACTTTAATACAACAAAAATAGGGCTCCCATACCAGGTACCATGGCCCTTACAATTAGCCCTGATACAAGAATAACTATGTCTTGAGATCAACTACACTTGACACTCAATCTTCCCTTGAACAAGACATACTTGACTTGTTGTTGTAGTGCTTCCACAACCCTTTCAACCCATGCACCTTAAACATTTGGCAGGTCCTTTGCCACCTCTTCTGTTGCTCTCAAGTACTTTTCAACTTCAGAATGCTTGCATCTTCAATCGACCAATGTGCCTCTATCAACATTCTAGTTGCTTCTAGAATTACTGAACATAGGCTTCCAAAATTCCCTCTAGCAACCCTCTTGCTCCTCCAAGATAACCTGTTCTCACTGCTCAGGGTCTTGAAAGTGTACCCTCTTATCAATGATATGCCCACTTGCACTCGCTAAACTTGGGCATCTCCAAACAACCCTCTTGACTAACTTTTATGTTGCTCCAAGATCAGTCCTTAGGACGCACAATTCTGCCCTCACACTGTCCACAACAATAAGTGATCCAGGGCTTCATGCATAACCCACACATCTGTACTTTGTCTCCTTAAATTACACAAAATTTAGGGCTTCTATAATGCTTTCCAAAACTCTTTCGGACAAACCTGCCACACATAACAAGTCATCAACTTAAGACAACCAACATACGTCGTTAAGAACTCGACTCAACTCTCAAAGATCCTCAGTCTTGGCCAACTCCTTGTCTGAGATTCTTGGCCTTATTTACAGACCTCTGCGATCCTTAGAGCTCGGGTTATGTAAGTCCTTCATACTGTTGTTGACATGCTGTAACATGCTCCCATATAACTTGAAATCCTTCTCTAATCTTAGAGAGAAACTTGGCCTTAACTCGAGATACCTTTCCACCTCAAATAAGGGTCTTGGCCCTCTCTTCAAGCTTTGAAGTGGGCTTGGATGTCATAGAGAATATCACAGAAAATTACAATAGAACTTGTGCCTAGAACTTGCCATGAACAAACTTTCATCAATTTGGCCAACTAGATCCCAAGACAAGAAACCAAACACGTCCTTCTCTCCTTGCTAACTTGCTCCTTCTGAAGTTTGTGGTCTTGTGCTTGTCTTCTTTTGATGAAATGTACTTGTGGTGTGTGTGTATATGAGCTTGAATTCACTTATATTTATAGTGATCTTAGGTGTTGTCATCCTCCACCAAAGGCCATGTCACATGGGTCAAGTGGGCTTGAACCAAACACTAAATACCCCACTATCATTAGAAATAAGTTCACTTTCATTTCTCTTCCACCACACCCTTGAATTCCTAAGTGCCCCTTAGCCCTTCAAGGGTTCCCCACATGCAAACAATGATTAAAATATCTATTTCTTCACTTGGTCTTGCGCCCACAACTTTAGGTACAAATCCCACTACTTGGGGTACATTTCCCATGAAGGTTCATTTTCATGGGTCAACTCCTCACAAACCCAACACCTCAAGGGTTGTGGGAGCAAGGTTGCGGGGAAGCTTCCCCCCCTGATCCCGCTCCCAAAACGCGCTCCATTCAGGAGCTCTTTGGGAGTGGTCGGGAGCGCGTTCCCGAAAACGCTTCCCGAGGGGAGCGTTTTTGGGAGCGCGCTTCCGAGCCTGAAAAAATGCTCCCTATTTTTTTGGGAGCGTTTCAGGGAGCGCTCGGGAGCGAACGCTTCCCCCATTAAAAAAATGATTTGGGAGCGTTTTTTTAATGAAGGGAGCAGTCAGGGAGTGTTCGCTCCCGAACGCTCCCCACCGCGTAAAAAAAATTCGGACAGCAAATTTCCGAATTTTTTGGGAGGGAGGGAGAGGGGGGGGTTGGGTAAATAAAAGCCCACCCTCCTCATTTGTTTTTCATTGTTTTAGTTTGAGAGTTGGAGAGCAAGAGAGCTTGAGAGTTTGCAGAGCGAAAGTGCCAAGGAGAGAGCAAGGAGCAAGCTGCAAGAGTGCAAGAGGAGGGTTGAAGGAGTCAGGACAAAGAGGTAGGACTTCTAATCTAGTTTTTTATTTTCTAGGAATCATTTTTAAGTTGTTCAAAAATGAAAACTTGAATTTTTTTCTCAATGTTGCATTTTAGTGTGTTGAAAAGTGAAAAATTGAATTGTTTTTTTTTCCTATGTTGCATTTCCTATTCCCATTTTGTAGGCTAGAAACTTGAAACTTGAAACATCATGGCTATATGGCTAGGGATTTTCTTCATGTTGGTTCCTTTCTTTGTAATGATGGTGTTGGAGAGTAGAAGAAAGAGGCCCATAAGAGAAGAGGAGGATGAAGAAGTGGGTTATAGTGGATTTGATGAAAATCCTGAAGAGGAGGAGTATGCTGAGGAGGAAGGGGGGAGTGGAGTACATGAGGCCACAGAGACCCCAACTAAACAAGACCAAAGTCAAACACCATTGTGGAAATATGTTTAGAGGCAGGAAGGAGGGAAAGGTGGTGGAACCACTAAATTTCTTTGCCCCCATTGCAATAACGAATACACAGGTTCATACACCCATGCCAGAAGGCACCTTTGTGGGAAAATGCCAGGGGATGGAGAGAAAAATCTAGGAATCAAAATTTGTGTAAGTGTGCCAGCAACAGAGAGAGAGAAATATAGAAAGGAAGAGGAGACTGCCCTACAGAGATCTAAAAGATCTAGGGGTTTCATTGATTCTTATGCACCATCAGGTCCATCACATCATGGACAAAGATGTCCATCAACTTCCACCCATGGCAGTGGATATGGAGGCACACCTAGACCAAACATCTCCTTAAGTCGTAGAACCATATCCGATTTCCTTGACGAAGGGTGTAGGAATGATGTGGATTCAAAAAATTTCCGGTTTCTATATGCATGTGGGGTGCCATTCAATGTTCTTCGCTCACCTTATTAGCATGAAATTGTTTTTGCCATTAATGATGCCCCCAAAGGATACAAGAGCCCTGGGTATGACAAGGCCAAAACTGTGAGACTTGATCATGAAAAAGCTAAATAAACAATTCTTTGGCTAGAATGACAAATTCTTGGAATGAGCATGGGGTGTCCATTGTATCTGATGGATGGACCAATGTAAAAGGAAAGCCGTTGATAAGTGTTATGGCTGTGTCTGTTAGTGGTGCAATATTCCTTTCAGCGTATGATTATTTAGACAAATTCAAGACTAGCATTAACATTGCAGAACCATTACTTGAAACAATTGAAAGTATTGGGCCATACAATGTCATCCAAGTCATCACTGATAATGCTGCTAACTGTAAGGCAGCAAGAGCAATTATTGAGGATAAATACCCCAACATATTTTGGTCTGGGTGTTTGGTTCACACAATGAACCTTTTGATGCATGATATCATTAAAAACAAACAACTTCAATTCAAATGGCTTGGTGATTTGTACAAGAGAGGTAAAAAAATGATAAGATTTATTACAAATCATAGCAATACCCATGGGCTTTTTCGTACTCACTCCAAATTGGAGTTTTTGAAGATAGCAAAGACTAGATTTGCTAGCTATTACCTCACCTTCAGGCGCCTTTTGAAGGTAAGAGAGTCATTGGCAGCAATGGTATCAAGTCCACATTGGCAGGTATTAAAGGACAATGCAGCAACAATAGTTGATAGGCAAGGTTTTGAACATGTGGAGGAGACCGCCCTTGATCCTTTGTTTTGGGCATGTGTGAGTGAAATTTTGAATTTCACCAAGCCCATTTATCACGTGATTCGTTTTTCAGATACAGATAAACCAGTGATTGGGGAGGTTTATGAGCAAATGGATAGCATGTTGGGGCAAATAAAAGGTGTTGTTAAGGATAATGATCCAAACTTGTATGTAATGATTTACAACTGTGTGTGTGCATGGTGGAATAAACTCAGTGTTCCACTACATGCCTTGGCATATATCCTTATGTCAAAATACTACTCTCCATCTTGGTTGGGCCAACCTGCACCTGGAGGTGGGGTTAGGATCAAACCTCACACAGATCCAGAGGTACAAGACGGGTACATGAAGGCATTAGACAAGTTGGTCCCTGACAGGGAGGAGTGTGCTAGATTGTGCCTTGAATTAGGCAGATACTTCAGTTGCACTAGTAACTTTGGTTTTTTCCATTGGCAGATACTTCAGTTGCACTGGTAACTTTGGTTCTTTCCATGCAATGGAAGACGGAGATAGATTTGATGCTCTCACATGGTGGGAAGCATATGGCGGCATGGGACTTTTGCCAAAGTTAGCAAACAAAGTTCTCTCACAAGTTGTGAATACTTCTTTTGCAGAGAGGTGTTGGAGCACCTACAACTTCATACATAACGTGAGAAGAAACAGGTTGAATGAAAACTGAGCTGAAAGCTTGGTTTATGTGCATTACAACTTGAGGTTGTTGACTCATTACTGTGATCGGGCATATGAGGATCAATCATATAAAGTTTGGGACAACAACCTTGTTGACCACACTTTGTCAACTACCCCATAGCAGTACACCCCCATTTTTTCAAATGGGATTCGTCATGTTCGACGTGCTTGCACCATTCAGATTCCATCATCAGTCAACAGTCGACAGTTTTATAATGATGTAAACCCATTCTGCATGTTATGATGTAAATGATCTAAGTAAGACCGTCCATGTATGTAACAACCTAGGTAAACCTAGTATGTTGTTGATGATTTCCATCCTCGGAAGTTTTTTGTCTCACTGATTCACGTAAGTGATCGGCAGAGTTTTTCCCTCCAGCCTCACCCCAAAGCTAGGGTGGAATTTGTCATCAACATACTAAGTGAGTCCTAGTGTTGTATTGAGTCCTTGTAAAAGTAGTTTGAACTACTTGGTCTACTAGATCATATTTTGAGTCGCAGAATTGGGTATTTATTTGAGGGTCTATACAAATGGGTATTCTCCCTTCATGTATGTAAATGTATTATCTCATGTAAAAGAGGGTTGGAAAAATAATTATAATCCCCTCTCAGTCAATTAATTAAATTTTCTGGTCAATTAATTTAAAAAATCTTAAACCAGAAATTTAATTAATTTAGGGTCCTAAGTTAGGATTAAATCTTTAAAGGAAAAATTTGTGGGTCCTTGGAAAATGATTTTGAAAGCTCCAGGCCAAGGGAATATTGAGAATTTTAAGAAATTTTGGACCCTTGGGCCTTGGTGGTTAAGTCAAAGTCAAAATTTTGGGGTAATTAACTCAAAAATAATATTTTTGAGTTAATTAAAATTTAATTAAATGATAAATTCGTTTTTTCTCCAAAATTTTAATTTCAACGCTCCAGATTAAAAGATGGTTAAATCTTTTGGACGGTTGAGATTATTTTGACAAGGATCATCCAAATTAGCCGTTAGAGATTTTGTCCTATAAATTTAGAAGTCTTTGTCATTCTTGAGTCATCCGATCTCAGGATCGTGCACTTGTTCTTAAAAGCTCTTGTAAATTTTTGAGGAATAAAGCATAAAGACTTTGGGGTTACAAATCTTGATGTTCCTTCTCAGATCTATGTGGTGAATTGTCTCTAAACTCTGCTACTTTGTTTCTTGTATTTTATGGTTGATGGTCTTCATGGATTAATCTGCATACAGGTATCTTGTGCAGTTTTCTGGGTTTATAAAATAACATTCTGATTTTTCTCCAAAGGTCTCATGTTGTTTTCTTAAATCTCTATCGATCTAAGATTCAGATCTAAGTGTGCAGGGAAATTTTTTTAAGATTGGGCATCTGGGGAAGTCTTCGGTTGGACCAACCGACTCTCAATAAACATAAATTTGATAAGCTCTTTATTTGTTAAATTCCAGGTCTATCTTACGATATTTGTGATTTTGCAGCGTTTCAAAGGCTTGTGCCTCTCATTTAAAAATTTTAAATCTCTAAAAATCGGTGCTAAAATGTTTCAAATCTGGCCATGAGGGTTTTAAATCTGTAAACTAGTTGTAAATTTTCTTTTAGGACTGTAAGGGTTTAATCGTTTCTTGGTGTGTGTATCTTCAGATCTCGTTGGTTTTTTGCAGGTTCAGTGTTTTAATCGGAATTTTTTTTTTTTTAAAGATCTAAGGCAGATCTAGCCTCCAAAGGCCAGATCTGGCCTCAAACTGTTATTATGGATAAATCTGGACGTTGTTTTGATTTTAAAGGCATTCAAAAACTGATTTAAACAGAAGAGTTCTAATGTTTGTTGGGCAGATTTACTTATACTTTGTTTTATTTTATCTCTGTCTTCACTCCAGCTCTTCATGCCATTCCCATTATATACGCTGCATAACTCTTCCATCGAACTCAGTTTTCTCAGCTCAATTTTTCCCATCGAGCCCTTTGCCATCTTCTCTCATTCCTATACACATTTTGTCACACCATTGAGCCAGCTGTGTCCCTTCTTTACGATTTCCTTTCTCCGCCATTTTCTCACGTATCCCTCTTCTACCTTCCATAAAATAAAAATAAATATAAAGCTCTGCTTCACATCGTGCCGCCATCCAAACCCTTTGCCTTTCCTCACCCCATCAGCGTCTTAACCTGCAGACAGCAAACAAAACACAAGTGCGAAGGCGCAAAGCATCACATTCACGCCGTCGATTTGCTGTCGTCCCTCTTTTGCATCAGACTTCGATCTGCAATCTCACGCCGTCACCTGAGCTTCTTCTTGCCTTCCATGCCCCGTCCAAACCTACAACTCAAACAACAAAACAAAAAAATACACTCTTAGAAATTTTTAAACCTTATGTATATTAATGTATATTTAAATCGGATTTGTGTCATTTGATGCGGGTTCATTTTCATATGGTTTAGTTTTAGACTTAGATTCGTTTCAGTTTATTTTATTTTTCTTTTTAGTTTTATTTCATTACGTTGGTTTTTTTTTGTTCGATTTAGAGTTTAGGTTCTTTATTCTTTTAGTTTAATTTTTAGTTTAGTTCTTTTCGATTTTAATTTAATTTAGTTATAGTTAGCTAGGCTTTAGACCTTTTAAATAAAGTTTGATTTTTATTTATTTTGTTTTAGTTTTAATTTGGTTTTAGTTTTAAATTGTGTAGCTTGTAGTTTGTAGTTTAGGACTTTAAATTTTAAATTTTCATTTTAGATTTAAATTTTAATATTTTTCTTTAGATTAAAATTTTAGCTTAGATTTATATATTTTTTATTTTAGATTAAAAAATAATAAAAAAATAAAAAATTCCAAAAAATCCTAAAAATCTAGAAAATACAAAACATAAAAAAATTTCAAAAAATTTATCTATAGTCAAATAAACCTCAATTTTTTATCTGAAGTTTGACTGTGGAGTATTTTAATTTTTGAACTGGGTTATATTGGAATATTTTAATTTCGGAAATTTTTCAATATCTGGCATTTTCATCTTGTGATAATATTGCAGTGGGTTTAAGATATTTTAATGCACGGTTGTAGCGTTTTTCAATTGAATATCATTGTGATCAATCGTGTTTTAATAAGCAGCAGTTAATCGTCACTTACTTGTTTATAACTGCATAACGGGATTTTGTTTGACTCCATAAGGCACTGGTCTTAAACGTGAAACCCTATTTATATCTGTGGAATCTCGTTCATTTTATCAAGTATTTGATGTTTAGCAGTGTCTCTTGGATTCTTCATCCTCATTTCTAATAGGGTCTACCTCCCTTAGCTTGCAAGGAGACGACTTAAATAGAGAGATTGGGGATAAAGGTGACAGCCCCCGATCTGAGCCGTTGTCGCGGTGCTTGGACAATCTGTGCGACAACAAACCTAGAGGATGATAATTTGGAGGACGACACTGTACATATGGAAGAATTGGAAGCATAACTTTTGAGGGATGATGATGAAGCATCAGTAGCCATGCCACCGCCACACACGGGACGGGGCCAGTCCCACCATCTAGTAGCAGTGCGGGTGCCAATGCCAATGCTCGATATCCAACTATTGTTCCTTTGCAGATCCAACCTCCACCTACATCCTCACGTTGCCCTCCGCCTTCTAGTCATGGTTGTGGTACTCCTGAGAGTACTAGAAGACCACCATTGCCTCGTGGTTCTCACAAATTAGACATTTCTCGTGGGCGTGGCAAGGGGCCAGCCAATAGATAAAATGTATTTGCTGTTTACTAGTCTTCTCTATTTTCTAGTTGTTTTTAACTTTTATAACTGTTGAACAGTTGAAATTTGACTCTTTCATATTTAATGACAATTTAAGTTTGAAGTTTGAATTTGAAAGGTGAAACTTTGAAGTTGGCATTTATAAGTTTATAAGTCATTATGAAATTTGAATTATGAATATGATGCTTCATGAAAGTTATATGGTGATCAATGAATCAATGATGATAAATGTTATATATTGAATTTCGAAATCAATGATGATAAATGATATATATCAATGATGATAAATGTTATATATCAATGATGATAAATGTTATATATTGAATTTTGAAAGCTTGAAACCTTCAGATTGATGATTCGTGAGACTCAAGAGTCAATATGTTGTATGTTTCCAACTTGTGGGCATGGTTGATGAAGATTATAACTTCTAGATGATTGATGTTATATGATTCAATCTATGTTTTTATGTTTTTTATGTCTAATTCATCATTCTACATGCTTTTGTTGACATATATGCATCAAAATATAAAAAATATAAAAAATATATATATTTAAAAAAAAACGCTCCTCGAAACGCTCCGGACTAGGAGCTTTTGAAAATGGCGCTCCCGCTCTTGCTCCCCGGTTTCGCTCCTGCTCCCAAGTAACCATGTGTGGGAGTACCTCCCAAGCTACACAATTCAACATCTTTATAGGTTATATTTCCAGCCCTCATACTTGTCTTTAAACAACTCATTGATGTAATGTGCTTTGTATGGAAACAAGGCATGCAACCAAAGTCCATTAGATTATATGTATTGTATTTTATATCAGTCCTAGTAGCCATAATGAATATTCAAGGATCACTGGGCATGTGGTACATGATGCACTTCAAATTGAGTCAACAGACGAATCCCTCTTTTATGTACAGTGCCTCCCACAACTCAAGCATTTAAAGTAGAACTTATGCACAAATGATGACTTTGTTAGCTTATCTTTAGACATAAATATCTTCGAACTTCTTTTGGGTGCTTCCTTCAAAGTGACACCAACTCGACTTCTCAAGAATATATTTGACTTTGCCTCTTCAATTCTGGAAATCACTAAGCCTTTTAAAAAATCACTGTAGGAATTTGTTCTACTTCAAAAGCTTGCATAGAGATTTCGATGTGGTATGATTCAGAGTTTTTAATACAAAAGTGCAATGTTTTAGCTTTAGCTATATAAACTTGTTGGGTTTCTTATATGAGGCTTCTCCATCACTAAGACAAATTTTGAGGCCTTCCTTACGAAATTTTCTTTAGCCACCTGTGGTCATATTTGACCTCTGAGGTATTTCGGACTTTCGAGGCACTTCGGACTAAAGCCTAGCCTCAAAATTAGAGCTAGGTGGCTGCTCTTACCTTTTCAAGACTACTCTTCAACTTCCCTTTGATACCATGTTGATTTTTCATAGTCTTCTTATCTTATAATTACTTCTAATGATATTATTTTTTAAATTCTCTTATTGATGCAGGTGCATCTGACCTAGGGTCAACTATTTGCTAGGGGAGTTAGCTTGTAGAGTGAGGATTTAATTATTTATTGGATTTTTCTATAGTTTCTAGGAGAGGGTGATAATTCTTGTAAATAGGAGAAGATTCGAGAGGATTGTGGAAGGTTTGAGAGGATCATGGATTGGTTATCTCTTATCTAGGGATAAGGGATTGAATGAGAGATTTTAGAGATTAGATGAGATATTTTGGGAGTTAGCTTAGGATCTAGAACCTGCTTGGGTTCTAATACAATTTTATAAATAGAGGTGAGCCTATGAGGCATAAGGCATGTAGAAGAGTGTGTGAGAGTGAAGAATGAGTAGCCAAGCATTGGGCCATGATTTCTCCTGTAAATATTTTATTTATTGGTTAATTGCTTGAAGAGATTTGGTGTGCATTTGATTTTCAGTTTTATTATGTGTTTGTTTATTTGTTAAGTGCAAACCCTATGGCTTGCGCTAATCATTTGGTATTAGAGCTCGGATAAGAACTAGGTTGAGGGTGATAGCCCGAAGCTGCTACCATCAGAGAGTTGCGAGTTGCTTCGAAAAGTGTCACGTGAGGTTGAGAGTGATTGAACAGTCGGTGACTGATACAACTGCACCCTGTGGAGAAGAAGCCACACATTACAATTTCTTAGTCAAACATTACTACCACTGTTGGATCAAAAGTCGATTGGAATGTAGATGCACACTGTTGTAGCTACAGGGACTAGAGGTTTGAAATATCACTGCATTACCTGCCGCATTTAAAGACAATTGTTGGAGGAATTGTTCGTATGAGAGTGACTTGTGTGGAGGAGGTTCAAGTCATTGTTCTTCATGAGAGAAGAGATGTTGGAGTCAAAGGCACATGTAGAAGCGAATCATGTCGTCGTCGTTGATTTTAGATTCAAATTTCTTCCACAGTGAAAAAAGATCAAGGCTCTTGTTCTTTCTGCAAACTTCTCCATGGTTCTTGGTGTTGACACTTGAAAGGGATTAGGAATTTTGGAACTATGAGTGAAAATAGATTGATGTGTTGCCGTCAAATATCACGAGCTCGAATGAAATTTTCTTCCTTGGTTGTTTGCATTATGGGGTAAGGAAAGTTATTTATCATTTTTCTTGTTATTCATTGCTATTATTCTTGTTTGCAATTGTTGCCATGAAGATGAGTGGGCTGGTTGTATAATTAAGAAGCCTTGCAAATTTAAGTTTTCGACGCCTATGTGTCAAGGAGCATTGATTGTGTGGCAGGAAATTGCAATGTGAAACTGCCATTGTTGTAGAAGTTGTTAACACCATTAATGGTTGGTGGTGCAACTGTGAGAATTTCTATTTTGAGAGAAGAGAATTCATTTCTCATCATTGTGCATTGAACATTACAAGAAGATTTACCTCCACAAAAAGCTGCCACATGTACAATCAATTGATGCAGTTTTTGAAAGCCATTGTTTGAAGTCTGCGGCCAAGGAGAAACCTATGTAAAGGCTCACTGTGACATGGTTTTTGTGGAGTTGTGCGGACCTGCACCATTGGACATGAGCTGAGACTTGGAGGATGTGACTTGCGTGGAAGAATCTGTGAGAAGACGCTGAGGAAATTGTTGAAAAATTCATGGGAACGGAATTGCTGGAGAAAGGAAGGACATTGCTAGAATTTCTTTTTACTCTATACTGTGCTACGTCAAATTAACACGAAGGTTTTTGATCTAGAGGTTTCAACCAAGGAGATGTTCCGTAATGAACCTCATGTACGTAAAGGCTGACGAAGTATAAATAGAAAGTGCGCTAATTCCAATGGTAGCCAGAAAAAAACCTTCAAACCTGAATTTCCTCTGCCATGGCAAAAAAATCCTCGACCTTGAAATCATTGATTTGGGTTCATTCATTTTACTCAACGCATTATTTTACAAAGGGTTCATTCATTTCAATTTTCAACGCATTAGGAGAAAATTCTCATATCGAGCATGGTAGTTTTTAATTTATGATGAGAGATGATAAGTGGTAAGGAAATATTTATTTAATATTTTAAAGTAAAAAATTTACAACATGTGCTCTCTTCATAAAAAAATAAAAATGTGGAAGACGTGAATTCAAGGTTTCCATTTTTATCATTAGCATTTAAAAGGAAGAAAATATGTGTCACTCTTATTTACCATAAGGCCTTGAACATTCATGTAATGGAGTTCTCTTACAAAGTGATGTTAAGGTTGAACAAATTATGAAAGATATGAGAGTAGGGTTTGAAAGTCAACAAAGATGTCTAAGTTAAATACTTAAAAGTAATTGGGTCAATTCAAGAAAGTCATGATAGTTCTTGTTGCCAAGTCAAGTAGAAATCTCTTGATAAAAATCGTAAGAGCCTTTCGAATTTGGGTGCATTTTCGGTTGTACCCAACACCCAAGATTCATTAAAAGTTGATGTCAAATCACAAGTCTGGAGTCAAAGAGTTATAAGCCGAGTCAAAATTTTGAGTCATTGAATGTAGTGGCTGCATGATCAGCGGAGCCCGACACTCAAAGTCTGGTTATTGTAAAGACAATTTGAAGGGATATTGTGGCAATTTGCAGCAAAGGGGGTAAAGCACAAAGGAGTGCTCCGAAGTAAGGTTCAAAGTGAAGTGAACCATTGGCCTAGTTCAGAAAAGACAACTTGGTAAAGTGATTCAGTTGCAGGTTATAGTGAACATTTCACTCTGAAAATTGTTACTGCAGTAATTGATTTATTTCGCCTACTTAATATGATAAGTTATTTACAGATGCTTCCGTAAATTTTGAAATAGACACAGCTGCAGTATTCACTCTAATCAAAAGCAGAAGAACAAATATAGCACAATAGAAACAACCACATGAACATAGTTATTTTTGGACAATTGTCCCCGGAAAAACCCAATGTGGGAAAACCGGTGCAGCTGATGAGGGTTTGTATTAATCTTCAGCAATGAAATGATCATTTACATAATTCATGACGAGCATAATCAATAGCATACACCTGATACAAATTTTCTGGACACTCCGGAAGAATTCCCGACACACGAGATGCCCTCCTATACCTTCTGCATCAATCTGCGTAGCCCCTCTGTGTAGTCACTGCCTAGACTGCGTAAGTCTGCGTGGAGGGCTAGTGCTGTTGCTCAGCGCTTCCTTCCCTTTGTCTTCTGTCTTCCTTCTTCTCCGTCTTTGCTGACTTCTCCCTCCTTCTGTCTCTGAAACCCCGCCTCTACAGACTCACCCTATGAAATTGAATTCTCTTACTTCATAATCGATTTCCTTCGGGTACTGAGAAAGTGCCTGGCTTGCTTTCCAAATGACCCTCAAGCCTTCTCTTATAGTCTTCTTGCCGATGAATCAATGGCCCAAATTATATCCTTAATCAATGGCTCAGATTAAAATATGACTTGATCTTCCTTTTCTAGAAGATTCACACTCTTCTTTATTAATACCCTTTAATTATTTAATTTCCCTAAGTTTAGACTTAGGGATCACATTAAAATAATTAATTATTTTAATAAAGAAAAATCCGAGTGGAATTTCCACTAACGATTTATGGGTTCTCTGGAATACTACTGTCCAAGCCTCTCCCTCAAAATTTGAGACCTGGAACACTTCCTGATGCTATAAAATTAACACAGTGGAGCCCGACACCCAAGGTCTGGTTATTGTAAAGACAACGATACTAATTTGTGATACTGGGTACTTGGAATCATCACCAAGCTCCACTTGAACTTATAAGATACGCTCTTTTAGATTGGTAAAACTTTGTTGGATTGATGTCATATGTTGAGGTGTCCCATTGTCCACATACTAAGCATTTCTTGGAATCATCAGTTATAAAGGCAAGATACCATTCATAAATATTTCTAAAATTTGGTAGCAAACTTGTTCATCTGAGATTTTGCAAAAGTTGCCCCCTACTTTTGTTTCTACTACACTTTTCCGTAATTGTTTGGAAATCGTGATGCATAATGCCTTTTCTTACGACAAATGAAGCACTAGATCTTGCTCAAATCCTTCTTGGCTAACTGTCAGGTTGACTCATTCTTTCCTTTTCCCTTGTCGGATCCTTTTCCTCTACCCTTATTTGTTTGTCCAAATAGGGCTACGTTATTGTAACCACCCTTTCTGTTGGCCTTTAACTCCGTTGGAGTATCCTCTTCCATACAATCATCCAACAATCTTTCAATAGAATGAAGATATTCTTGATCATAAATGCCTTCAACAAATGTTTCCCATGAAGTTGAGAATCCATTCAATGTCGTGTTCACTAGCTCTACATCTTCAATATTCTCCCCAATTGTTGCAAGTTTATCACAAATGTTCATGACCTCCACCAAATAACTGCTAAATATGTCTGATCTGGTCAAATCTATAGATTTGAGTTTGTTTCGCAATATGATCTTTCAATTTATGTTTTCACTGCCGTAGAGGTCAACCAGGGCATCAAACATCTCCTTTGTGGTGTTATTTTTGGATATGTGAGGAATCAAGTGATCCTTTACAACATCCATAATCATCTGCTTAGAACTTAATTCCTTCCTCTTGTGACCTACCAACTATTGTATATCTATAGGTATAGCCACAACATCTTTGATTCTTTGATGACATTCCAAATATGACTTTCCAATAACAACATTCTCTTGATTTTTCAAGGGGAGAGATATGAGGCACCTTCCATTTTGTCCTAAAATTTGAGGCTAACCACTACTATCTCTTAGATTTAGCCACAAACTCTGAAATATGATCAAGACAAAACATATGTCCCATAAACCCTCGAGAATACCAATCAGAATTTGTTTGTGTATATCAATTAGAATTTGTTTGTGCATATTTCCACTGCTCGTAATCATGTCTACTGTCAATTTCTAGACTTTTTGTTGTGTGCAAGTTTAGAGTTGTCCAACGTTTGGAGTGGACTCACCACTCATCGTCAGGCACTCAATCAAAGCATAATGGATTGGAAAAGAGTATTGAGCAGGTTATAAAGGATGAAACAATAATATGAATGTTAATATGAACAATAACTTGATTTACTAAATGGAGAAACTGAAAATAAATATGACCAAGAAATCTAAAAATGGAAATTTTGACCATTGACCAGATGTAAGACTTTTTAGATAGAGGAATCCCACTAAAAATATTCTACTAATAGAGATGAGGAATACATTAATGAAAATTTTATATAGTCATTAGAATAGCTAAATGAAATGATTAATAAGATAATATGAATAATATTAAAATAATCCTATATAATTACACAATTAATCCAATTATTATTATTAATGAAAATTTTAATATACTATTAGTGTTGAGAAAGAATGAAATAACTACAATTAGAGGGAAGAAGGAAAGGAACATATTAACATAATTTTACCAATATAGATAGATTATTATACTTTTTATTATTAAATATGCCATTTATTTATGATATATTAATAAGAAAGAAGGAAAGAATGATAAAGGTGGAAAAATCTAAGAGCCTTAGGTAAGAGATAGGTGAGAGTTAAATAATGAAAGTTAGAGGAAGGGTGCCCCAAGGCCAAGGGGGAGGGGGGAGAAGGTTCGAAGGAGATGGGAGATAAAGGAAGAACCAAGGAGAGAAAAATGACAGGTTCAAATAAAGGAAGAAAAAGGGGAGAAGGGATGGGAAAGAGAAACAACTGGATCACATGAAAGAAGGGAATCGATTAGTGACTAAGATGGTAGATAAGGGTTTTCCAAGGGTCGTTGAGTTTATAACCATCTTCCTTATTAATGTTGTTAGGGTGCTTTCTGATCTCCAAGGCTTCTTGAATAAAGCAGGTTGACTGAAGGAGGGGGCGGAGCTATGATTTTTGTTTGATTAAAGTCGATGAGGTGCTTGGTTTTAAAGGAGTGTTCAACCAAAGTTGATTTCAAAACACAATGGTGGATCGTGTCGGCAATGTGCTCCTTCAATCGAGCTTTAAAGGACCTACTTGTTTGGCCAATATAAGTCTTGCGACATGAACATGGGATTTGGTAAACCCCGGGGCCAAGCATTGGATCCATGTTATCTTTAGGAGATCTGAATAACTGCTTTAGTGTTTTCCAAGTTTTAAATATGGTTTTAATGTTCTTTTTTTCTAATCTTGAAATGTTATCAATTTTACCTCTTATATAAGGAAGAGAAATGAGAGAATCGAGAAGGGGTAGGGTGTCTTTAGAGTGGTGAGATCAAGTAGATCTAAAGACTTTGTTGATTTGGAAAGAAGAATGGCCACATTTGATGAGGGCTTTGGTTAGGTGAGCTCTTTCTTTGTTTAGAAATTGGGGCTCAAAATTTTGAGAGCTCTAATGAAGAGGGTTTTAAGTACAACAGACTTCTAAGAAGGGTGATGATGAGAGCAAGCATGGAGGTAACATTAGGTGTAAGTTTTCTTGTGATATACTAGGAAAGAGAGGGGTTCATCAGGAATACGAGTAACAAGGACATTTAGAAAGGGAAGGAAGAAGTTCTCTTCCAATTCCATATTGAATTGAATATGCGAGGATAGGTTGTTAAGGTGATGAAGGAAAGCATGTAGGGAAGGAAACCCATGAGGCAACACTACGAAAGTGCCATCAACACACTGATACCAACATTTCAGCAAATGATGCCATGAGTTAAGGGTCGTAGTCTCAAAATTCTCCCTAGAGATATTTGCGACAACATGAGATAGGGATGATCCCATTATCGTTCCTTGTATTTGTTCATAGTAGGTACCCTTGTAGGAGAAGAAAGTAGAGGTCAAGCAAATTTTAATGAGGCCAAAGGTTTCAGGGTCAACAAGCGTAGAGATTTGTTCTAAGGTTTCGTGAATAGGGATTTTGGCGAAGAGGGAAACGAAATCAATGCTCACCATGATGTCATTGGGATCAAGCTGAATGGTTTTAGCTTTTTGAATGAAATGGGAGGAATTTTTAATGAAAGAATCGATGGTGCCAAAAAGGTATTGAAGTTTGGTGACTAAAATCTATTCTTGTTAGCCTTAAACGCCCCTCCTAAACTTTTGAAAAAAGGCTTCAATTATGCCATTGCCCCCTGTAGTCGCACAGATTGTCTAGGCACCGCGACAACGGCTCAGATCGGGCGCTGTCACCTTGATCCCCAATCTCTCTATCTAAGCTGTCTCCTTGCAAGCTAAGGGAGGGATGAAAATGAAGAAAGAGAACCGGTTGAAAAGCAACCAATTCAGGAGACATAATTAAATCATCAAATACTTGTTAAGATTAACGAGATTATATAGATTCAAATAGTCTTGAAGATTAAAACCAGTGCCTTGTGGAGTCAAAATATCCCGTTATGAAATTAAAGTCAAGTATTTGATATGTAACTATTGCTATGAAAAATAGATTCACCACAATGATATTCGATGAAACACCCTCACAATTATGCATTAACCATCCTCGATAAAGACATGCAATTTATCATTACTTGAAATATTTCCAAGGTTAACTTAAACAATTAATTACCAATTTCAAGCATCTTAAAACCACAATTAAAGATAGCTCAAAAATCATCAACCAAAAGTCTAAAGTCCAAACTAATACTAAAACTGAAACAAATGAAATCTAAAGTCTAAAACTAAAGAAAACAAAACAAAACTAAAATTTAAAACTAAAACTATGACTAAAGCAAACGAAAAAAAATCAAAGAAAGAAATCTACGACTAAAACTAAACTAACGTTAAAACCAAAATTCATGAGTTTTTAAATCTTTTTATGCAGGCATAGCCGTATGGATCCCTACGGATCGTACAGACGATAGGTGGATGGAGCAGCGTAAGGTAAGGGAGCATGCAGAGGGACGAGGACGTACGACCAGCGTACGAACAGGGAAAAAAAATGAGGTGCAGATCGTACGATAGATGCAAAGGATAAATACAGATCTGGAATTTGGTAATGGTGCAAGCCGTATAGATTTCTTCTTTTCTGTTTGTTTTTTTTTTGTTGTAAGGAAGGGATATTCCTAGGGATCCGTACAACTATGCCTGCATAAAAAGATTTAAAAACTCATGAATTTTGGTTTTAACGTTAGTTTAGTTTTAGTCGTAGATTTCTTTCTTTGATTTTTTTTAGTTTGCTTTAGTCATAGTTTTAGTTTTAAATTTTAGTTTGGTTTTCTTTTCTTTAGTTTTAGTATTAGTTTGGACTTTAGACTTTTTCGTTTAGTTTAATTTAAATTTAGGATTTGATTTATTTTTATTTTTATCTTTTTAGAAACTATAAAAAATAAAAAATGTTCAAAATTTTTTAGAACTTTAGTTTTAGTTGTATTTATATATTTGTTTTCATTAACTTTTAGATTTAAAAAAGAAAATATTATAAAATAAAATAAAAAATTTGAAATTTTTTAACTTTTTTTTATTTTTCGACTTTAGCCTTAGTTGTATATACATTTTTTTTTGGGGGTTTTAGTTTTATTAGCTTTTAGATTTTAAAAAGAAAATATAAAAAATATAAAAAATTTAGAAAATTCTCAAAAATTTTACATAGTCAGATTAAGCTTTAATTTTCTATCTAAAGTTTGACTATAGGTCTCTGAATTGGAATTATTTGGAATATCATAAATTCGGAAATATTGGAAGTATTTGGCATTTAAATTTGATGGTATCGTCATGATAATATTTTGTTTCGAATTTAAATCGTTGGTTCGAAGTTTAATGCTTAGCTGTGGTTGATGATTTTTGAGCTATCTTTAATTGTGGTTTTAAGATGCTTGAAATTGGTAATTAATTGTTTAAGTTAACTTTGGAAATATTTCAAGTAATGATAAATTGCATGTCTTTATCGAGGATGGTTAATGCATAATTGTGAGGGTGTTTCATCGAATATCATTGTGGTGATTCTATTTTTCATAGCAGCAGTTACATATCAGATACTTGACTTTAATTTCATAACAGGATATTTTGATTCCACAAGGCACTGGTTTTAATCTTCAAGACTATTTGAATCTATATAATCTCGTTAATCTTAACAAGTATTTGGTCATTTAATTGTGTCTCCTGAATTGGTTGCTTTTCAACCGGTTCTCTTTCTTCATTTTCATTAGGGTCTACCTCCCTTAGCTTGCAAGGAGACAGTTTAGATAGAGAGATTGGGGAATCAAGGTGACAGCCCTCGATCTAAGCCGTTGTCGCGGTGCCTAGACAATCTGTGCGACAACACCCCACATAGAGTCTTGGTAGAAGACATTTTGTGAACTATTGAGTCCGTCACTAAGGGCATTCCTTCTCATGAAGTCGAAGAAATTAGACACGAATGTGGTAGAATTTTAAAGAAAGCAAAACCCCCCTGCCCAACCTTTCTAAAGAGGAGTTCCTCGCCATCAAGGAGCTTAACAATAACCTTGAAATCTTGGTGCTTAAAGTAGATAAAGGGAATGCCTCGGTCATAATGAATTCTTCTAATTATGAAGCTAAACTTTGTGAGCTCCTGAAAAACCACTTCTTACAAACCGCTATCCAAAAATCCTATTATTTCTATCACCAAGTTGGTCACCCAAGACAACAAAGCCTCATCCATTGATCCTCTTATTTAGAAGCGTCTCATCAGTCAACACCTCGTAACCCCTAGAATTTGTGGAAAATGAAAGATTCATAAAAATGACATTCCCTTAAGGCCCATAATGAGTGCCATTTGTGCCTCTACTCATGCCACCAAGCTTTTTAGCCACCAAGCTTCATCTCTTTGTTAGCACCACTAATTATTTCATTAACGATTCCTTCCACTTCATTCAAAAATCCATGAGCATTTAGCTTGACCCCAATGATATCATGGTGAGCATTGATGTTGTTTCCCTCTTCACCAAAATCCATGTTCCAAAGACCATAGAACTAATCTCTAAGCTTGTTGACCCTGAAACCCTTGGCCTCATTAAAATTTGCTTGACCTATACTTTCTTCTCCTATAAGGTTGCCTGCTATGAACAAATAACTAGAACCACTATGGGATCATCGCTATCTCTTATTGTCACAAATATCTCTATGGAGAATTTTGAGACTATGGCCCTTAACTCATGGCATCATAAGCTGAAATGTTGGTATCAATTTGTTGATGACACTTTCGTAGTGTGGCCTTATGGGATTCCTTCCCTACAGGTTTTCCTTCATCACCATAACAACCTCTCCTCGCATATCCAATTCACTATGGGATTGGAAGAGCGCTCATCCCTTCCATTTTTGGATTTAATTTTTCATCGTCTTCCTAATGGATCCCTTTCCTTCCTAGTTTATTGTAAGAAAAATCATACTGATTGTTACCTCCATGCCCGCCCTTATCATCACCCTGCTCAGAAGTCTGTTGTCCTTAAAACCCTCTTCATTAAAGCTATCGGAATTTATGATCCCCAATTTCTTGCAAAAGAAAAAGCTCTCCTAACTAAGGCCCTTATCAAGAATGGCCACTCTTCTTTCCAAATCAACAAAGCCTTTAGATTTGCTTGCTCTCACCACCACAAAGACCCCTTGCCCCCTCCCAAGTCTCTCATTTCTCTTATATAAAAGGTAACACCGATAACATTTCAAGATTCTTAGCAAAAAAGAATATTAAAAACTTATTTAAACCTTTCAAAACCCTAAAAAAATTATTCATATCTCCTAGAGATAAAATGGATCTAATGCTTGGCCCCAGGGTTTACCAAATCCCATGTTCTTGTGGCAAGACCTACATTGGCCAAACTAGTAGGTCCATTAAAGCTCGATTGAAGGAGCACATTGTTGACATGGCCCACAATTGTGTCTTGAAATCAGCTTTGGATGAACACTTCTTTAAAACCAAGCACCTCATCAGCGTTGACCAAACCAAAATCTTGTCTCCAACCCCTCTTCAATCAACCCACTTTATTCGAGAAGCCTTGGAGATTGGAAAACACCCCGAAAACTTCAATAGGGAAGATGGATATAAATTCAACAACTCGTAGAAACACCTTATCCACAGTGTTAGTCATTAATTGATCATCTTTCCTTCATATGATCATGTTGCTTCTCTTTCCCATCACTTCCCCCCTTGTTTCTTCCTTTATCTGAACCTGTCTTTTTTCTCTCCTTGGTTCTTCCTATATCTCCCATCTCCTTTGAACCTACTGCCCCCCTCCCCCTTGGCCTTGGGGCCCCCTTCCACTAAACTTCATCTTTTAACTCTCATCTATCTCTTACTTTAGGCTCTTAGATTTTTCCACCTTTATCAATCTTTCCTTCTTTCTTATTGATATATCATAAATAAATGGAATATTTAATAATAAAAAGTACATTAATCTATCAATCTTGGTAAAATTATGGTAATTCGTTCATTTCCTTTTTCCTTCTTTCTAAACAATAATAGTATATTAAAAGGTTAATTAATAATAATAATTTTATCATTTGTGTAATTATATAGGTTTATTTTAATACTATTCATATTATCTTATTAATAATTTATGTTAGATTTTCTATTGATTATATAAAGTTTTTCATTAATGTAGTCCTCATCTCTATTGGCAGAATATTTTTATTGGGATTTCTTTATCTAAAAAGTCTTACATCTGGTCAATGGTCAAATGTCCATTTTTTAGATTTCCTGGTCATATTTATTTTTAATTTCTCTATTTGTTAAATAAGGTTAACATTCATATTACTGTTTCATCCTTTATAACCTGCCCAACACTTTTTTCCGATCCACTATGCTTTGATTGAGTCCCTCACGATGAGTGGTGAGTTCACTCAATGCGTTGGCCAATATCAATCAGAGCAAAAAATCCATAAATTGACATTAGACAATATCAATGAATGCTCGGTTTTGATACCATGTTAAAATTTCCAACCCTAGATGATTGATATCCTTATGATCTCAAAGTAAACATGTTAAACAAAATTTATTGAAGCACTGAAATTTAAGTTTTAAGCATAGCATCATCAATCACAAAATAGTTGGAATAGTAAATAGCAGTAGTGTAGATGAAATATACACATGTACATATATGGTTTATCTTTCAAATTGTCTCCTTAGATCAAAGCTTACAATGTGACCTCATAGCTTGCTAAACCAATAGCTGTACAGTCCACAAAATCACCCAAAAACATATCTGTATGGCCTGCTAACGAGGTGTATAACTTACACAGAAAATTTGGAAAAACATAGCAGCAAAAGTACAACCTATGTGACATTGTATGATTGTTGTTGTACGACTGATGTCTATCCTATGCTGAACAATTGCTGTTGTATAGTCTCCTGTACAAGCTCCTTGTTTCTGAACTTTGTCTCTTTTCTTGATTATTAGATCTTCTGATCTGTGATTTATCTCTTTTATCTTATCTTATTTATGTTTTTCTGAAACTCTAATCTGCCAAAACCCTAATTTCATCTTGAGATGTATGGCTGGGATTAGATGTAAGTCATTAATGTGTTAAATACACTTTGTTAGACACTTTAGGCCATGTCAACTGCAAAACATAAGATTTTCATTTTATCCCAAGTGAATTACAAAGTAGAATTAATTATCCACTTTTCCAAAGTGGTCACTTTCGAAAATGTCTTAAACCACTCCCTACACATTCACATTGAAACTTGTGCAACAAGTTCTTATTTGAGCTACATTTCTCAAGAAATGTGTCAGTGTAGTAGGAAATGATCCACCGTTATAGGCTAGGAATCATCCTTGGAATAATACATAAAACGATATAGTCGGAACAATCCTGGAAGAATGAATAAAAGCTTCAACTATAATATTTATGCTAGAAGGATCATATCGACAATACCCTGGAATATGGGCATGTGTAGTTGATCCGAAAAACTTGAAATGCAAAACTGAGAAAGTTATACCTTGATCAAAGGTTTGGCACAATAATTCAAACCCATATGTGGAGTGCATGGTGGATCTGTACTGTAAAGTATGTTAGTAGTATCATTTAGAAGATCTCTATTGCAAACTGCTACTCATGCAAATTCTTCAATATTTTGAAGACAAGCCAGGCGAGACTTGAAGGCACAACTCTTTGTGTAACAAATATTGCATACAGGTTTACTTAATTCAGATTTCCCAAGTAATATATCTTCCAAGAAATTTGCAGTGTATTATTTTTGTAATGCAGTAGCGGAGGCCACAGCCAAAATAATGTAGCCTCAGTGAAAAGATTGTTTGAAAAACTAATAAGAAGATAACACTGGATTTCAAAGAGAGGGAAATCCCTTAGGAAACCGTACGAGATAATTCCCTAAATCTGTAGCCCTCAGGTCAATGCCTCTAGCCGAATATATGTCGATCACCTATAGAAAAAATCAGATTTTGAAAACCTATTTTTCAGCCTTTAGCGCAATGCCACGAGCCAAAAAATCTTCAAAAGACTATGTTGGAAAAAATCAGATCTGGAAACCCCAGTTCCATAGACAGAGAAAAGCTAAGTTGCATGAAATGTCGAACCGTGAAAGTTTCGAAAACAGGTACGGCTGGAAACGCGACTCGCAAAAAATGGAAACGTCGGGTGAAATGTCATATATATATATATATATATATTATATATGTATGTATGCATGTTGTTTTTACAAATAAGTTAATAATGCATTATCTTGTAAGAAAAAAAAGAATGAGACACATAAATGACATTTTAGAAGGAAAACCCAGCCTATATTAAATTAAATAAATGATTACGTGATTCAAAATCCAAAATTATCCTTTATACATGAGACTTTACATCCAAGATTTGAAAATCAACATGTTTACATGAGGCTTTACATCTAAAATCATCCTTTATATGTGGCTATATGTGCTGAAATTGAATAAAACATGAGCTAGTGACAAGTACAATTACATATCTTATAATCCTCTTCCTCGTCTTCATTAGCAAAAATAGAACAAGGTATTTTTTTTTAGCAAAACTAGAGCATGGATTGATTAAATAATTATTTTGTGGAGTGATTAGAGATAAAATTTAGTGGTAGATTAAATATTTTTTGGCTATAGAATGTTAGTTTTTGTAGCATCAGATGTGTTCTAGCCACAAAAGTTTGTGGAGAGGCTAGAATACACTAGTTCTCCAAATCCCATAAATCGTTTCTGGAAATTCTGCTTATAAGTGTCTCAATTAGATTATTAACCGATTTTTTAAATATTTCCTAAATCTAAACTTAGGGAATATGGTTAATTAATCAATATTAATTGAGATAAGGTGAGAATGATTTAGAAACTCACACAGATCGACTCCATGATGATCTTCGCCATCAATTATCTTTTAATCTTGGTCATTGGTGCACAAACAAAGGATTATAAGAGGATATCGATGTGGTGATGGAGAAGACACTTAAGAGGTTCGATTTCCAGAGTAGCAACAATCAGTTATTGGAGAGAGAGCTAGTTATATTGAAGCAATGAGGAAGAGGGGCAGAGACAGTGAGGGAAGAATTCCAGATCTGGTGAGTGCATTCGCAGAGAGGCAGAAGATCCATAGAGAGGTTGATGCAGACGCAGCGCAGTAGCCTATAGAGTTCGATTATGCTGGGGAAAGATGAGTTTCAATGCCAGAAGCTGGACAGAGGTTCGGGAGGCCAGGAGAGACATTTTCCCAGGCAACAGTAGACCGGACGGCTTAAGGAGTAGCTGGTTCGGACTGAGTTTAGAAGGGATTGTGCTAGTGTGACGCAGTAATTGTGCAGAGCCAGTTTGGACAACTCACCTAGAGCAAAGGTCAGAGCCAGGATTTGCCTGTGGAGTGAGGAAATTTCCTCACTAGATATTTCTTGCTAGTTTCAGCATCCAATTGTACTCAGTTTATTTCACTACTGCTTAATAATAAAACCCTCATCTTCTGCACCGATTTTCCCAAGTTGGGTTTTTTTGGGGACTTTTGTCCAAAAATAATTGTGTTCATTTTGTGAAGGTTGCAGTGTATTTATTTCGATATTTTACATAGAATATAGATTGTTAATTAATTAACAATTAGGAAAAATAATATCAGTTCTAGATTCTAGTTTTCGGAATTTTCACATGGTATCAGGGTGCAAAGAAGGAGTTTCGCCACTGAGTAAGGGCAGCAGGCCGATATTTCCAGGGGCAGCGCAGTCACTTTGTCAAGAGGCCGAGTTGCTTGAGGAAATTTGATTTTTTCTGAGAGGCAAAAAAAATTGAGTTTTCCAGATCGAGTAGCTCTAGAGGCAAAGAGAGAGTAGCTCAAAATTTTTCATTGGGCATATCTCTAGCTAGATGCAGAGGGTTTTTGCAGCAATTGCTAGAGCAGAACCTGTGTCGGGTGGAAGAAGAGCACACTGGTGGAACATTTCTCTCAGGGAACTTCTAGTCTCGAAAGTTCAAATTTCCAGTTGCAGATCAACAGTAGCAGCTAACAGAGCCACCCATTGCAGGAGGGAGTGGGAGTAGAAGAGAAATAGCTGAGCACAGGGGAAGAGGGAGTTTTCGACATTTTATCAGAGATGGCCACTGTAGGGTTGAGAGATTAGGATAGGTTGGATGGTGCTGCCAACTATGTCATCTGGAAGGAAAGGATCTCCTTCCTTCTAGATGAATTTGGCCTGAAGGCATATATCGATAATGTGGTGGTGATTCCCACGGATGCTAATCAGCTGAAAGAGTACAAAAAGGAGATGGCACGAGAAATGCAGTTAATCCCACATGGAGTCTAGGATCATGTAGTCTCGCATATACCTAGCAAAGATACTGCCAAGAAGATGTGGGATGCTCTCTCCATGTTGTATCAGGGTACTTCCAAGCAGTGAAATATGTACCTCGAGGAGAAGCTGAGATGTATTCAGATGCAGAAAGGGAAAGGCATAGACCCCTTCCAAACCAGGATTCCGGAAGTCCAAGATCAGTTGTCGGCTGCTGGGGCAGCGCCTCAAGCTTCAAAGCTAGTGTGGTTGGCACTCATAACATCTAAGAGGATTGGGAGGTCTTCATCCAAAGTATATTGGGTAGAGACACGCTACCTGGATGGGACAAGATGTGGGCTGATTTGCAACATGAGGAGATAAGGCGAGCTCTTTTGAAGAGCTCCATCAGTGGCAACAACAGCGGATCGAAGCAGGTGAAGGAAGAGAAGAATGTGGCCCTTGCATCTAAGGGTCCCAGTCAGGGACAGGGGGAATAGAGGAAGAATAAGGACATGTCGAAGGTCAAGTGCTTCAGATGTGGTGAGCTAGGCCACTACAGTACCTAGTGTCCTCTTAGGAAGAATGACAAGGAAGAGAAGCATGATCAACAAGCAACTTTTGTAGAGATTATTGAAAATTAAATTAACTCAGAAAAATATATAAAGACACAGAATAAACCAGAGACTAAATATTGGCAGAAAAGGTTTCAGCCTCACAACTTCCTCACATATTTTCTCATTATTAAAATAATGTAGTGTTACAATTAAATAGATGAGGAGACAGTGTCTCAAGATAGTGCGTGCTATCTTGGACACCTTGGTTGAGATAATTTCTTAACCAAACACACACCAATATAGGAGCTACCTAAACTAACTCCTATCTTAGAGGAACAACCCAAACTAAAGAGTTAGGCATAAATTCCTAACTTTTAATATTTAATTTATTTATTTTATTTTTGGATTTATTATTGTTTTATGAGAGAGGCTAACAAAGATCGATAGGCTTTCCTCCAGGTTGGAGAAAGACTTCGCGATGTTCGCTGACATACCTCCAGGAGTGAGGTGGGGTGACTTGGTGTTGTAGCCCCAGAGAGCTACAGATGAGCAGGATCCTTGAGGAGTTCACCTCTTGGATCAGTACCCGGCTACGAGGGCCCACAATATTAAGTAGCAGGATGGATTAGTGGCAGTTGGTGCAGTCAAATACCAAGGTGACAGTTGCAGAAACTAGTAGCAATCAGAGACTGGGGAGCGTAGTGCAGAGCTGGCAGCAGTGCAGAGTCAGCAACATCACAGACTCTTGAGTGGACAATGCAGAGGCTAGTAGCAGTCAAGTCTCAGGTGACAGATGCATCATACTGAACACAATTGATTTAGTATTTCAGATGCTTCTTAGTTGCAATAGTTGCAGTTGCAGCAACAACAGATGAGAGGGAGTTGCAATGCAAATGCAGTGTTGGCAGCAATTCAGCAGGGTCAACAGCAAAATAGATGCAACTCGTATCCGAGTTGCGTAGTGGTTGGTGGGAAACAATAGCCAGACAACAAAAATGTGACATGAGATTATGCAGAGACAGGGTGTTGTGGCAGCGGGTGCGACACTAGAAAACATTCCTTGCTAAGAGGGAGTGTTAGTTTTTGTAGCATTGGATGTGTTCTAGCCACGAAATTTGTGGAGACGCTAGAGTACATGAGTGCTCCAAAACCCAAAAATCATTTCTGGAAATTCTGCCTAGAAGTTTCTCAATTAGATTATTAACCGATTTTTAAATATTTCCTAAGTCTAAACTTAGGGAATATGGTTAATTAATCAATAATAGTTGAGATAAGGTGAGAATGATCTAGAAATTCACATGGATCGACTCCAATATGATCCTTGCCATCGATTATGTTTTAATCTTGGCCGTTAGTGCTCCAACAAAGGATTATGTGAGGAGGTCAATGTCGTGATGGAGAAGACACTTGAGAGGTTCGATTTCATGAGCAGATCGATATCCAGAGTAGTAGCAGTCAGTTTTCGGAGAGAGAGCTAGTGAGGAAGAGGGGCAGAGACAGTGAAGTCGGAGGAAGAATTCCATATCTGGTTAGTGCATTTGCAGAGAGGCTGATGCAGAGGAAACGCAGTAGCCTCTAGAGGCATTTTCGATTCTGCTAGGGAAAGATGAATTTCAGTGCCAGCAGCTGGAAAAAGGTTTCAGAGGCCAGAAGAGACATTTTCCCAGACAACAATAGACCAGACGGCTTAAGGAGAAGCTGGTTCGAACTTGAGTGCAGAAGGAACTGCGCTGGTGTGATGCAGTAGCTGCATAGAGCCAGTTTGGAAGGCTCACCTAGAGCTGAGGTTAGAGCCCAGATTTTCCTGTGGAGTGAGTAAATTTCCTCACTAGATTTTTCTTGCCAGTATTTCTTTGTAGGATTTCCAGTGTCGACATCCAGTTGTTCTCAGATTATTTCACTGTTGCTTAATAATAAAACCCTCATTTTCTGCACTGTTTTTCCCAAATTGCTTTTTTTCCAGGGACTTTTGTCCAAAAATAATTGTGTTCATTTTTGTGTGTGTTCTAGCATTTCTTCCAGCGTTTATTCTTCCGCAGTTTTTATTTGTGAAGGTTGCAGTGTATTTATTTCGATATTTTTCATAGCAGATATATTGTTAACTAATTAACAATTAGGAGAAATAATATCAGTTGCTGCAATAGGATTCTGGTTTTCAGAATTTTCACATAGAAGGGCCCCACACCCTTCTTGGGTGCTTGAGTGAGCTCCCATAAGAAAAGAAGTCACAAAAATGGGGCACATTTGGGCCGAAATGCTGCTGAAACTTTTCATCGGCGTTTCGGTGGCATTTCCAAATCAGGAAATGTCACCAAGGTGTTTTGGCGATGTTTCAATCACGTTTCAGGATTTCGAGTACCAGTACACTATGTTGGGGACCGTTTCCCGCAACATAGCAAAAAAGTGATTGCAATAACAAAAATATCTGAACTATTGTTGAAAAGGACCGATCTAAAAACCCAAGTTTCTTGGTCACCAAAATAGTAATGCATTATCCAAAAGTCTCCAAACAATTGTTAAAACTGCTAAAATAAATCAAGAAGTCAACTCTAATGGTAAGAAGTTGCTAAAATAATACAAGAAGTAAGCCCTATTGGTAAATGCAACAAGCTATGGACAAAATTTCTGTAATTAGTGCAAACAACATGTACAAACAACCATAATAAAGCACATTTCTAGCTAGCGAACTTGTAGAAACATCCCCGATATTAATTTGGTTAAGGTTTCTTCCACATGTGAACACTAATCACTGAAATATCATCAGGGACAACTAAGAAAAACACCCTTAATACAACAATTAAAAGTGTAGGGAAGGATCACAAATGGTTTGATATTATTAGCTTTTAAACTTGCACTTCAAGTGGTAAAGTCTTAAAACACAAACCTCGGGGAACTTTGGAAGGTTTCCCATTGTCACTGTTATTGCAAAATCTTGCAACTTTGTGCAAAGATTTCACAACTTCAAGGTGCTAATACTAGTGATATATCAGAAGTTTTACCTGTCACTTAGGCAACAATTTCCACCATTTTAGTGAAGGACGGATTCGACACAAGGGAATCTTCCCTAATAGCTTATGGAATTCTTAAGTCCAGGCACTATCAATTCCAAGGAAACCTATATAACTTTTTAATTCACCGCCAATGTAAGATAATAAACAATGTAAGGGCTAGGTGGTTGTCAAAATAATTTTCAGATTTGAGTAGATAAATTAAGCCCTTGACACAAGTAACTGTCTATGCCCTGACTGGTTCTGCGCCCCCCAATAATTGACTGAAACTAGTCTCAACAACTATCTATCGAGATCTGACTGCGCCTCTTGACACTGGTCCTCCTGCCACTGGAAGGTGTGCGCCCCAATAGCTAAGGTAATGATTTCGTAAGCAAAAACCTGTCTGATGTTATCCTCCTTGGACCTTGCCCAAATATCTGGAACTCAGTGGACTAGAGTTCATTGTCTCCCCACCTCTCTCCTGGAGGTATTACTGCATACAAATTCATCCTCTAATCTAGAGGACAAATCATTTATTTCTGTCGAAGTTATTGCCTGCTTCTCTCCCTTGTCTTTTTTTTTCTTGGGACATTGGGTGTTGTAGTGAACAAAACTCACCACACCTGAAGCATCTGATCTTTGTTAGATACTTCTTCTTCTCTCCTCCCTTAGAGCCTTGTCCCTCACTCGCACCTCTCTTCACCTTCCCTTTGGTTGCAAGGGCGATGCTTTCCTCATCCTTCTCTTCTTTCTGTGTCTTCCTGTTGTTGTTGCTAATGTTGGTACCATTTACAAGACTAAGTGACATTTTCTCCTTAGTGAAGTTACTCCATAGACGATCCCAACTAGGTAGTGTATCTCGCCCAAAAATAACTTGGATGAAAGTATGCCACTCCTTAGTGAAACCATTGAGAGTTGTTTTGACTAGCTCACTATCTACTCGTTTTTCTCCAACGACCGCTAGCTCATCTCTGGCATTGTGAATCCATGAGAGATATGATGTAATGCATTCACCCTTGTGCATTTTTTGTAGCCCTCAGCTTCTCTTTTAATAACATCTTATAGTTCTCAGAAGTATCTGTTGATTTTTGTAGCATCGAAAAGTGTTACAAGTCTCAAACTTTGTAAGGAGGCTTGGACATTAGTATTCCAAAGAACCCAGAAATTGTTTGTGGAAATTCCACTCAGTTCATGACTTATTAAATAATTAATTATTTTAATGGAGACCCCAAGTCTAAACTTAGGTAAATTAAATAATTAAAGGGTATTAATAAGTCAGAGTGTGCATCTTCTAGAAAACAAAGATCAAGTCAAGTTTTAATCTTAGTGGAGCAACAAAGCTGTAGGCTTGTTGACTTTATTGTAAAATACACAAGAGGTATTCGTAATAATAATATATTATATATAAAATGTATGAGTGATGATAAAATGTTACAATGAGGCCCTGCGTATATACCTACGTAGGTGGCCTTACATGAATGGGCATGTCTTTTAGACATGCCCTTTCACTAACTTAATGACTACTTACATAACCCCTATTTGACTATTAATAATTATATTTATTATATTTGTTATGAATTATATTCATAACATTGCCTTCCTCTCGAAAAGCTTTGCCCTCAAAGCTTAATTTTTCGACAATTTTCTTTACTTGGGATTATCTTCTTGGCATATGTCATTCATCATTGTTACCTTATCATATAGAGTACACTAAGTCACCTGATACGGGGATACGGGGATTCGAAGTATCGGATATGGGTACGGTGACCCCGGAACAGGATACTTCTAGGATACATTACGTTATATATTATTTTATTAAAAATAGATATATATTTTAAAATATATATATATATATTAATATATTAAAAATTAGATATTTTTTGCACAAATTCATACAAAATTCATTGATTCAAACATAGATATTAGATACTCATGAGTCATACATCATCATTGATACTATAACACAAATTACAATGATACATTGATACACCATACGTGATACAATCGTCAAATTTACTCAGAAAGACAAGATTGAAGATAGTAAGATACTGTAGTTTTTTCATTAAGTCATCAGAATCAAAATGTGTTACATAAGAACACTGCCAAATGGATTGGTGCTCTTGATTAAATACGAGTTCCATACCCTAATACATGACAAAATTCGATGGAAACATTGCAATAGCCCAATCCTGAAATCTTGAAAAACTGATAAGTCTGCTGGATTTTGAATGAGATCTAAAATTCTACTTTCTCCATATGAAATCCAATGAGGTCGGAACCACTCTCAAACATCCTTAGTCATTTCATGGTAATGTTAAAATTTTAAGTAAAAGTGACATTCTCCTTAATCATGATGAAAATGAAGATTAAGGAGAATGTCACTTTTACTTTAAGAATTTAACATTACCATGAATCATATATAAATACTAGGGCCATAGGCTTGATGCCCTCTCCTGAAAAATCCTCCTCAATTGGTGAAAAACAATGAGCAAAAGCCCCCCTTTATAATAAAAAAACAACGCTTTTTTTAACCCACGGGGTACGGTCGGGATACGGCGTGTCCCTTTTCGAATACGCCGTATCCCGACCGTACCCTGTACGGATACGCCGTGTCCTTCGAATTGGGGCCGAATCCGATACGTAGAGGTGTCCGACACGGGGATTCGGGGATACGAGGGCATTTTAGGAGCATCTGATTACTTAGAGAGTACATTATCTTGTAGAATTCCCTCGTAATGTTGTCTTTGAAACTAGGGTTTTTGTTAATTTTTTTTTAAATGATGTCTTGGACCCTTTTTTTTTTAATTAATTAATTAATATTTTTTTTTATTAATAAATAATTTTTATGGGGCTATATACTTAAATTATATTTATTAATTAACTATATAATTAATTTAAAATTTAATTAATTATATAATAGAAGGATTATATAATTAATTAATTTATTAACTATATAATTGATCAATATATATATAATTAATTGATTGTAACGGTATACTTATTCGAAACGGTGTTTTGACCCATGGTGAGTTACGACTTATCCTCCACCGCTAAACAGTTTTTCTATTCACTGCTCCCACGGCTTATACCTATTCGAATGACATTTTGACCGGTGGTGCGTTACGGCTATCCTCCATCGCTGAATGGTTTTTTTCTTCCAATATTTTGGACGGGTTTATAGATCACTTCTTGCAGTCATAGACGGAACAGAATGCCTCCAAGCAAGTCATCAACGAAAGTATGGCCGCGGCTACCGGAGAAGGGATCTTCCCCGACTTGAATAAACGTTTTTTTATCAAACCTCGTCCTTGCGCAATAATAGTAGCAACTGATGGCCCTTCTGTCATCAATATATCTTTAACAAGACAGAGTCCCTTTTCTAGGGCTTCAGAATTATGCCGCGCCTCTGCTAATTCGGCATCACGTTGCCCCTCGCTAAGACCTGTCATCTGTTCTAATCTATTAGTTTCTCCAGCAATGCAGATATTTATTGCATTAACCAGCGATTGTGAGCGTTTTGGATGTAAAGATTACGAATTTTCTATCAGAGATATTTGCAGAATAGAAAGCCAATGATACAAGTCTTCACTGCTGATAACCTCGGCATTTCCACCCAATTTCTTTGTAAGAATGGAAGGACCCATAACTGCTACTATCCTTTCGTATGATTTTTTGCCAAGGATTTGCTTAGCTTCCTCATTCATGTTAGAGAAAATTTTGTAGAAAATTCACAACATAAGAGATTCGATTTTCACATAACCTTCGTTATTGATACAAGCATGCTTTATCATTTCGACATAACCTTCAATGAGTTGAATTTGCTTGATTTCCTATTATAACAGCTTTTTAAATCATGGATATCCTCCGCTGTCAGGGCTATAACATCAATTGCCCTGCTAATTTCCTTACACACATCCCATGGAGTTTCTCCAGTATCTGTTGCTATTATATTGCTCTTCAGAAGCATCGTCACTTTAATAATGAATTCGTTTAAATATCTGAAACCATGCAAAGATCTGAACGTTTCTATGTTCTTAGAATGAAACCCACAATACAAACGCAGTAGATTAATTTGTTTCCAAATTTTTCTCACTTGTTTTGGGTGACATTTACCCAATATATCCAAATATTTCTTCATCTCTTCCTCTTCCAAATTTTTTGTGTACTCTTCGATTACTTCTAGCTTCACGCCTCTACAAATAGGAAATTTGTGAAGTTTAACATAGTTTTCCATTTCCTGCCTCAATTTTCTTTGGGAAATGGTACTTGTCGCATTGAACCATTGTTTAGTAAATGGGTTTTGTGCATGACATTTGGTTTCATAGATGGTCTCTAAAGTTTTTCTATTGTACAGACTTTGAGTGGGATCTTGGTCTACAGGTAATCGGACGAAATCGTAAGCAAACTCACAACTAATAGCGTCCATATATTTCGAAGGTGCCATTTCCATTTCAATTTCATTGCTCTCCAATGAATGACTAGTTCCCACATCAATTTCGTTGCTGTCTAATGATTGATCAACTCCCATTCTGCTTTCACAGCTACAACAAAACAACAAAATGATAGAAAAGCAAACACCAAAAACCCACAATGGTTACTGCTTTTCTGAATTTTGGCAAACGCAATACCAAATGGAGCAAGAAAACCTTTTACCTTAATTTCACCAACTACACCAATTTTTTTTTTTAAATATTCTTCATAGGATTCTTTCCCATGCTTTAATGGTGCAGGCATGTCATTAATTTTACATTCATCATTTTCAAAAAAATTCATATTCATATCAGTTTCCTCATCAAAAGTATTTTCTTCTTTTTCTTCGTATTCTCAACTGGATTCAAAGTTTGAGTGGTCTTCTTCTTTAGTTTTTATATACCCACTTTGATTGTCACTCATGTCACAACAGTTGTTGAGATCATCTTCATCTTCATGTGGATCTTCTTGTTTCTCAAGATAGCCTTCTTCCACATTATCTTTATCTGAATCATCCTCATCCACATCAGGACCAACTTCATCCAGATCTTCTGAATTCCTTGAATCGGTTGAATTGTTCTGTTGACTATGTCCAATATTCAGAAATATTAGTTCTTGCAGTAGATTAATCTTGTCCCAAATGGCGTTTATCTTCTGCATTGCTTTGTTATGATTGTCTGTGGACTCGCTATGGTTTTGCCAAATTTGTCTTTCTATCCGATTTGTCGTGTCTTGAAGTTTTTTGATGTCGTCAGAATGTCTTGTAAACTTATCCTCAAGATCGATTAATCTTTTAGTGAATTCATAGAAATTATTATTGATCTTATTCTCAAGATTGATCAACTTTTTGTTGAAATCGGCCATCTTCATTGATGAAGACATCGAGCGGCAATGATTTCGAGGCACCGCATGTAACAACTGAAGGTAGCCAGCAGCAGTGGCGTAGGTACTTTCTTCCAGGCGAGAAGATCGCTCCTCTGATACCAAATGGAGCAACAAAGCTGTAGGCATGTTGACTTAATTGTAAAATACACAAGAGGTATTCGTAATAATAATATATTATATATAAAATGTATGAGTGATGATAAAATGTTACAATGAGGCCCTGCTTATATACCTACGTAGGTGGCCTTTCATGAATGGGCATGTCTTTTAGACATGCCCTTTCACTAACTTAATGACTACTTACATAATCCCTATTTGACTATTAATAATTATATTTATGCTATTTGTTATGAATTATATTCATAACACTTAGCCATTGATTAATCTTCTAATCTGGGTTGTTCATTCAACAACGAGAAGATTATAAAAGAAGGCTTGAGGATCATTTGGAAAATAAGTTGGGCATACACTTAGTACTCGAAGGAGATCAATTATGAAGGAATAGAGTTCGATCTCAGTGGGAGAGTTGCAGGAGCAGAAGGAGAAAGAGGGAGTCAACAGTGACTGAACTCAAGGACAGAGGGACACAGTGGGCCATAGGAGGCAGCATAGGGTTGCAATGCAGTGATCCCACGCAGAGCCTACGCAGGCTTACACAGTCCAGCGCAAGGACTGCATAGTGAAACACGCAGACAGGCACAGGGGGAAGCAGAGGTTGATCGAGGTGTCCGAAATTGTCTGGAGGAGCCGAGAATTCTGTCTCAGGTGTTTTCAGATTTTATCTGCTAGTATATTCCTTGTAAAGATTCATTTGCTAAAGAATATTAATAAAACCCTCATCTGTTGCACCGATTTTCCTGCATTGGGTTTTTTCGAGGACATTTGTCTAAAAATAACTGTGTACATGTGAAAATGGGAATATCTTCACTGTTTACTTCTCTGCATATATATAATTGTGAATGTTGCACTAGTATGTATTTTGAAGTTTTCTGATAGATTTCTGTAAATAACTTATTGAAATAAATATCACATGGTATCAGAGCTAGAGATGAGTAACAGGAAAGGAGACTCGACAAGTGAACAACAATCTGACAGTGCAGCAACAACTCGAAGGGGGTCACGCAGTTCTTCAGAGAAGGAAAGAAGCATGATAAAAACATATGGATTATGATGTTTTTGTTCTGGCGTCCAGACTTGAAGAAGAATTTGCTTGTGTGTCAAGCATGGCTTCTCCGGAAGTCTGGTACATTGACAGTGGAGTTTCTACTCATATGACAGGAGTATGGGAATGTTTTTTTGACGATGAGAGGAGCAGATGGATTTTAAAATAACCATGGGTAATAAAGCAAAATGTATCCTGATTGGAAGAGGTACTGTAGTATTTCAGACCGAGGTCGGGAATAAGATTCAGACCATGAATATGCTCCATGTGCCTGGGCTGGGGATGAACTTGCTCTTAGTGTCTCAACTTCAAAACCAAGGTTATGACATTTTCTTTATTAGCAACAGAGTTTACATCAAATATCCTAGTTGGAAGAAGAAAGCACAGATCAGAGTAAGGAGCAACAAACTTTATAAGTTGCAACTCAAATCTTTGATGGCACTGATTGGTAGTGTTGACCACTGGAGTGGCATCTGATGATAATGAGAAGACTCCATGCCCAAGGATGAATCAGAAGACACATGTACCATCAGATATCATCAGTTCAACAGAGTTTTTAAGCTCTACTTCTACTTCTCATCATCTTTCTCTTGTACCCAGATTCCACGCCCTACATGGAATTGTAATAAGTGATGCTAGTAATGATGAGTTTTGAGTCAATATTGAAGCTGTAACAGGCCTAGGTAGCCTGGGACCTTGACAACAAGTGAGTATTACTCTGGGAGGTTTTTTTTACTTGGTTAATTATCATCTCCCTACCAGGAGTTAATAATTAATTGAGTTTTTTCCTCCAATTTTACCCCAAAGTCGGAGTACAACTTGATGGTGAGGCCTTGGGTGAGTCCTAGTGTCTAGAGTCAATGTATATTACCATACTAGATCACATAAAAAAATTTGTGGAATTTGGTTAGGTCTAGTTAGTGATTTTTTATTTTTTTAGATTTCTCGTAAGTCGAAAATTGCAATAAAAATTGTAATTGAATTGTAATAAGTGTTGCCTAGAGAAATTGTATGGGGTATGAGTAACCAAAATTACACCTCTCACCCTCAACTTTCTACTATGACACACTTTGAGGGGTTAAAAATGTGTTTTGAACCCTCAAAACCCACTTTTCCTAAGTTTAGTGGAAAATCCGGCAATTAATTAAGCCAGAACTTAAATAAATGGAGAAAAATAAATATCCACACATGCTAAATGAGATGGAAATGAGGTGGAAAATTATGGACGAGTTAAAGTGAAGTCACTTTGGATTCCTAAAATCAAGGAAAAAACATGTGCTCAAATAAAATTGAATTTTCGACATTAAATGAGAGTTGCTTACTTGGAAATTCGAATTTGTGAAGTTAGTGCATATTTGGGAGGATTTGGGAGAATATTTGGTGGATATTTTTGTGGAAAATTGTCCCCACATGGGTTACCACCCATATACACTTGCCATTCCATCATAAAATTCGAATTTGGCACATAAGGGAAGAAGAAAATGATGTCCATTTGCCAGAATCCGATTTTTACACTTGGCAATGGAGCTCCACATATCAAATTCGAATTTTCCTTGAGATATCCTCCCTCTCACCACTTGGCATATGGTTCTTCATTGGAATTTTTTCCTAACTTTCTATATAATGGAGCCATGGGCTCTCATATTGTATCATTTGTTTACTAGCTATTGTGCTTGCGGAAATGTTGCTGCCTTGTACACTTTCAGAAATATCAATAAAGACTTTGGGGTTCCATTCATAGGTGTTCTTCCTTTGGAACATGGTGGATTGAGAGCTATTGGTATAATCTTTTCTATGCTTTGAGTTATTTCATTTTCCATGTATTCTTGTGAATTTGCTAGTGCACAACTATCTTGTATTAGCATTTGATTTGAAAGAAGGTTCTAGAGGTTGAAAGTTCTAGTTTATTTTGAAATAAATTTCTAGAAGTTTCAATTCATTGTTTACTTATCTAAATCTACATGGACTAATTTGTGACTTGAGTATTGTATAAGAATTATTTTTGGATCAAGCGTGAGGGGAAGTCTTTGGGAGACCAACCCACTCTTGAAGCACCTTCAGAGGAACTCTCATTTGTTATTTGGATTTTCATCGTTTATCTTACGAAAAAGTTATCTTGCAGGGATTCGTTTGGACATAGTTTGTATGCATGCAATCATTTAAAATTTTTTTGCTTTTCATTGTGCGTCAGTGGATCATATTTTGCTATTTAAAGAGTTTAAGTATGGTTAGACAAAGAGGAGAGTTTACTCATTCTCTTTGGCTTAGCCCTTTGTAGATTATTGTGTAATATTTTGTGATTTTCTTTGTCTAACATTTGGTTGGTTTTTTGTAGCCTCATTTTTCTAACTTGTTTTCTTGTAGCAACATGTGGGATTCATCTTCAAGTAACTACTAACAAATTGTTGCAGGACCTTTGAGCTCTAATGTCAAATGAGGAGGACACTCTTTTTTTCCTTTGGTCGTGGGCAGTTAAGGAGCTTCCTTGAAGAAGGTTGAGTTCCTTTTGTGGCTTCTTCCCTCTCTCTTAGCCATGAGCATTGAGGAGGCTTAACCTCTCTTCTTCACTTGTTAAAATTTGATTTCTATTGAGCCTTTATATTGCAAAAATTTCTCATCAAGGATAAGTCTAAGACCTCGAGTTTCATTTGTAAAGGTTCTACTTGAGCTTGTAGGAAGCTTCATAGTCTCTTACCTCTAACAACCAATAAAATTTGTGATTTTGGAAGTGTGGGTTTTACCCATTGGCATCCCAATCTCTCCACTTTTGGAGAGGACTTGTGGCGTGATTTGTTGATCTCTTTAAATTGCATGCATATCATTTAATTTGTCAATTAACACAACCATGCATTTCATTCATTTCACTAGCTATTCACTTTGATTTGCTACAAGTTTTAAAAGCATTTACTTTCATAGTAAATTCAGATTTTTTTTTAATATGCAAGCATCTTTACTTGAGCTTATTTAGCTTGAAATCATACTTCAAATTTGCTTATGCTTCACCATTGAGCACACTCTACAATCTTAAGTTTGATGCATCAAGTAAAATTACATTTTATTTCATGACAAACAAATATATTTCAAGTTCAAGTTGAATTTTCATTTTCATGTTAATTTACTTTTAGATCTTACATGCCCCAAGCATCACTAAAATTTACCTCCAACTTAAGTTGGTTGAATAGACATTTTAGGGACCCTTTACCTCTATGGACTCCTCATTGTGAGATCCAAATATTTGGGCGAGGGTGAGGTCTGAGGATTAGAGTTCAATTGTAATTTTTCTTTAGAACTAATTAATAAAATAAACCAATAGCACTATATCATCACATTTACTTGCAAATTTCTCAAATTTCTTTGTTATCTTGATGGTTTAAAGTTTCACATGCAAATATTATCTCGAGAAGCACTTTGGATGCGAACATTTTAATTCCTTAAATTTTGCAACAAGTTTAATTCTATGGTACTTGGAAATTTGCTTACTTTTGCAACTTCATTGCATGTTGTCATTTTAATGGTCATTATGCTTATGGATGATTGATATATCTTGTTTCATTGGCAAATACCCTTATTTGGTGTTGCAAATTTAATTGCATGTTGTTATCTTGGTCTAACATTTGAGTTTTTCTATCATCTCATTTACATTCTCCAAAGTAGAACACTAATTGTTTCCTTTTGAGCAAGATAGTTTCTCATGCTTTGATTCATAAATCTATTTATCTTGAAAGCATTTACAATATCTTGTGCTAACATTTTCTTGTTTCACCTTTTAGGATTATTTTTGTTTTCCATGTGAAAGTATTTTACTTCATTTAAGCAAATACATCTTCATTTCAAAGAGCAATACTTTGAAGACAATGATTTTCATATGCTTTATGCTTATTTAAATTATGTATTAATGGTTATTGCTCATATCACTTTTTTCTTATAAACCTTAAGAAGTAATATATTTAACTCTAATAACTCTTCTAGAAACTCACATCTATTAACTTAGTTTTCCATTTAGGGACCACCCCCCATAGCTAACCTAGAGAGAGCTTAAACAGAGAGAGTCGGGATTAGTGTGACAGCCCCTTCATTTAGTTCCTTGCCACCAACCACACCTTGTGGGGTTAAAGGCTTTTCTTGCTAACTGTAGGTAGGTGTAGGCGGCAGGCGATAAGAGGCAGTGCTAATGAAACGGACCTGAATGAACTATGGCACAAGAGGATGGGACATTTGCATCATGGGGCGTTAAAAATCCTCAAGAAAACTGTCACAGGAGTTCCAAAACTAAGCACCAAGCAGGACGATGTCTGCAGAGGGTGCGTACTGGGTAAATATTCCAAGGCAGCTTATCAGAGAAGCAACAATAGGGCCGAGAGTGTTTTGGGCCTGATACACTTAGATATCTATGGACCAATTTCCACTAGATCTCTTAGTGGTGCTGAGTATTTCGTCACATTTATTGATGACCATTCCAGAAACACCTGGATCTACTTTTTGAAGACCAAGGACGTAGTTTTCAATCGTTTTAAGGAGTTCGAAGCTCTGGTAGAAAATCTGAAAGGAAAGCGGATCAAGGTACTGCATTCAGACAACGATGGTGAATACACAGACAAGGAATTCACTGGGTTCTGCGCAAGGGAAGGTATCAGAAGCGAGTGGACCGCTCCATATAATTTGGAGCAGAATGGTGTGGCAAAAAGGAAAAACAAGACTATTGTCGACGCTGAAAGGGTGATGTTGTATGATCAAGACATGCCCAAATTTTTGTGGGTTGAAGCTTGTAACACAGACGTCTATGTTCAGAACAGGATTCCTCACGCTGTGTTGGGAAAGATCACGCCGGAAAGTGTCTTCGCTTGCAGCAAGCTTGAAGTGAGTCACTTTAGGATCTTCGGAATTACAACTTACTATCATGTGCCCAATGAGAAGAGGAAGAAGTTGGATATGACTTCAGAAAAGGGGTGTCTGGTAGGATACAGTGAGAATTCAAAGGCATATTGCATCTATATTCCTGAGAGCAGGAAAGTTGTGGTGCGGAGGGATGTGAAATTATTGGAGGAGAATGCCTTCAGAAGTTCCCCCCAGTTGCCTTCTGCTACGCAGTGTGAGGAGGATCCGCTGGTTCAACCTCAACAACCAGCAAGAGAAAATTCAGCCGCTTCTCCAAGGCATGAGGATCCAAGGGACATTTCTCTCGAGGATTTGCAGGAGGGAGAGGAGGTAAATTTGCCCATTACTAGTGGGAGAACGAGTAAGGAACTACGACAGATTCTGAGGGATGTAGAAGACTTTGTCGGAGTCCCCTGAAATGAGAAGAGACAGCGTAAGCAACCTGAGAGGTATCAAGGCTTCTTGCACAGGTTGGGGAACCTTCCTGTTTTCGGAAAGCAGCTCAGCACCAGGTGTGGGCAGATGTAATGACAGAAGAGTACAGTTCCATCATGATGAACGATGTCTGGGAAGTAGTCCCCAGACCTCAGGGGAGATCAGTTGTAGGATCAGGGTGGATCTACAAGGTCAAGTATGCTGCAGATGGCAGCATCGAGAAATTTAAAGCCAGGTTTGTGGCTAAGGGGTATGCTCAGAAGGAAGGGATAAATTATGAAAAAACCTTTCTCCCCAGTAGCCAGATATACCTCTATTAGATCCGTGATATCCCTTTTTGCGCAGATGGGATGGGAGATTCACTAGATGGATGTCAAGACTGCGCTCCTGAATGGGGTGATAGAGGAAATGTATATTGAACAACCAGAAGGCTTCGAGATGCATGACTAGACGACTCATGTGTGCAGGCTCAAGAAAGCCTTGTATGGACTAAAGCAAGCCCCTAGGGCCTCGTATGGTCAAATTGACAACTACTTGCAGAAGATGGGATTCGTCAAGAGTGATGCAGATCCCAATCTCTACTATCTAAGGGTAGGGAGTGAGCCCCTGATACTAGTTTTATATGTAGATGATCTATTTCTGAGAGGATCATCGAGGCTCATAGCAGAGTGCAAGAAGAATTTGGCTACGGAATTTGACATGACGGATCTGGGGTTAATTCTCTATTTTCTGGGGTTGGAAGTTTTGCAACAGAAGGGGGAGATCTTTCTTGGTCAAGGAAGATATACTACAAAGATTCTGAAGAGTTTTCAGATGGAGGATTGTAGACCCATGTTGACTCCAATGACCACCAACTGGAAGAAAATCGACACGTCCAAAGATGATGAGGCTGATCCTACTCTTTATAGGCAGCTCATAGGATCGTTGATGTATCTGGTAAACCTAAGGCCAAACATCTATTATGTTGTAAGTACCCTTAGTCAGTTCATGCTAGAACCTAAGAGGGCTTATTGTGCAGCAGCCAAGCATGTTCTCAGGTACCTCCAAGGAAAAGTCGAGCTTGGATTAAAGTACACCTGTAGCAGTGATGTCAGATTGAGTGGGTTAACCGACGCAGATTGGGCTGGGAGTCCAATAGATCAGAAGAGTACCAGTGGGTATTGTTTCAGTCTAGGATCAGGAATGACTTCTTGGTGCAGCAGGAAATAGAAATCCATGGCACTGAGCTCAGCAGAGGCTGAATATATGGTAGCTAGCACAGCTTCGTGTGAGGCCATATGGCTTCGAAAACCGCCTGTGAACCTACTAAAGGAGAAAATGGAAACAACCAGTGTCTTATGTGATAATCAGAGTTGCATCAAGCTCTCTGAAATTCTGTGTTTCAGGATCGGTCATAGCACATTGACATCAAGTGTCACTTCATGAGGGACTATGTACAACATGGATTTGTGCAGTTGTAGTACACTCCAACAGGAGAATAAGTGGCATACATTCTCACAAAGGCTCTGGGGAAGACCAAGTTTGTCTACTTCAGAGAAAAGATGGGGATGATCAAGAATCCATTCCAGTACCAGGAATGGATAGGATCAGGATTCAGAGGGAGTTGCAGTACAATGTAACAGTGACAGTGGCAGTGTCATGGGCAGCAGTACAGAAGGAAACAACACAGTAGATGAGGGGCAGCGTCCAGAGATCAAAAACGCAGAGGGTGCTTCAAAAGCAAAGCAACATGCAACAGACATATTGTTGGAACACTTTCCTTGCTAAGAGGGAGTGTTGATTTTTGTAGCATCAGAAAGTGTTATAAGTCTCAAACTTTGTGAGGAGGCTTAGACATCAATATTCCAAAGAACCCAGATATCATTTGTGGAAATTCCACTCAATTCATGACTTATTAAAATAATTCATTATTATAATAGAGACCCTAAGTCTAAACCTAGGGAAATTAAATAATTAAAGGGTATTAATAAGGCAGAGTGTGAATCTTCTAGAAAAAAAGATCAAGTCAAGTTTTAATCTTATCCATTGATTAATCTTCTAATCTGGTTCGTTGATTCATTGACGAGAAGATTATTAAAGAAAGCTTGAGGGTCATTTGGAAAATAAGTTGGGCATAAACTCAGTACCCGAAGGAGATCAATTCTGAAGGAATAGAATGCGATCTCAATGGGAGAGTTGCATGGTGGATAGTTGTAGGAGCAGAAGGAGAAAGAGGGAGTCAGCAGTGACTGAACTCAAGGACAGAGGGACGCAGTGGGTCACAGGAGGCAGCATAGGGCTGCAACGTAATGATCCCACGCAGTCCAGCACAGGGACTGCGCAGTGAAAAACGTAGACGGGCACAGGGGGGAGCAGAGGCTGATCAGGGTGATTGGAAATTGTCGGGAGGAGCCGAGAATTCTGCCTCAGGTGTTTTTAGATTTTATCTGCTAGTATATTCTTTGTAAAGATTCATTTGCTGAAGAATATTAATAAAACCCTCATCTGTTGCATTAGTTTTCCTGCATTGGGTTTTTCCGGGAACGTTTGTCCAAAAATAACTGTGTACATGTGATTGGTTCTTATGCTTATGTTCTTCACTGTTTACTTCTCTGCATATATAATTGTGAATGTTGCAGTAGTATTTATTTCAAAGTTTACTAATAGATTTATGTAAATAAATTATTGAAATAATAAGTAGGAGAAATAAATCTATCACTGCAACCGTAGAATTTCATATTGAAATTTTTATAGTATCTTGATAAAGCTTTGTGATGGCATCCCACATTTCCTTTATTGTATTCTTATCTACAACGTGTGGAACGATATGATCTCGAATCCAATCAAGAATCATCCTCTTAGCTTTGGCCATCTCCTTATTATAGTTTGCTAGATGTTGTTGATTTGTAGATAGGGCTACAATGTTCTATTCATACGTCTTCAAACCATGCCCATCTAACAGGAAGGTCATGCTGGCCTTTTAGATGCCATAGTTAGAGGCTCCATCAAGATTATCCTGATCACAGAGTCCTGTTGTGGCCATCCCTGCAAAACTCAAAACTGGGAAAATAAACCTGGAAGCTACCTCTCTTCCTATTGGCCATGTTGTTGCTACTCGCACTCCTTGAGGAATGCATAGTTTTGCTTTTTCTTTCCTCCAAATGTCCTCTAGGAACTGGCACACGATCTGCAATCTCGACAACTCGAACTAACTACTCTAGGAAAACCACATGCCCTTCCGCAATTGGAAATCTAGAATCTCCTACTCAAAACTAGATCTGGAAACCCTCTGAGAAAACTAGAAGTTTCCTCTTGTATGTGCTTTTCTCTTCTACCCAGCGTTGATCTACTACTGCAAAACTTCCTCTTTTATGTGCTTTTCTCTTCTACCCAGCGTTGATCTACTACTGCAAAACTACTGCAAATGAACTGCACCCAGATCTGTTCAACAAACTTACTAATCTGCTCACCGAAACTCTCTATCTAAGAAATCCACACCTGTAGATATTTGCTACTAAGGTTGATTGACTTTTTTGCTGGATGCAAACTGAAATTAGAACCCTTGCCTCTGCAATTCGCACTCCATGGTAACCCCGTGTAGATCTGGGAAAAATTCACTCAGATCTCCCTCCGAACTTCAAAATTTTCTCCCTCTAGCTTCTGAGCTCATGATCTGATCAAAATAGTACCATGTGAAAATTCTTTGAAATGCAGTGACTATAATTTATTCTTCTAACCGATTAATTGTGCAGTTTATTTTCTATGAAAAACAACAAATAAATCACATTAACCCAATTGGACAAAGTCCCCAGAATAACCCAATTGGGAAAACCGATGCAGTAGATGAGGGTTTATATTATTATATGCAACAACAAAATCTGAGTACAATATCTGGATGCCCAAACTGGGAAAATCCCCAACAAAATAATCTGCCCAAAAATAATAGTGAGCCAATTTGTCTTGCCTGACACTACTCTCAGCTCCAGACAATGGCCCAACTGAGCTACTCGAAACCCTTGCGCTGCCTCTACTCAGGTTTTACTCACATTGCATTCCGGAATAATGTGACCCTATTGTTACTGAATCTTGGGGATTGGAAATCCACCTAAAATCACTGTTCCTACTCCCTCTCATTTTTGCATCCCTTCTGGGTTGAACTCTTCTTCCCTGCTCGACCTCTGTAGCTGGATAAGTCGATCTACCAAGGAACTATCTCTCCTGATGTGTCTTATCCCCATCCCCGTTATCTTGCTCTTATAATCTCTCATTGACTCACCAACAACTATAATTAGATCTGCATCAACGGTTAAGATCATCTCAAACTCAATTCGTGTGAGTTTCTAGAGCATTCTCACCTTTCCTCAATTAATTTCTATTTATTAACCAGTTGTCCTAAGTTGGACTTAGGAAAGATGTAAATGATGGCTAATTAATTTAATTAAGGTGTTTCACAAGCTTATCTTGCGAAACCTTTTCTAGGTTTTGAATATCTCATGTTCTTAGACCCTCTGACACAAATCGAGACTAGAACGAATGTGCGAAGCTACAAAAACTAGTAGTTGAGTATTAAACCCCTAGTTAAGGTAAGGGAACAAGATTACAGTTGAAGCTCTTCCTCCTTCCAAGTCACCCAGTAATCCATACCCAAGTGTGCCCAAGAAAAACCCGCATAAACACCCAATTACATATCGAAGAATCACACCTTTTGGATTGGGTGGCCCACCTTCAAACATACAATCTCGACAGATGGGAGGGGGGACATATGACTGGCTCAGGAACAGAAACATTTGGCAGAACATCAACTACACTGGTGGCTGTCAAGGGGCTGGTGGATGTTGGTTGAAGACAAATCTAGGAGAGAAATTCTCCTATGGGGTCAACCATTGGTGGTGGGCAACATCTGGCTCCATCTGGGATACAAGCTCTCTGTGGAGCGATGAACCATGGAATCAAACAGGGAGGCCATGAGAACACCAACAATCCTCTGGGACCACAGACTTGTTATCTTACACATCACAAACAAACATTTGAAGCAACTGTCCTAGGCATACTTTGATTGCCCATGTTTTCATCAAATAATAAAATCATACATAAAGTAAAATCTATTCTAAATGCATCTAATCTAGCATGAGAACATGATATGATGATATTAGCTTTCCATCCTATACTACCATGCATGCCATATTATGAAAGTGCTAAGTATAGTCATAAAGCCAATGTAACCAACACATCATTAGGTCAATATAAGAAGACTCAACCCTATAATCATCCATGCAATAAACTGAAAACAAGGATAAGACCCATCACATGCAGGATTATGAGGACGGGAGGTGGGAAACTAAAATGACCAAGGGCTAGGAACCATGGATAAGGAGGGAAAAGGGGAATGTTGTCTGTACCATTGGATCCTTTCTTTTAACCAAAAGATAAAGATGTCAACAATCAAGCTCATAAACTTTCAGTGAGGAGATAGATAGATGGCTCAAACACATCCAGAATGATACTATCTTGATTGGTGGGGAAAGAACAAGATGTGACACCATCGTTATATCTAGGGAAAAACCACAACTCCCCTCCTTTAAGAGGAGGAACTAACTTTTTCACAAGAATCCACCTCTTAGTCATTATAAGCATCCACCTCTTAGTCATCCCCATCATCAACACAATGCGGGATACTCTTCAAAAATGAAGAAGAACCCATTGTTAGCGATATGGTTGGAAGAAGAATCCCTCTCAACCCTTTCCACACTAGGTCTATTGGAATCTTGCTCAATGATAGAAATGCTCTCTTTGGCAGGATTGGCATCACCTTGAAACATAAAGAAGAAACCTTTCCATTCATTAGGATAGAATTCGTAACTAGGTGTATGCGGGAATGCCTCATATTGATCCACATTATTAACTACAGGGGTGAAAATATTTTCTTCTTCTCGATGATCAAAGTCAATTCCTTAATCAACATCCCAAAGGTCATCCATGCATTCCCCATCAACTTGATTGTCAAGGTTATCTTCACTAGGCAAGGAAAGCTCCTCTTCCTTCTCCCTTTATTGAATGATACCCAAAGTGTCTACTACATCATCTTGGTAATAAAGCTCTAGGAGAAGGGTGTTTGTAGGATTCCTCTTACATTCTTGTTTTATCTCATAAAGCTTTCCTCCTTGCTCACAAAAATGAAATAGGAGATCCTTTCGTTTTTACTTTTCTATTAGTTGCACACAAGACTCCTTGTATTCTTCTCATGGTATTAAAAACCGGCCGGTCAGGTTGCTCGCCGTTTCAACCAACCACCAATAAAACCCGATTATACCCCGCCTTTGACCAAGAAATACCGATTAACTGGTGCTAACCGGCCGGTTAAGGACGGAACCGACCGGTTTATGAATAAACCGGCCGGTTCCATCCTTAACTGGCCGGTTAGTTGCTCTTCCCCCTATGCGGACCCACGAACGGCCAGAGATGGGTTTGAGGGCTGATGTGGAGGTAAGGGGAGGGTTGTTTCCCTCCAAAAACACCCTCCCCAATCTTTTATAAGCAGGGGCAGCCTCTCCTTTGTCTCACACCATCTCATTTGATGTTTGTGAGTTTGATTGAGAGCATGGAGAGTGTTGAGTGTTTTCCGGAGCAGTGATCTTGGAGGCTTGGAGTTGGAGTTGGAGCTATCTTAGAGATAGTTTGGAGCTGTCAATAGAGTTGGCATCTTCAAGAGGACGCTAAGGAAGCTAGTTTGCATTGCTAGGTAAGGATTTTCACTTGAAAAATCCATCATTTCATTGTTGTTCATATATTTATTTTCTCATGTGTTTAGCTATGCTATTGCTCTCAAATCTCTAGCCCTATGCTATCAAATTTTTTATGTTTGAATGTGCATTTTGTTTCGTAAATTTGGCCTTAGTTGTCCATTTATCTTAGCTGCAATTTTTTTTAAATGGCAGATTTATTTCCAAATTTCAATTATTTCAAGTCAAGATGGCTCCAAAAACCAAGGACAGTGCATGGGCCCATTGTGATGTGGTTGATGGAAAGATGATATGCAAATTTTGTGAAAAATGTATTGGAGGTGGGGGTATTCTTAGGTTGAAACAATACTTGGTTGGGATAAGAGGCCAAGTAAAGCCATGTGATGCACCTAATGAACTGATAGGTCTGGTTAGGGCAGAATACCTTGCCAATTTTGAAAAGTTTGAGGAGACTAAGGCTAGGGAGAAGGCCATCCAAGATGAAATTGCAAGGAAGAGGGAACTAATAGATATCATGAGACAGAGTGGGTATGATGATTATGAGATTCAAGACTCCAGTTCTATCCCTTCCAGCAATGACCCCTTTCACTATGTTCCTCCTGTTGGCCAAAAATCAAAACCAACAAAGAGACCCAACCTCCAGAGTTATTTCTCATCCACTGCTAATCCCACAGCCACTTCCTCCCAGCCAAGTCGTCAACCCACTTTGGATCAACATTGGAAAAAACAATGCAAAGAAACTTCTTATCAGTACATTGCTAGATGGTGGTATGATTCAGATATCCCATTTAATGTTGCTCGCTCACCTTATTACCAAGCTATGTGGGACTTTGTTTTAATTTCAGGAAAGGGCTTCAAAGGCCTTACTGTGCATGACTTGAGGGGAGCTCTTTTGCAACAAGAGATTTGTAATATTGATGAGTATTTGGCTGAATATAAAGAGTCATGGATCAAAACAGGTTGTTCCATAATGTCAGATGGATGGACTGATGGAAAGAACCGCACTATCATTAACTTCCTTGTTTCTTGCCCTCGAGGAACAATGTTTTTTAGATCAGTCAATGCATCTGATAAGGTGAAGGATGCAACACTTCTATTTGAGCTTTTGGATGAGATTGTTCAGGAAGTGTGGGAGCAAAATGTTGTGGAGGTCATCACAGATAATGCCTCAAACTATGTTCTTGCTGGAAAGATGCTTGAGTCCAAGTATAATACCATATTTTGGACTCCATGTGCTGCACATTGCATAGACCTCATGCTTGAGGACATAGGCAAAGTGGATTGGGTTAAAAACACTGTAGAGCATGGCAAGTGCATTACAAAATACATTTACAACCACTCATGGGTATTGAGCCTAAGGAAAAACACTGGGGGCAAAGAGCTTGTTAGGCCTGCCATTACGAGATTTTCAACTCACTTCCTCACGTTGCAATGTCTCAATTCTCAACAGAAAAACCTGCAGAAAATGTTTTCTTCTGATGATTGGACTGAATCCCGGTGGGCTCGTAGACAAGATGGAAAAGACACCAAAAAGAAAGTCTTTGACAATTATTTTTGGAAAAGGTCTTTAGAGCTGGTAAAAATTACTGAGCCCCTTGTTAAGGTGCTAAGGATGGTGGATGGGGAAAAGATGGCAATGGGATACATTTATGAGGCTCTGGATCAGGCAAAGGAGCAGATACAGGCAGTTTACAGGGACAAGTTAGCTAAATATGGCTGGATATGGGAGATCATTGATAACAGATGGAACAATCAACTCCATCGTCCCATACATGCAGTTGGGTATTTTTTGAACCCAAAGTATCATTATAAAGCTCGGCTAGGAGATCAGTAGGATGGGGAGGTCAGATCTGGATTGATTGATTGCTTGGAGCGCATGGTCCCTAACCGTGCAGACCTTTTCGAAACACATAAACAACTTACTCTTTTCAGTATGGCAATTGGCACCTTTGGAAAGAACTTGGCGAAAATGGCAAGAGATGTGGATCAACCAGGTAAGCAATTCCAATTTGTTTTTCTTTTCAAGTTAAATTGTTTGTAAATAAGTGATGAAATGAACTATGTTACTAATGAATGTCTTTTTATTTGCAGCACATTGGTGGGATTCATTTGGCGGCTAATGTCCTCAATTGCAAAAGTTTGCAATTAGAATCCTCAGCCAAACTTGCAGTGCTTCAGGTTGTGAGTGCAATTGGTCTGTTTTTGAGCGCATACACACAAAGAAGAGAAACCGTTTGGAACAGAAACGGTTAAATGATCTTGTGTTTGTGCAATACAACCTTCGCTTGAGGCGAAACCAATTGATGAGCAAAACACCTGATCCAAATCCCATTGTGTTGGATGATATTGATCCAACATCAGAATGGGTGGAGGAGACTGAAGATCCAGTGTTTGAGGCAGATTTTGATTTTGATGCAGCATTAGCGGGGGGTGAATTTGAAGCAGATTTGGTGGCACCATCAGACGGAGACCCAGGATTGGTAGCTGCATCAAGGAAAGGCAAACAACCAATGGAAGGCACTAGTCATGCAACTCAAGTAACTCGTGCTTCCATTAGGTCCACTTCTATTGTTATTGGTGGCAATGGTATTCAGGTTTCAGATGACCCTGAGGCTGAGGCATCCTCAGACTCTGATCCAGATGATGTCTATGCAGCGGTCAATGTTGATCCTGTGTCTAGTAGCAATGATAAATTTGATGATTGATCATGATTCATGTGTAGTCTCGTATTAGGCCCATGGCCTCATAGCTTGTAGCATTGTTTTTGGACTTTATGGGCCATTTGGAGCCTCATTGCAGCTGTATTTTTCGATGATATGTATTGCACTCGGTGCCATTTTGATATATTCACCTTTGCATGGTATATAAATGAGCAAACTTTGCATATTTTATCTCTATTGGCTTTGAATCATGGTTGCAAATCTTAAAAATAGTTTTTTTTATTAAAAAATAATTATTTAATATATATTTTTTTTAAACCGGTTCATTTAGACCTGACCAGTACTGGTTAGACCGGTCCCGGTCCAGTTACCGGTTCATTAAGTCCATCGGTTCCGGTTTTTAATACTATGATTCTTCTATATTTTCTTGCAGCATTGGAGGCTCTCGGGAACTAGAACTTCATTATCATCCTAAGAGGAGACACTTTCTAATTCCTCCTCGGTATAGTCCTAGAGGTCCTTATTAGTGGTCTCATCTTGAGGATCTAAAAGGGAATCACCTTCTTTTATGGAGTCCTCATCATGCTCACTAAAGGCTTCCTCAAATGCTATGTCCAAAGCTTGACATACTTCTTCCATGCTTTAATAACTTGGTCTTTTATGAAAGGGGAAGCACGTAAGAAACATAGAAAGAAAGGAATTACTTTTTTTTTCACATGATTCAAGCCACTCAGTATCTAGAAAAATAGACATGACAAACAATTCCATCTTGTCATGAAGTTGAGTGACATTGTGCCTTGAAATATACCTCATAAAACTTATTACATGGTTCACCAATAAATGTGGATCCCCATTGAATGTTGGTAGATCCCTTCTTTATTTGAATCTTGGATTTTACGGGATACATGGTATATCAAAGGTGGGAAAATTTTGGATCTACATGCTGTTGGTTTTTGGATACCAATGACATGGGAGTCACCAGGGTGAATGAAATTACCTTAATTAATGCTTGCTTCACTTTACAGTCATCAATCATCAAATTTCAATGAAGAACAAGGGCTTCGTTCTTCAGATGGAGTTGCCAGAAGAGGGTGTATATTGTTGTTGATACGATGACCTTTACAAATATTAGACCAAGTAGACTTGATTATGTTGAAATGTAACTAGTGTCGGTTTTCATAAATTATACTTGATTCATGGCTTGATGTAATTATTGATGTACTTGTCATAAGAAAAAGAAAAAAATATTGTTATTGAAATGGGTTTCTTGCCCATCATGTTGTGGTCCTAGGTCAAAGCACCCATTGAGTGCTCTAGGGGTCTTGTTAACAAGTCAAAAGGTTAAGGTCATGATGTACTAGCCCTTGAAGGGCTCATGTAACAAATATTAAATGTAAATTGTATTGTCTAGAAGCCTCCAAGTGATGGGTCGGCCAACCCTCTTCAAGTCAGCTCAAGGTGGCCCAATTCATCCTCAAGCAAAGCCTAAATAAAGAAATCGGTCTCCTCATTTGGGTAGATATCCATCAAGAAATATATTTGTGATCCAACGAGAGAATTAGAGGAGATCTGATCCAACAAAGAAGGGAAGGGGGAGTGAATTTCTGTGGAATTCAGCGAAGGAAGAAAGGAAGCAAATTCAGTATCTGCTTGTTCACATTTGCGAGTTTTGAAGGAGGAACTAGGATTTCCTCAGTTTTGAAATTCTATAAGAAGAGATTTTTGTGGGTTTTCCTCTCTAGGAAAGGTTTTGGCCCTGGTTAACAGCCTACATTTGGTGTTCTTGTGTTTGTATTGTGATATTCTTATTGGCATTTGTCTTAATGATAAAACATAACTAAATGATAATTGTGACAAGAAAATGTCATGGATTAAAGAGAAATCAAATTTAAAATAACCTTAACTACCACGCCCTAGATTTCTCAACATGGAATCAGAGCAAGGGCTTGTGAACAGAGGGAAGGCAAAAGATCAATATTTTGGGCACAATTTCTAGCCCTAATTGCAGATATCAGGCCGCAATATACAATGCAAGAACAAATTGATTTGTAGGGTTTATAAGCCCTGATCTAAGTAACCTAAAGGCTAATATACTAGTCTTCCCAAATCTGCACCTCTTGAAAAGAAGATCAAAGATTTATTGGCATGTCAATTAGCCCTAATCTTTGTCACAAGGCCGCAAACCTACTTCACTAGAGTGAGGTCATCAGGAGGTCATTTGTGAAGGTCAAGAGCCTTGCCAAGCAACCCTGAGGAAGACACATTCTTTGGTATAGGAGCGAAGGAAAAAAGTGACACCATAAGGTATACAAAAACCTCCAAACTTCTAAAGCTATCTCTAGTATGTATGATCTATTTTTGTTGCAAATTGTTCTATGCATTGAAAGGCATCAAAATCCTATTTATTAACTTCTCCAAAAACCTATTATGGGCATGCCTATTAGCCCTAATCTCTGTCACAAGGCCGCAAACCTACTTCACCAGAGTGAGGCCATAAGGAGGTCATTTGTGAAGGTCGAGAGCCTTGCCAAGCAACCCTGAGGAAGTCACATTCTCTGGTATAGGAGCGAAGGACAAAAGTGACACCACAAGGTCTACAAAAACCTCCAAACTTCTGAAGCTATCTCTGGTATGTATGATCTATTTTTGTTGCAAATTGTTCTAAGCATTGAAAGGCATCAAAAGCCTATTTATTAACTTATCCAACAACCTTAGAAAAGGAAGCAAACCCTTTATCAAAAATCAAGGTTTCTGTGATATTAATGTTGTAATCGGAAGCCCTAGAAAGGAGCCAAGTCATCCAAAATTTATATGGTATGGTTATGTGAATACATATCATTGTAAGTTGTAGAAGACAGAGTATCGAAATTGTCTCTACTCTTGTGCATAAGTATCATTTTCAAATCAAGAGTGTAAGATACAAGATCCTCACCATTCTCTTAAAAAGATCTGAGAATTGAAACACTATTTCTGAGCATAAGTCATATCTATAATCCTTTGTCAAAGCGCTGAAGTTCTGAAGCATAGTCTCATTCTCAAGAAAAATTCATACCTTTGTGCATTCGAAAATGCAAGGAGTCCTGAGCACAATCATTGTATGAAGGGCCATCTTGCATATTAGATAAGAGCTACCATCATCTTGAGGAAGGAATGAAGTTCCCCTGTAGGTTTGGTTGTATGCCCTCTTTCCTATTCGTTATTCCTGTGCATTCAAAAGAAAAAAGGTGACCTAGATTGAATTATATGAAGACAATCTAGGTCGTCGAAAAAGTATATTCAAGTAGCATTAGTCACCATCGTTCATTCTTTGTATGAGATCCACGAAAGATTAAAGCATCTGCGCATTCTACACTAACAAGAGTGGCATATATATACATAATTTAATCCTGGGCAAGTCAGTAAGGCCGTCCTTCAGTTGTAAACGTACATTTGTTTTCAAATTGACTGTAGCATTATTGTTGAAAGTGTTGATCTATAAAGGTGTCAAGGATCTTTATTTTTGGGAACCCTATTCCTAGGGTATAGACATCAGTGAATAAGCTGCATATTGATTTGGTCACGTTGGGAAGGAAAGCCAACTATAGGCAGTGGGAAGATAATTGTGACAATAAATCAGCACAAGACAATTTTGTGTCATTATTAGTCAACACCTTGAAGATAATTCTTGGGTATAAGAAGTATTGTTACACCTACAATAGTCACCCCTAAGGGACCTGTACATTTCAAAGTGGATTAAGAAGAAGAGCAGTTTGTTGATATTGGAGAGAGATAGAAGTCTAGAGGCAGTAAGTAGGGTCACGATGTTATATCTTTGAAGACAACCCTCTAGATTTGCGCATCACTGATAAACAAGTAGAAGAGAAATAGTATATTGTTACTGAAGCAGGAAAAGATAAGCAAATAAATACAATGAAGATGCACATCTTGAGGAAAAAAAACAATGAAGAAACCATGGCATCCAGAATTGCAGGCCACTACGACAAAGGTATGTATGGTATATTTTATTAAGGGTCCAACATGAATTATTGTGGGGTTAGAGGGTTTGTTGTTAAAAACTATTGGTATAGATATTGATATCTGAAAACCTTCAACGACATAAGTAAAACCCTAGTCATATGGAAACCCTAACTCAGTTCCCTCAAAGAAATCCTAACCCTTGGTATTTAGGGTTTGTGTACAATCTAGGGCTCATGTCAAGTAGGCATGGATAAGGTTGATAAGTTATATATGGAACCCTTGGTCTAGGGTTTGCACCTGAAAACCCTATGAATACAACCTCTAAGTGTCATGGTAACCTTAGATTGACATCATGCTTTTGTTTACTTTTCTTGGGTGTACTTGTCAATGAATGTTGCAAGTATAGGAAACAAAGGAAGATGGATGAGTAGATCCTTTGTTTTGGCAAGCATGATGGAAGGAGGGAACTGTAAGGACCCTTGGATCCTTGGACACTTTGATAAATTCATGATATAATTGTGCAACTGTGGATGCCTGGAAGAGTTAATAACAACATACGGAAGAATTCAGGTGTTTGATATAGTAGTCAGCTAGCCAATATAAATATTTTGCTGCGAACCGATCACAAGGATCATTTATGGATACTCCTTCGTGATGCCATGAAATGAGTTCTTCATCTTGGGAAGAATGACTAGGATGATATCACTGTTATAGTCTACTCTCTCTGTTTTTGGAGCAAGCCTCTTAAAAAGCCTGCTGGTTCAGTTGCATCACAATGGACCTCATCCAAAAAATGAGCAGGGCTAGATCACTCGCTGACATATGTTTCGCTAAAAACTCTTATGAAGATTGAAGGAAGACCTTGATAAAGACATGATATAGCGATATGTTCTGCTCAATCCTGAAATATGAAGAATATTCGCTTTAAGAAGGATATGATGACTCCATTGGTTTGTTGCCTTGGTACTTTCTCTGAGGAGGTGATGTACTCCACAATGACAGATATGATAGTAGGTTATAGATGGTTTGATGATCATGTCCTGGTGGATCACTTTCTGGATGTTCAAGAGGGAGCCATGTTTGAGTTTGATGATGATTAGTTCTTGGATATGAAAGTGATGAAGATGATGACATAACAAAGGGCCAAAAATGTTGCCTCACAATCTAGCAGGGGTACCTAAAGGACAAAAACTAGACCAGACGACAACAATGAGACAAAGACCCACTGTCAACAAAGTCAATGTACCCTTCTCTTTACGGATTTTCACCGATGAGAGGAGTCTCAATATGAGGGAAATCACTATTAATGATAGAATCAATGACTAGGTATGATGTGATTCCGAAGGCCCATTTAAAGGAGAGGCCCAAATAAAGGCTCAATACTTCAAGAGAAGAAAAAAGGCTCTCCAAGAAGGACCTATGAGGAGACCTAGACGTAGGGTTGATGATATCCAATGATGACAAGGAAGCCTAAGGTCAAGGTTCCAAAGATGACAAGGAATTCTCAAGAAGCTTTGAATGATGCTTGTATGCCTTTAAATTGCCTTTAGCTATCCGTGAGAAACCTAGAATGGGACCACATGAGACCTAGGGTTTATGAATAATTGTGGGAGGAGACCCTCCAAGGAACACACTAGGTCGGGGTAGGAGAGAGAAATGGTTTGAATGATTTATTCCATTGAATACTATGTGCAAAAACCCACAAGAAAGCCACCTCACCTAAACGTTCAAGATAAGCATCCAAAGTTAGAGCTAGGGCTTTTGTTTTCTGACAAATGATCTGTGGGAATTCCGTGAAACCTTGAGGAACCCTAGGGTAGACACCAACACAGTACTTATCCAAGCGGAATTGAAAAATTCCTACCCTAATTTTTGGGAGGAGTAAAAGAGAAGGGAAAAAGGGGTGATCAACAAATTTGCTTGGATCAACGTCTTACCCTAGGCTATGGAGTCTGTGATTTGAAATTTGGCTGAAATTGTCTTCAAAGCGGCTAAATGTGATGCCCTAGCAAACACTCTTTAACATTTACCCACCCAAAATCAATGGAGTTTTATGGAAGAAAAATAAGTTTTGCTCCACTAGGAACATTCATCTATTTGTTATCAATGAGTAACATGCACAAACTTCTAATCTAACCATCTTTTACAATGATATTCAATAATTAGGGAATATAAGAAAAAGCTAGTTACAAAATTTCCACACATTAGATATTTTTCATGTAAAAAAATATTCAAGAAGATTGTTTACAAGATAACAATAGATATATTCAATCCAATATCAAGAAGATGGCTCCAAGAGAGAACAAATTTCAACTCCAAAAATATCAAAATGCATCAAGAGATCTCCAATAAACAACTAAGAGAAAAGTGTGAAATTATTCTAAGAGAGCTCATCCAAGTAGTGATGATGATGTTCGCTACTAGACCAAATGACAACAATGAGACAAAGACCTACTGTCAACAAAGTTAGTGTCCCCTGCTCTTTACGGATTTTTATCGATGAGGAGTTTTGATATGAGGGAAATCACTATTAATGATAGAATCAATGACTAGGTATGATGTGATTCCCAAGGCCCATTCAAAGGAGAGGCTCAAAGAAAGGCTCAATGCTTCAAGGGAAGCAAAATGACTCTCCAAGAAAGACCTATGAGGAGACCTAGACATAGGGTTGATGACATCCAATGATGACAAGGAAGCCTAAGGTCAAGGCTCCAAAGATGACAAGGACTTCTCAAGAAGCTTTGAATGATCCTTGTATGCCTTTAAATTGCCTTTAGCTATCCTTGAGAAACCTAGAATGGGACCACATGAGACCTAGGGTTTATGAATAATCATGGGAGGAGACCCTCCAAGGAACACACTAGGTCGAGGTAGGAGAGAGAAATGGTTTGAATGATTTATTCCACTGAATACTATGTGCAAAAACCCTCAAGAAAGCCAACTCACTTGAACGTTCAAGATAAGCTTCCAAAGTTAGAGCTAGGGCTTATATTTTCTCACAAACGATCTGTGTGAATTCTGTGAAACCTTGAGGAACCCTAGGGTAGACACCAACACAATACTTATCCAAGCGGAATTGAAAAATTCCTACCCTAATTTTTGGGAGGAGAAAAAGAGAAGGGAAAAAGGGGTGATCAACAAATTTGCTTGGATCAGCGTCTTACCCTAGGCTATGGAGTCTGTGATTTGAAATTTGGCCGAAATTGTCTTCAAAGCGGCTAAATGTGATGCCCTAGTAAACACTCTTTGACATTTACCCACCCAAAATCAATGGACTTTTATGGAAGAAAAACAAGTTTTGCTCCACTAGGAACATTCATCTATTTGTTATCAATGAGCAACATGCACAAACTTCTAATCTAACAATCTTTTACAATGATATTCAATAATTAGCGAATAAAAGAAAGATCTAGTTACAAAATTTCCACACTTTAGATATTTTTTTCATGTAAAAAAATATTCAAGAAGATTGTTTACAAGAAAACAATAGATATATTCAATCCAATATCAAGAAGATGGTGCCAAGAGAGAACAAATTTCAACTCCAAAAATATCGAAATGCATCAAGAGATCTCCGTTAAACAACTAAGTGAAAAGTTTGAAATTCTTCCAAGATAGCTCATCCAAGTAGTGATGATGATGTTCGATACAAATGAGGTTTCACTTTATTTATATGAGTCTCTAAGAGTTCAACTTAGCCTAGGATGCCAATAAATTTACTTTGATGTGCAAAATAACAATAATTTGGTGACAAGCCCACCAAATAGCCATAAAGTGTATGATAAGCCATCCAAATGAAGTCAAAATGATGTAGAAATGGTATAGGAGGGTCGTTGGAAGGCCTAAGTGAGTCCTCAAGTGCCATGATGAAGAAGAAGGCTCGATGAATGATGGTCAAGGGGGTGGCTCCTTGATCTCCAAGTAAAACATCATATGGTGCTCCAATGTGTCTCTAGGGCACAAGTAGTGGTCTCATGGGTCTCCTGGTGTAAAATGAGCCTGTAAAATAGTTCCATTAACCTCCAGGGCATCGTTCTAGACCCGACCTAGACATGTGGACAAAGGGGAGGGGGATTCCAGAGCCTTGTGGAACTAGAGAGGGAAGATGATGAAATATGGCCTGTAATATGTGGAGGGGAGTGACAAATGTGTAACGGGAAAACGGGACCACGCTACCAAAATACAGATTTCCCAATTAATGCCCATCCTAAAGCTGCAAGCTAGTAGGGGAGATCCCATGGGACCAGGGTTGAGGATTAACCCCCCTAGTGAAGGTAAGGGAACAAGTCTGCAGTCGAAGCCCTTTCTCCTTCCAAGTCACCCAATAATCCATACCCAAGTGTGCCCAACAAAAGCAAGCATAAACACCCAATTACATAATGAAAAATCACACCTTTAGGATTGGATGGCCCACCTTTAAACATAGGATCTCAACAAATGGGCAAGGGGATATATGGATGGCTCAGGGATTGGAGACATCGACACAACATCAACTACACTGGTGGCTTTCAAGGGGTTGTTGGTTGTCGGGTGAAGACAAATCTAGGAGAAAAATTCTCCTACGGGGCCACCCATTGGTGGTGGGTAACAATTACTAAGTAATAACTATAGTCAAGACACTACACTCTACAATCTACTCGTATGAAAGAATCATCTGAATTCTTATCAACTACATCCTCAACATGACTATATGGAAACTAACAACTTCTAATAGCAAAAATAACAGTGCAAGAATTTTGAAAATCAACCTTTGAATATCTTCCAAACCAGTCTAGGAAATTCTGAAAGTGAACCCTTGTATCAACTCCATATTAGCTCAACAAACTTTCCAAATCAGTCCAACAAATTCATTAAAATAACTCTTCAATTAGCTCTTTGAATCAACGCGAGAAAGTTGGCTCAAAATTTTGAAGTTGCTTAAATGAATTATGAGTGAAATGGAGGGTGGGGACCTATTTAAATAACATTTGTAAAGGCCTAGGGTTAGGTTTAGTGTAATAAGATTTTTTTATTTTACTGATTTTTTTTTTTTAAAGTTGATTTTACATTGTCCCCATTATATGTGCATAGTTCTATACGAAATCGATTGATTTGTACAGAACAACCATTTCCAGTTTCATTCCTTTAGTAGCACTGTTATGGCCACATAACTGATCAAACCGGTTGGTTTGCCAATTTTAATTTGGTTTCGTTAACATTGTGCATTGTGAAAACTTAGCCCCACCTTATATCTTATAATGTTTTGGCTGATTGAGATGTGGAGGCCATACTGGATGCTTGTCCTCATGATATGTGCTAGAGGAAACACTCTTCTAATTAAGGTAGTTATCTTATGTGGCATTTGTGTCTTTTACAACATGCATGTTGAAGAGGATGGGGCCTTGACATTGGTTATGGAGCTATCTTCTAAAGGAACACTAGTTATTAGGAGAAAGGTTGCTTGGCGCTAAGAACAACAGACCATGTGGCACACTCAAGGGGATTGAATGCTTGGCTTGAGTGAGTCATGCTTGGAAGGCATGCTACTTGGAGTTTGTTGTGGACCTATGACAAACATGTGGCAGAGTGTTGAGGCTTAAGAACTTGTCTTGGAGGGTGTGCACTTGACATGTGGAGTCGTAGCTTCAAGAGTGCACCACTTGGGAGGTGGAGTTCAACCATAAGGCAAAAAATTCTATGAAATAGATTCGAAAAACCTCAAGTAAATGAGGTGAAATTTATGGAGTCCTTAAAAGTGAAGGTTTTTGAGATTTCTACATGGTATCAGCACTGGTTGATTGTGTTGGAGAATCTAGAAGGGAAACTATTATATCAATTCTCCTATCCTTAATAATTGCTTGTGAACTTTTGTTAGCTTCTTATTGTTCTTTATTAGATTCTTTTCATCAAACAATTATCAAGACCATAAAACATGAAGATTATAAAAGACAATGGACACAAAGATGTAGGCTCCAAGCCACGGAAAATCCCCTCCAAGGGGAAAAGCCAGAAAGAATCTCTTCTCTTCTTATAGAATCAAATCAAATGAGAAATCCAAGACCGAAAGACCAAAACTAAGACCTTGTCCAAGCACCAATTCAATCCTCCAACAATTCCTTCCTCAAACAAGCTCAAGTCAACAAGGCCTAGGAACGTTAAACTAAAATATTTCTGGTCAAATCAAAGTTTCGGCCCTCTATTTCAAATCTGCAGTTCGAACTTGCAATTTTTGGCTTCTTGCAGTCACCTAGAAACTCTAATCTTGCACGTATGAGAGAATCCAAGCGTAAAAGTTAGATTTTCCTTCTTTACTTCGACTTTCTCTTGTCTTCTTGTCCTTCATTTTTCGATCTCCACTTTTCTTATTTTAGATCGAACTTGAAGTGTGTCCAAATGAGTCAAATTCTCTTCCTTTATATACCCTTCTCAAGAGGTCGAATAGGCCTCTCTTAGTCCGACTTTTCATTGGCAGGGCCGACTATGTCTTGGGGGTCATTTTGACTTGCATGCCAAAAAATAATTTCTCTCTTGTTACAAATTGCCCAAATGGGCCTTATACATATGAGAAAGACTCTCTTGTCTCAATAAGCCCTATGAGCATGATGAACATGCTTGACCTAGATGAAAAATCAATTTGAGCATGAAACCCATGATTAAAATAATAATTATTTTTCTTCTTTTTTCAAATATATACAATGTCATCAGTATAAACGTAATTATGAAGACTGAATCTAGTTACATTCTCCAACACTCCCACTTAACTAGGGAGCGGAAGCGGGAGTGGGGAGCAACATTTTCAAAAGCTCCCGTTTTGGGAGCGAATCATGAGCGAATTTTTATATATTTTGATGAATATATGTCAACAAAAGCATGTAGAATGATGAATTAGATATAAAAAAGCATAAAAACATGGATTAAACCATATAACATCAATCATCTAGAAGTTATAATCTTCATCAACCACGTCCACAAGTTACAAGTTCTCATTTATATAGCATGTAAGGGTGCACATACCCAAAATAGCATCGAGTTTCCATCTCTGAATAAAAAATACATCAACAAATAGGCTCTACATGGCCTATAGCATCCAAAAAAATCATGCTACAACAAATAGCTACATATCATCAAAATCATTTCCTATGTTGGGATCTTTGTCATAATATCACCCTCTAAGCAATTAACATAAGATAGAAAAAATGTAGCATGTCAAGTCAAGATTCTTGTTTGAGTGATGGGTACATTTTTAGTAGGGTCATGATAGAGGAGTTCGACAACCAATGTCACTAACATCAAGGTACATAGAGGGCTTGGAGCTCTTGATTAAATGAGTCCCATACCCTAGTACATGAGAAAATCCAATGGAAATATTGCAATCCCCCTATCCTGAAATCTTGAAAAATTGATAAGTCTGCTGGATTTTGAGTGAGATCTAAAATTCTACTTTCTCCACATGAAATCCAATGAAGTTGGACCCACTCTCAAACATCCTCAGTCATTTCATGGTAATGTTAAAAATTTAAGTAAAAAGATGAAAATGAAATATAAAGGAGAATGCCACTTTTACTTTAAGAATTTAACATTACCATGAATCGCATATCAATACTAGGGCCATAAGCTTGAATATTAGGTTTCCCTACCCAAAAGGTTTTGTTTCTTTGAAAAAAATTGTGTTTGGAACATATTTATGACAAATTTTGTGAAAAAACCCAAGCAGCTATTTTTTTTTTCTTTTGTGGGAGTGCGACAGGAGCGAATTTCGAGAGCGCGCTCTGGGAGAAATTTGAAGAGTGGAGAGCCGCTCCCCTGCAACTTTGTCATGTACACAATAATTCCTCTACTATCATATGCTTCCTTCTATAATACCATACTTCATAAAAACCAAAACTCTTCTAGAGAATGCATGCTACTCTAATTGTTATAAAATGAAAGTGAAAATAAATTTGATAGAGATGGAATTTCTTTCAACAGTATATATCCTTGGGATCTTCACCTTTCGGCTTCTTCTCAGGTTCTTTTTCTTCAACTATGTGAGCTCCACTCCTTCCTTCTGTTGTTTTTCTTGTTTGGAAAATCCCTCTTAAAATGTTCATATTCATTGCATCCGTAGCATTATATCTTGGACATATCTTGTTTTCCTTTGGTATTTCCAAATGTCCATTTATTCTTCTTGGATTTTAAAACAAAGGCTTGAGACTTTTCTTTTGGTTCGGTGTCATCCTTTGCCCTCAATCTTGTTTCTTCCAAGATACATTGAGCCCATTGTTCATCAAAGGGAGTAGTATCTTTTTTTGAGTAGACACTAGTCATAGAACTGCTCCATTTAGATGGAAAAGCATTTAATACACAAGTAGTCATATCTAAATTGGAGATGACTTCCCCAAGCCCTTGCAACTGGTCCCTCAATTTTGAGATCTTGATTGAGACGCAATCCAGTCATTTCTCCAGTTGCGGAAGGATTTCGCCAAGATCCGGAAGCAGTGCTTCAGATCTTCAACGGTGCTGGTGGGGTAGAGATTCTACAGGTACAAAATTGTGCCTAGCTAAGGCAACAAAGGCGGGAGGAAGATAGTCACTAAGCAAATCTGAGCGAAACAGATTTGAGATTCGATCAGGAGGATCAGAGAGTGCTGTCCATTTGTGTTTTGGTGGAAGATTTCCACGAGGGAAATCAGACTTCAGTAGAAGCAGTTACTAGAGAATTTCTAGTCACCAAGAAACCCAAATCCAGAGGGAGAAGTATTGTTTCTATCAGATCTGAGCAAGATGGCTTGATATGGACTGAGGGATCAAGATAGATTGGACGACATGTCCAACTATGTTATCTGGAAGGCCAAAATCCTCTTAGTTCTGGATGAGTATGGTCTCAAAGATCATCCAGAGAAGGTTCTTGTTGTACCAACCGATGCAGATCCTCTCAAGAAGTATGAAGAAAATCAAGTGCGGATAAAGCTTTTGATCATAGACGGAGTCAAGGACCATGTTATACCTCATATTGCTGGGAAGACTTCAGCAGATGACGTGTGGCTAGCCTTGGAAACGATGTACCAAGGAGGCTCCATCCAAAGAAGAATGCTTCTGGAGAACCAGATGTGGTTGTTCCAAATGATGAAGGGTGAAGAGATAGATCCATTCCTCTTCAAGCTTCAAGCCATCCAAGATCAGTTGGTTGGCATTGGTGCTACTCCAGATGAGGGGCTCTTAGTGAGGACTGCTCTGAATGGAGTCTCGGAAGATTGGAAAACGTTTTTCCAGAGAATTCTGGAAAGGGCAACATTACCATCTTGGGCTAACATGTGGGCTATCCTCTGCCAAGAGGAGATCAGGAGGGTCACGAAGCGGCAGAATATCAGTGGAGGAAGTGGAAAGGCCAAAGTCAAGGAGGAGGAGGAGGATGTAGCCCTTACATCAAGGGAAAAGAAACAACAAGGGAAGAAGAAGAAGGACCTTTCCAAGGTCTGATGCTTTAACTGTGGTGATCTTGGTCATTTCACCAGTAGTTGTCCTAAGAATAAGGACAAAGGATCTTCTGATTCGAAGGCTATAGCAGCAAAGGAAGATGGCTCTGATGATGATGTAGCTATGAGTGCTCATGTGCCTCGAGAGAAGAGGTGGGGTGACATGGATCTATAGAACATCTACAGAGTTTGGTGGGATCCTTGAGTCAACCCTACTCTTGGATCACATACGAGCTACGATAGCCTTAAGACGGTAGCGGGATGAGTCGGGAGATGGTTGAAGAGGTCACATTGAAGCAAAAGAGGGAGCTGAAGAGTTTAAGAGGGAGCAGCGTAATGCAGAAGCAGCAACCGCGTGAAGGCAACAACGTGGAGGGGTTGATGGGACTTCAATAGCGCAGAGAGGCTATGCTCACACAGTGTAGTGTTGTAGCATGACAATGTCTCCTGGAGGACAGCGTAAATCAAGCATCCACGAAGCTTCAATGATGGAAGGAAACTTGACTTATCTGTCAAACAGTTGGCAGAGTCCTTCAGTTGCTTATTTCTCAGCAACTGAGTTGCATTGCAGCATTTAGCAGTGGCATTGTGTTGACGGGGAAAATTTCCTTGCCAACAGTAAGGGGATCTCCACGGTATAAAGTCCCAACTAGAATCTAAACCTTTTGTGATAGGGATCTCGTTAATTATGTTTTCTGAATATGCCAGGGAATATCGAAGCTGAGCTTGAGTGTGTTTCTATCTCTTCGGCCTCAAGCGACATGGGGCCTCCAGTTGTTCGAAGGAGAAACAGTTTAGATTCTAGTTGGTGTTCAAGTTATTCAAATAATTAATTATTTTAATGGATTTCCTAACTCTAAACTTAGGAAAATAAAATAATTAAAGTGAATTAATTAACACATGTGCTGAAATTGTCTTAAGTCACATGGATCAAGCAGTTTTTTAATCTCAGTTGTTGATGAATGTTTTAATCTCGACCGTTGATGAGATGAATGAAAAAGTATAAGAGAAAGGCTTGAGGGTCAGTTGGGAGAGACACACAGTTGCAGAGCTGAGGAATAGATCTGGAATTCTAGGGTGGGTTTGCTAAGAATTTTCGGAGGAATTTCCTGTAGTTAAGGGGATGATCTGATCCCGGAGCCAAGAGTCAATAAGAGGCAGAGGAGCAGCAACAAGGACAACTCAAAGAAGTAGAGCAGCAGCTACACAGGACAACGTAGAGGCTCCACGGGGTTGCAAAAGTTACACAAAGGGTCTCCAGGGCCAACGTAAGGCCTGCGTTACCCTTCCAGGGGTTACACAGTCCCTCTCTGGGCAGCGTAGTGGCATTGCGAGGCTAGCAGGGCTAACGCTGGGGCTTCAGGGGTAGCATTGAGGGTTTCTAGGACCAGATCCGGGCTGAGTTCTGTAAATCCCATTTGAGGGTGTGGATCAGTCAGATATTTGGCACTAGAACTTAAAGTTAGCTGCAGATTTGATTTTTTTTATTCTTTGTCGGGTTTCCAAATCTGGAACCCAGATTTATTGTTCTTAGAATCTACTTAATAATAAACCCTCATATATGTTGTACCGGTTTTCTTGCTTTGGGTTTTTCCAGGGACTTATGTCCAAAAATCCATGTGTCACTTTGTTGTATGAGCTATTCAGTAAATGATCTGCATGTGTAGGTTGTAGTTGTGTTTATTTCGGTATTTTTTGAATCTAATTTATGAAAATAACTTGTATTAATCTAAATCAAGTAGGAGAAATAAACCAAGATACTGCAGTAGATTTTTCACACAAACTAGTCCAAGAAATTATGAAAATAAACGCTTGTATCAGCTCCAAATTAGGTCAACAAAATCAGCTCAAAAACTTTCCAAATCAATCCAACAAATTCTTCAAAACATACCTTGGAGCTTGCCACATGTCACTTAGAGTTGGAGTGCTTCACATATGGGCTAATGATTAGTTATATTGCTTGTTGTGGACTAGGTCCACTTGTTACTGTTGACCTACCTCAACTTTCATATAAATAAAGGGAGGAGAGAGTCTTTCCATGATATTAACATTCTCGTTCACTCATATAATCACATACTTGTGTTAGAGATGTGAGAGTTAGAGCAAACTAATCTCTTTGTACACTAAATTTTTGTCTTTATCTTGAGCACTAGGATTCCTGAGGGAATTTGAGGGGAATCTAGGGGTAGTATTTTTCCTTGAGAAGAAAAAGAAGATTAGGGTTTTTAATAAACCTTGGAGGAGCAAAGGGATCACTTGATCTTGTAACGATTGTAAGAGAAGAAGACTAGGTTTTGTGGAATTTGGAAACCCTAGTGTTACTTAGGGTGCTTGATGTGGAGAAGATAGGAGACAATCTTGTGCAGTTGTGTGATGCACGTGCAAGTGTCAAGCAAGACTTGTCGATGTGTATGTTAGCTTGTTGAGGATTGTTGTTTTAGTGACTAGCTTTGGTTGGGAGTTATTTAAGTTGAATTTGAGCTAAATTTGTAAGGGATTTAACACATATCTAGAAGATAAGGAGCAAATTTACTATTGTAATAAATCATTTTCAGATTTGTTATGCTTTTGCAGTGTGTTGTAAGTGTTGAATTTTCAGTATTGAAGCAAATTTTATTGTTATTTATTTTCTTGGATCGCCTTGTGAATTGGGTTAAAGAGAACCGAAGCATTTGTTGTTGCAAATTAACATTTTAAATTCAACACTAATGGCAAAAATTTATATGAAGTAGCTTCAAGAAACCTCAAGGTTGTAATGAAATTTTTTTATTTGCTTCAAGAAATTAATTGCAAAGATTTATACACAACATCAAACTTGATTTGACTAATATTGTTCTCTTACTAAGGGGAGTTGGACCTTTTAGTGGTATTGTACCCAACAAAGGTACTTTACCTAGTATAGTTAGATAGGGTGTGAGACCTGTTGCCGCAAAATATAGCAATCTTAGTGCAAAGCCCCACTAGGTAGAACCAAACCGTAGGGAAACAAGAGAAAGGGTTGCCACAGTCACCACAACGTTTTTCTCGATCTTTAGTGGTATTGTACCACAAGGGAGGCTTCCCTAAATCACGTAAGGGATATTCAATCACTATGGCTCAAGGTGGTAGATATAAGGTCCAATAAATGTGATAAAGTACCAACAAAGCCTAGATATGGTTCTATATTCTATGCTAAGGTTCAAATACTCTATTCCCCGACCAAAAAGATGGTTGTTATAATCTATGGTTTTGTTGATTTGCAATGATAGGGTGAATACCATATAACAGCTAAAGAAAAGGTCTTTTAAAGATAATAAAAAAAAGGGAGTTGAGGCCTTCTAATAAACACCTAGGGTTAGGGTCACTCCATGAAAATTTAGGGTTGAAAAACATGCATGAACAACAAATAAGGACATTGTCTTCCCTAAAAAGGAAGGATTAACCATGCACGATGTTATATTTTGCTTTTATGTTTTCTTGATGCAGTTTCTAATTTTTCAGCCACAAACAACCAACACAAATTCACTTTTATTGCAAACAACACAACAATGATTAGTGCCTTATCCCAAACGGGGTTAATGGAGTCTCCTTGGGCCAAAATTCCATGAAAAGGTCTTGATGGAGTAAGGGGGGATGACTAGGGAATCCAATTTTAAAACCCTAACTATTTTCTTTGTGAGGGGAGAAATTCAAGATAAGAGATTCACAACCAGAATTTTCTTATAGGCTTCAAAGTGAACAATTTTGCGTGCAATAATGGAGCAATATTTCAACATAAATTTAGCATTTAGTCATGGCATAAATAGAAACCCTACTTCACATATACAATATGCAAAATATCAAAGATAAATCATGAGACTTACAAAATTCTCCCAAAAATAACTTCTTTCAATTGCAATAAAACATCTCCATGCAAAATACCATCTCTACAACAAATTTGCATCGTGGAAAAGTCACATCTTGCTGAAATAGCGAAAAAGGACCAATTCACACTCTTTGAAAATAAGAGTGATCAAAATGTGTAATGATGAAATGAAATAAGGGGAGCCTCTATTTATATTAGGCTGACCACCATTATTTTTACAAAAATATAAATCCGTAATTACAAGTTTACTTTGATTGTTCCACAAGTTTGAGGTTACAAGCCAACCTCTCAACTCAAAAACTTAACAAATAATGCCAAAAATGCCCACAGATATGGGAGAAATCCTCCTCCACTATGACATCATCCTCCAAAGGAACTCAAAATGTCACGTGCAAGTGACAAATGAGCTACTGTGTGCCCCATACTCTAAAAAGTAGTTTTGTGTCCATGGGTCTGCCTCCAAACCATGATGTCATCACCAAAGTCCCCTATATCACCCTCTAAAGGGCAAGGGTGACGTGACACCAATCTACTCAAGCATTGGGGTCAAATAGTGATGTGCAAGCCCTCCCCTATCATCTGAAGGATAACCATCATCTTTCGAGCTCCAAAACATGCAACGCCCATCAAACAATATCATGGCCAACTTAGGGGCATCCTAGGTCCATCTAGGCACATAATTAATATCTCCAACACCAAGATTCATGGGCTCAACGTTCCAACATTTGGGGGTACTTCTCAGTACCACGTACCATGTCGAACCGTCATATAACCCAATGCTCTGGTCTGGACGGGAAACACTATTGAATTTTCTACAAGGTGAGCAATAGAAAAACAAATTTATGATCTGATAATTATTACCTAATGATCTTCAATTAATTTATCTCATGCCATTGATATCATTGAGAAACTATACACAAAATATTGATAGTATATGCTGCAAAAACAATAAAGATCATAGAAAGACAACCATGCATAAAAGAGACAAGATGTTTACCCTACGAAACCTAATCTTGGGAGAAAACCCAACAAATTTTCTTTACGAGAAATCATTCTTCAACAAGGTTTACAAATCAACAAATTTTTCTACAAATTTGTGTCAATATCCAAGTCAAACTACCAATTGAACCTAGTTAAACTTTGACTAGTCAATGTTCTGGTCAAACAGGTCTGTTGCACCTGCAACCCTTGTCAAACAGATCACTCGGTCAACTTCAATCAAAATTCAACCTTCTTCTGTCACATGTGCAATTGTTTAGGAGAGAGAAGATGTTGATGAATTGACGATCAAAATGGAATGTCACATCATATATATATATATATATATATACACACGTGGAAAATGGGGTAAAATATCCCAAGGGACACACGCTTTCATGTGGGTGGGCCAACTTGATGCCCCAAAACTAAATTTATTTTGACTTTTCTTTAAAGCTGACTTAGACATGCGAGAATACCTCTCGATGCTACAAAAATACTTGGAAAATGGGGTAAATTATCCCAAGGGACACACCCTTTCATGTGGGTGGGCCGACTTGATGCCCCAAAAATAAATTTATTTTGATTTTTCTTTAAGGCCGACTTAGGCATGCGAGAATACCTCTCGATGCTACAAAAATCAACACTCCCACTTAGCAAGGGAGGTAATCTCCTTTGCTGCAACACATTTCCCTTTTATTGAAATTTCTCCTACACAAGGAAAGTTCATGAGCTTAATAAGCATGGCCCAGCCAAAATCCTTTATGCCTTCTTAGGTAAATGTATCAATATCACCTGGTCAAATCATCATGACCTATTAATTTTGGACAACTAGGTCCAAACTCCATGTTGTGATGCTCAGATGAAGATGCCAATATTTTTATTGGAATCCTCTTTTGGAGAAGTGCAAGATTGATCTAAAGATCATCTTGATCCGATGAGCAGAACATTTATTTTGAATTAATTCCACTTATGTGCAAGGTCGACTAGAATTGTAATCTAGGCTTGGAGCCCCAACAGATGTGTCACACATCCTCACTAATGGATATATATAGGTCAATGTTGGAGGTCATTTTCACCATCTCTCATCACACATTCTCTCTCATCATTTGATTGGTTCAATCATCATCTTGGAGGCTCTTCTTCTCTCATACATGGGAAAACGTAGCAAGGGATTTTCTGGTTTTGACCTAGGGTTTCGGCAAAGATTTGACCAATGTTGACTTTGGTCAACTTGACCTTAAACTCTCCATAAATTCCTATTTCTGCAGTCCGCATTTTCTAGCACAAAAATTGAGGTTGGACGTTGACTTTGACTTGGTTGCGTTGACTTTTTTCTACTGGTATTTTGCGTTGACCATTGACTGGACAATGTTGACTTTTGTTGACTTTCGGTTGACTGTTGTAGAGCTGTTCAAGAGGGTTGTGTGACACATTCTGGTTGGCTCACCGTGTAGAGACTTTGTTGTTGAAGAATCCTGTTGACCATCGTAACGCACCACAACACATATATTTTGCTAATCAAGTTAAGTGTATTTTGGCTTGTCTTCTGTCGATCTATTGGTATGTTCTATCAGCATTTTAATTTCTTGTTTATGTGATTGTTGTTTGATATTGGGTATAAGTGTATTTTGGCTTGTCTTCTGTCGATCTATTGGTATGTTCTATCAGCATTTTAATTTCTTGTTTATGTGATTGTTGTTTGATATTGGGTATAAAAGTAAAGTTGCATCAAGCATAGAACATCTATGAAAATTCACATGGAATCAGAGCTAAGGTGAAGACAAAGCCCAAGTTTGAATTGAGAGCAATCACCGAAGAAGGAGCATGTGTCAAGGACCCATGGTTACCTCAAACTATAATGGCTTCAAAGTTGATGACAAGTTCACTGGGAAGGAAGGCTTCCATGCCTAGAAGATGCCTTTGGATTTAATGTTGGAAGATCAAGATGCCATGGACTATGTGCAGGGTAAAATCCAAGAGCCTCCATGATCTGCACCCGCTGCCACCAAGTCAAAGTATAAGAAGGGGGAAATCAAAGCAAAGTTGATCATCCGGGATTCAATTCATAGGAGTCTAGTTGCCTACATCTCTGAGCTTCACACATCCAAGGAGATGTATGATAAATTGGTCAACATGTTCAAGGCCAACAATGCAAATCAAGTCCTTTTCTTTAAGAACCAACTGAAGAATCTGAAGAAAGGCAAGGATGAATCCGTTCAATCTTATTTTCTGAAGTTGACCGAAATTAGAAATAATTTTTTGGCCATTGGGGAGACAATAGCTGATCGAGAAATGGTTCTCACCGCACTTGGAGGTATCTCCTCTGAATGGCATGTATTCAATACTACCATTCTCAATGACAATCTGATTCTTGATTTTGACGAAGTGTTGTCGAGATGCACTCAAGAGGAAACAAGAATGAAGGAATATGAAAATGAAGGTAATGCTGCTATCATCGCTCGTGCTAAGAAGAAGAAGAATGGTGGTCTGAGGAACCATGGAAGAGCAGGGGCCCAAGGAAAGAAAGGAAGATGTTACACATGTAACAAGACCGACCACTATGCTAGAGAATGCCCTAATAAGAAGGATTCTCCTGGGGATGATGACAACAACAACAATCGGAGGAATGACAATCAAAGGAACAACAGGTTCAAAGGAAATAGGAAGGCTCCCTTTGGTTGCAATGGAAATGGGCAACCTTTAAAAAGGTCAAGAAATTCCAGGTATGAGGAGTCTAATGTTGTTGATGATAAAAGAAATGAATTCATTCTTGTATCTTCCCTCTCTACTGCATCTCCACCCGACATTATGGATGTCTAGTTGATTGATAGTGGTGCCTCAAGGCACCTCACTGGGTTTAGGGAAGCACTTTCTGATTTGGTTGAGAAGGATGTTAATCTGAAAATTATCCTTGGAGATAATGCCACATATGCAGGATGTTAATCTCAAGGTCAAGTCCTTTGCTTGCAAGATGTACTATATGTACTTGATTTGAAGAAGAACCTTGTGTCTATTTCGGCCATGGAAGACAAAGGTTTCAATGTGGCATTCATTGATGGGAAGGTACGCATTTGGAAGAAGAGCTTCAAGGAAGCTATCACGATTGGGTTTAGAGTTGATACACTCTACCAGGTTGGAGGAAGTCCACTGAGAGTGATGACATGTGATACTATCCATCAAACCGAACTGTGGCATCGGAGGTGTGGACACCTTCACTACAAAGCCCTTCCCAAAGCTAGGAAGGTGGTGACAGGAATGCCCGAATTCAAAAATGATCATGAAGGTGTATGTCAGGGTTTTGCCGAAGGAAAGCATACAAGGGGACCTTTCCCCTCAAGTGTCACAAAGACATTTGGTGTCTTGCAATTGATACATTATAATTTGTCTAGTATGCTGCCCGTGACATCCTTGGGAGGATGTTCTTATTATATGACGTTCATAGATGACTTCTTTTGCAAAACCTAGATATACTTCTTGAAGAAGGATGAGGCTTTCATGTGGTTTCGTACTTTCAAAGCCTTGGTAGAAAATCAAACAGGGAAGAAGATCAAGATTTTGAGGACCGATAATGGCACTAAATATGAGACGAACAAGTTTAACAACTTTTGCGAAGAAGCTAGCATTAAGAGGGAGACCACAACCGTATATACTCCTGATCAAAATGGCATTGCTGAAAGAAAGAACAAGACCATTGTGGAAGCTTCCCGTGCCATGCTATGTGACCAAGGTCTTTCGAAGTTTCTGTGGGGAGAAGCTGCGAACACTGTTGTGTACATATAAAACCGATGCCTGCATTCCGCTCTGGACTCCAAAACTCCCGAAGATATTTTCTCTGGTAAGAAACCTGACGTCTCTCATTTTAGATTTTTTGGTTGTCTCGTTTATTTTCATGTGTCGAAAGAGAAGAGGAGAAAGTTGGATGCTTCTGGGAAGAAGGGAATGTTTGTGGGCTACAGTGAAACATCGCAGGCTTATAGAGTCTATGTGCCTGGTCAAAGAGAAGTGGAGATATGCCACGATGTTACCTTTGATTAAGATTCTTCCCTCAGGAAAGTAATCAATCTTTCGAGCTCTGAGGAAGATCATGAAGTAAGGTCTGGAAATCAGGAAGAACCGAAGGATGAGACGATGCTCGATGTTGAAGGACCAATGGACCCTATTGATCCACCTCCTTCTGTGAAGAGAAGACCCTCATGGCTCAAGGATACTCTCGAGGATGTTGAGAAACATATGGCCCCAAGGGGGACAATCCGTGAAAGTAAGACGCCGAATAGATACCAAGGGTATCTAGCAGCCATGAGTACGATCGTTCAATCTGAGCCCGGATCTTTTGAAGAAGCCGTAAAGCATCAAGTCTAGAAGGATGCTATGCACGAAGAGTATGAGTCGATTATGAAGAATGATGTTTGGGATGTGGTTCTGAGACTGGAGGACAAAGCAGTTGTCACCTCGAAATGGCTCTATAAGATCAAGCATGGATCTGATGGTAGTGTTGAAAAGTTCAAGACAAGATTTGTTGCCCGTGGCTTCTCTCAAAAGGAAGGCGTAGACTATGATGATATATTTGCACCTATGGCCTATTATACCACCATCCGATCTATCATAGCCCTTGCTGCTACGCAAGGATGGAATCTTCGTCAGATGGATGTAAAAACTGCCTTTTGGCATGGTGTGATAAAGGAAGAGGTGTATGTGGAGCAACATCTGGGGTTCGAAGTCCACGATAGAGACACCCATGTTTGCAGGTTGAAGAAAGACCCCCTATGGGTTGAATCAAGCCCCTAGGACTTGGTACGAGAGGATAGATAGCTACTTGATGAAGTTGGGCTTCACTCGTAGTAATGTTGATGCGAACCTTTACTTCAAGGTTTATAGAGAAAAGTCTCTCATTGTGGCGTTGTATGTGGACGACGTCTTCCTGACAGGTGCTGACCCTCTCATTCATCAATGTAAGAGGGAGCTCGCTTTTGAGTTCGAGATGAAGGACCTAGGACCGATGCATTACTTCCTAGGCCTAGAGGTCTGGCAAAGACCTGGCGAGATTTTCCTTTCTCAAGGAAAATATATTGTGAAGTTGCTGGAAATATTTGGAATGGTGGACTGTAAGTCCGTGGCGACACCAATGGAGCTCAACTTTAAGAAGTTGAGTGGCAGCACTGCTGGGCCCATGCTAGCAAATCCTACTGAGTATCGTCAACTTGTAGGGGCCTCGATGTTCTTAGTGAACACCCGTCTGGACGTATGTTTTGCAGTGAACACTTTGAGTCAACACATGGTTGATCCTCATCACATTCACTGGGTTGGTGCCAAGAATCTATTGAGATATCTTCGGAGCACGATAAACCATGGGCTAAGATAGACTGCCAGGAGCATGACACTCTATAGATATATTGATGTCGATTAGGCTGGCAATGTGGTGGATCGCAAGAGCACATCTGGATGCTGCTTCACACTTGGGTCTGCTTTGATATCATGGATGAGAAAGAAGAAGAAGTCAGTGGCTTTGAGCACCGCTGAGGCTAAATACATTGCAGCGAGTATGGCCTGTTGTGAAGCAATTTAGTTGCGAAAGCTCTTTAGTGAGTTGTTCGGGAATGTGCTAGATACCATCGTTATCCTTTGTGATAAACATAGTGGGATTTGTTTTCCAAAGAATCCCGTGTTCCACGATCGATCCAAGCATGTTGATATAAGGTACCACTTTATCCAGGATATGGTACAGCGAGGCGTCGTAAGGCTCGATCATATAGGAACTAATGAGCAGGTCGCAGATATTCTCACAAAGCCCTTGGGGAAGGTCAAGTTCCTAACCTTTCGTGAGAATCTTGGTATTGTGGAATGACCCTATTCTGAGGGTCCTGTTGGACGATGAGCTCTGGGAACTCTGGGGGGCTTTGGGGATAGCTTCTCGGAGCTATAAGCAACCACAGGGCTAGGCTTGCCAAACCTTGTTGGTGTGCTTCTGCCCCACCGTTATGATATTGAGTTGGTTCACCTCTCTTTGATCTGTGCCCCGTATGCATCCTACCCATGGAGTCCCGGACTCATGGAAAGTACCTCTCATTTGGCCAATGAGGTGGGAAAAGCTAGAGACCAGTAGCAAAGACCGATGGATGCATCAGAGATTGTCGTACTCTCTATGTCTAGGTTGGCATGTGTCCAACCACTTGATCTGGGATCAAGTCTAATGAGGTTACGGACCTTCAACTGACGTCGGGTCGGGTCAGTTAAACCAACTTCTGGTTGGTATGTGAATCTTTTGACTCCTATAGAGGTTTTGGACCTCTGAGCTGAATTTGTCAGCCGAGAGTGATGTCTTTGTGACTCACCTTTTGTTCTAAAATAAAGAAGCCAACAAAGCAAGTTACGACCGGATGGCGCACGATATTTGGATGGCACAGGTGAATGGAGTTCTCCCTAGTTGAGAGGGAGTGTTAATTTTGGACAACTAGGTCCAAACTCCATGTTGTGATGCTCAGATGAAGATGCCAATATTTTTATTGGATTCCTCTTTCGGAGAGGTGCAAGATCAATCTAAAGATCATCTTGATCCGATGAGCAGAACATTTATTTTGAATTAATTCCACTTATGTGCAAGGTCGGCCAGAATTGTAATGTAGGCTTGGAGCCCCAACAGATGTGTCACACACCCTCACTGATAGATATATATAGGTCAACGTTGGAGGTCATTTTCACCATCTCTCATCACACATTCTCTCTCATCGTCTAATTGGTTCGATCATCATCTTGGAGGCTCTTCTTCTCTCACACGTGGGAAAACGCAGCAAGGGATTTTTTGGTTTTGACCTAGGGTTTCAGTGCAGATTTGACCAACGTTGACTTTGGTGAACGCATGGTCAACTTGACCTCAAACTCTCCATAAATTTTGATTTCTGCAGTCCACATTTTCTGGCACGGAAAGCGAGGCTGGACATTGACTTTGACTTGGATGCGTTGACTTTTTGCTGCTGTTGTTTTGTGTTGACTGTTGTCTGGACAACATTGACTTTTGTTGACTTTGGGTTGACTGTTGTAGAGTTGTCCGAGAGGATTGTGTGACACATTCTGGTTGGCTGACCATGTATAGACTTTGTTGGTTGAAGCATCCTGTTGATCGCCGTTACCACCACAACAAATATATTTTGCTGATCAAGTTAGTGTATTTTTGGCTTGTCTTATGTCGATCTATTGGTATGTTCTATCAACATTTTACTTTCTTGTTTATGTGATTGTTGTTTGATATTGGGTATAAAAGTAAAGTTGCATCAAGCATAGAACATCTACAAAAATTCACATGACCCAACGAAAGTACTTTATGGATTCTCTAGAGAAGATTTTCCTTTGGACCATTCACCCTTGGCCAAATCAGAATGGCCCAACCAAAGTCCTTTTTGGATTCTTAGGTGAATTTCATTTATCTCCTCTGGTCAAATCAACATGACCCAGCCAAGTCCTTCTGGCTTCTCAGATGAATGTAACCATCTCCCTTGTTCAGATCAACACGACAAAACCAAGTCCTTCTAGCTTTTCAGGAGATGGTCTGCTCAATCCTGCAAAGACATCAACATGTCTCCTAAGGAGGCAGACATTCTGCATCTTTCCAAGCTTGTCTCTGAGGTATAAAAACTTCACTCTAGATAGAGGCATGGTGAGAATGTCTGCAATCTGCCCATTTGTGGATATGTATTGGAGATAACCTTCTCCCATCTACACCATGTCATGGATGAAGTGATATTTGATCCCAATGTTCTTCGACCAGATCAAATAAGCTCTGCTTGTAGCTTATAAAGCCACGATTGTGACAAAAATCTACTTTCTAAACCGAGATATCATAGCTGGTCCCAAACTGAAGCAACACCTCGATGTACTCTTTCTATCCTCTGCACTTTCTACTTAGTCTGAATTCGTGTATCCTTGCAGCCTCGCTCCACCACTTGAGACATATTTCAAACCGTATCCAATTGTACCACGTAGGTTCCTCAACACATGTTGTGCTGCAACCCAATGTACATTCCTCGAATCAACCTTAAACTTGGCCCAAGGTGCTAATTGCAAAGAAAATACCGATCCTGGTGTTAACTAGATACATCAAGTATGAAATCAATTGCCTGTACATCATGGGATCCACCAAATCTGAATTTGAAGCACTCAGCTTCTTTAGATTGGTCACCATAGTTATAGCCATGGACTTGCAGTCCATCATATGAATTTCCTCCAAATCTGGAAAATGTACTTTCCTTGTTCGAGGAAGATCCCTTTAGGTTTCTACCACATCTCCAATCCCAAGAAATAATGCATCAAGCCAAGATCCTTCATCTCAAACTTCGAGGCCAACTCCCTCTGACACTGAAGCAGTTTCATTTGTCTAACATGGTCCCTTCATAGAAGGCATGCAGCTCCTAGAGACCTCTTTTTTCTGAGCATCTGACAAATTCATGACATCCTCTTGGAAGGTCGCTCCTTTTATATAGCTTGATTGTATGCTCCCTTAGAACTGGAAGTTATCTAGTCATCTGGCACAGTTTTGGATGTCCTAACAATCTTTACAATCCTCCTTCTTGAACATCAATCACTCTTGCTGAGTCTATGCTCGAGCCCAAGAATCTAACCATCTGGCGGCTTGGAGCAAAACCCTTCTCATATTCCACTCCCTCTTTCAGGGAGAATGCTCTTGCCACAAACCTTGCTTGGTACTTCTCAATGCTGCCATCTGCTATATGAGTCATTACCTTGGTAGTCTGCACAATGTACCTATTCTTCCTTTCTCCAAACTTCATTCAAGAGGCCATGGAAAAATAATAACCAAGGAAACATACAAACACACGAGGCTGACCAAAAAATAAAATAATAATAATAATGAAGAAAAAAGATGAAGTACTTATATATTGATTAAGGAAGAAACTGCTAAGCATTTGACAAATATGTGGCTTCTTCCGAGGTGGATGCTCGGCATCATCATTATCAACATTGACTGTTGATTCATGTTGCTTTCTCTTCCATTTCTTATTAGGACACTGGGAGGCATGGTGTCCAAAATCATGAAAAATGAAGTACTTGACCTTTGACATATCGTTCTTCTTCTTCTCCTTGGGTACCAATGCCTAGGTTGATTGTCTTAATAATTTGTATGGTCGCCCCTCTTAGTTAGATTGGTGAGAGAATCTTGAAAACCTATCATTTTCCTAGAAGCACCACAATCCACCAACCAAACATCATTGCTATTGGTAATAGTGCTTGAAAGAATGGAGACAAAGACTTTCAACTCAACTCCCTTTGTCTTTGGAATAACTTCCTTTTGAATATTTGCAACATTCTTCAACCTATCTTCCATTCTGAGACTTGGCATCGTTTGATAAGAGATCTAAAATCCGGTCAAGCTACTAAAAACTGGTCTCTTAGGTTGACTTCAATAGCTGCGCTTTCAACGAGGCTTTGATACCATGTGAATTTTCTAGAAGGTGAGCAGTAGAAAACAATTTTATTATCTGATAATTACCACTGATGATCTTCAATTGATTTATCTCACACCACTGATATTATTGAGCAATTAAACGCAAAAAATATTAAGAGTAAATGGAGTGGAAATAGTAAATATCATAGCAAGACAACCATTCACAATAGAAACAATATTCTTACCATGGGGAATCCAATCTAGGGAGAAAACCCAAAAACTTTTCTTTAGGAGAAATCATTCTTCAGTAAGGTTTACAAATCAACAATTTTGTCTAGAAATTTGTTGCAATATCCAAGTCAAACTTGTGAAAATTTCAAATCTGAAATACTACTGCAGTTACTGATTCATTTCTCCTACTTATTTTCATAATAAGTTATTTACAATAAACCCTTCAGTAAATTCCGAAATAAAATCTACCGCAGTTATCACACAAGTACATATAGAGAAAAGAACAGTGAAATACAAGCACAAGAAACAATCACATCAACACAGTTATTTTTGGACAATTGTCCCCAGAAAAACCCAATGTGGGAAAACCGGTGCAACAGATGAGGGTTTATATATTAATCTTCAGCAACAATTTCTTTACAGGGAATGACTGGGAAAATAACTGAGAAACATCCAAGAAAACACCTGAGGTATTTTTCCCTTGACCTCTGGAGAAGTTCTGACACCTTAGAGGCCCTCTGGCCTTCATTGCATCACCTCTGTGTGATCCTCTATGCTCCTCTACGCAGAGATGGATGAGGATCACGTCACCACTATGTTGTCCCTCTGCGCTCTCTCTTTGCGTCACCTCTGCGATGTCTTTGTCCCTCAGTTGTTCTGCGTCCTTCCTCAAGCTCTGACTGCTGCTAAAACCTTCCTCTTCCTCCGCCTTGCAACTCTCCCTCCGAAATCGAATTCTAACTTCTGAAGAATCGACTTCCCTCGGGTTGCTGAGTATTTTCCCAACTTATCTTCCAAATGGCCCTCAAGCCTTCCTATATAATCTTCTCATTGAAAAATCAACGACTTAGATTAGAAGTCTAATCAATGGCTAAGATTAAATCATGAAATGATCTTCGTTTTCTAGAAGATTGACACTCTGTTTTATTAATACCCATTAATTATTTAATTTCCCTAAATTTAGACTTAGGGTCCCCATTAAAATAATTAATTATTTTAATAAAAGATGAACCGAGTTGAATTTCCACAAACGGTTTCTGGTTTCTTTGGAACACTGGTGTCCAAGCCTCCTCACCAAAAATGAGAATTAGATCACTTTCTGATGCTACAAAATCAACAAAACTACGAATGAAACCTAGTCAAAATTTAGCTAGTCAACGTTTTAGTCAAACAAGCTTGCAACCTAGGGGCCTATGGCATTATGGCCCCTGTCAAACAGATCACTCAGTTAACTTCAATCAAACTTCAACCTTCTTTTGTCACGTGTGCAGCGGTTTTAGGAGAGAGAAGATGTAGATGAATTGATGATCAAAATGGAATGTCACATCATGTATATGTACTGGACAAATGGGATAAATTAGCCCAAGGGACAGACCCTTTCATGTGGTTGGGCCAACTTGATGGCCCAAAATTAGATTTATTTTTATTTTTCTTCAAGGATGACTTAGGGATGTAGGAATACTTTTGGATGCTACAAAAATCAACAAATACTACATTAATAAGGTCTTATCAACTCTTTGGAATGGGTAAAACGACCTTTGGTATGTTGTTCAATGGAGTGATAATCATTTTTCCAAAGGCCTCTGCTCCTATGATGACACCACCTAACAAAACCTTACTTAAAATCAAGTGAAATCACCAACCATTAGGGACTAGAACCATAAATGCATCATAGTAGACCATACCTAATGCTCACCTTCAAATGTCTAACTAGATCAAGTCCCAAGGGGAAGTGACATGTCCCAAGTTATTCCATCAATCCATAGGTGTGTGTGAAAGATGGTGGTTGCGTAATGGGAATGACTTCAAGGCAAAGTGCCATAGCCATGTAACTAGCTAATGGAAGTCCAATATCCTGAGCTTATAGAAGTAAGGAGGGAGCAATCATGGAGGCATGAGCTATCCTTTTCCTCGACCTTGCTTTTTACACTCTTATGGTGCACATTTTACTTGTTTATGATTTTCTTTGATTTGGGTGCATAGCTCAGGAGCCCAAGATCCCAAGCTTGCTTTTCAAATTTTTCATTACCCCTTTTGGATGAGTCAGTTTATCACTCATCAAGGTTGGGACAATATAAGATTCCTTTTATGTTTGAAGAATCATGTACTTGAGCAACTAGGCGATGGCTAATGAAGGGCTTACTCATCAAGGTCGGGACAATATAAGATTCCTTTTGTGGATTAAGCATCTTGTGCTTGAGCAACTAGGTGATGGCTAGTGAGGGGGTTAAAGCTCATGCTAGGCTTTTTCCCACGTGCTAAAAAAATTTCCCAACCATCTTTTGCATTTTATCGTTTTCTTTCATTGTGGCTTTCTTTTGCTTTTATATTTATTTTTGTCACATCAACCTCCAAGGCTAAGTTTTCCGGACCTAGACCCAAGGATGAGGATGGGAGGTTCCAATCCCCAATCACCACCAGCGTGAGGAATGGAGATGAATAAAGGGGGAAGATGAAGAGTGGTATAGAATATCTTAGACACACTACTTCAATTACTACCTCTCGAATAGTGTCATTTCTGAAAAGCCTAAGGCCTCAAAAGATGGCCCACTAGATTAGAGTTAAAATACTAACCTCCCAGGTGAAGTGAGGGAACCAGAATGCAATCAAGACCATTCAATTATTTAGTTTCTCCCTTGATGCATTTCAATATTCTCATAACAATAAGTGAAAGAACATGACTGCAAAATGGTTAAAGTACTTGTCGATGGATAACTCACCTTCATTCAAGAAGGAATACTGGATCGGAGAGAGGAATCTGACCAAAGCAAGAAGTGGAGGATCTTGGCATCATTTTATGTGTTGACCATATAGGGCTACTGGTTGGTGAGTTGTCCAAGGAGGAGAAAAATTTAGCCTATGGGTTACCTACTTTTAGGTGGGTAACAAGACCCATGTGTGCTTGTGGGAAGCGTGTGAACCCTAAAATTGTTGTTCTACTCTTTTTGTTGCAAATCTTGCTTTGAGGTGTGCTTCAGGTTTGCAAGAATTGATTACTCTTAGTCTTAAAGAGTGTGAGAGGTTGGATGGTGCTACCAATTTCATACCATGGAAGTATAGGTTGCAAATGCTTGCTTGATATCTCACATTACAAAGAAGACAACTAGTAAGTTGATGCATGATGCTCTGGTTGGATTATATCAGAGTTCCAATGCCTTTATGCAAATGCTCTTGCAAAAACAAATGTTCAACTATTAACTTGAGTTAGTGTTATAAAACCAAAACCAACTTGTTCTACAGGTTTAGAAGGCTCACAAGTCCAATTAAAGTGTTCAAAATAAAAATCACTGGTTCTGGCCTGAATTAGTTTGAACTGGTCAAAACTGGCTAGTTCAAGCTAAAATTGGTTAGAACTAGCTAGGTTGATCAATTTTGTACTGGTGTTCTTCCTTCAAAAGGACCAAGATTTTGAACGATAATTTAGTTTCATTTGATTTTAGATTATAGTAAAATTAATTTTTGAACTCTGTAAGCCATCTAGAGCTTGTATGTAGTTGTACTTTGGTTCATATACATATATTGCATTTGGGGTCTTTTTTCCATTTTTACCCTTACAATTCTATATACATGAGAAAACTTAGTATATTTGTGTCTAATGGTTTGGATTCACATGGATGTACATGAATATAATTTTTAAATCACAATTTGAATATTTTAGGAACTTTTTGGTTGATCAATTTTTGTGTCCAATTTTTTACCAATTTCAGTGTGGTTCTAATTTAGTTCTTGTTTTGGGGTCAATCGATTTGGTCATCGATTTAATTCTAATAACATTGGTATGACTAACTTGGACATAATGATGAGCTACCTAGCCAAGATGATAGAATTGAGAGATCAATGGACTTCCATAGAGATCAAAGTAGAGGATAAGGAGTTGGTGTTCATTACCTTGACTGGAATTGCTCCATCTTGAAAACATTTTGTCCAAGGTGTTTTTGTTCATGAGATGCTACCTAGTTATGTGATGCTTTGGGATAACCTTGTGCAAAAAGAAATCAATTTGGAGTCTTGTTCAACACAACGAAAGGAAGTAGGAGATCTAGCCCTTGTTTGGAGGATGAGTAAGGGAAGCGAAAAGGATATAAGAAGAGTATGAGGGAAGAGACAAGTTGCGGTAAGAAGGATTTAAGTAAGGTGAAATGTTTTAGGCTTCGAAAGGTTGGGACATTATACCAACCAATGTTCGGAGAAGGGGAAGGCCAAGTAGTGGAAACATGTTGCAAGGAATGAGGGTACTGTAGCACGTGTGCATGAGTTATCATTCAAGCTTGATACACCTTCTCCATTGTTTCTTGTTTGTGTCAAGTGTTCAATGGTATGTTGGCAATGAGGAATCAATACATGTGAATTATGATAGGAAACTTTTTTGAAGGCTTCAGAAGCAACAAGGAGGAATGAGTATGGAGTTCGCTGATAATGCTATTTATCTTATGAAACGAGTGTGTCGCATTTCCTTCTAAATGCCATCAAGGGATGTTATTGAGTTGAATGGTGTTTTATTCTTCTTGGTTTGAAGAAAAACCTTATTTTAGTTTCTTGTAGGGCATATCTTTAGTGTACAATTCCCTTTGATGGGCAATGCCTCAATATAAGTGATTGCAGTCTAGCAAGTTCCTTGGACTTTGGTTTGAGGTGTATGAGATGTTGACTTGACAAGTTGCTTGCTAATCCTTTGTCACTTGTACATATAAGTGGGAATTTTTGGGAATCCTATAGCCTTGAGAGGGGATATTTACAACATGTATGGCGAGATACCACATAGATAGGTTCAAAACTTATTTTGGAAACAATGGTTAATTCCAAGCTTGCAATTAATGGGAGTATTGAGGAGTACTAGAACATGGTTGTTGTATTCTTTAGAAAGATAGAGTTGACCTTGCTGAGATTCTTGCTCCAATTACTAGAGTATCATCTCAAAAAAGAGGGAGTTGACTTTGTTGAGGGTTTTTCTTGAGTTGCCCAAGGTTTTCAGTTGCATGGGTAAGATACCCATGTTTATTACATGTTTATACTGTGTTGGAGGCCTAGAGTGGGTTGTTGTCTGCATTATAAGCTTGGTATTTCAGGATTAATCACTTGACTTGTGCAACTTTTTATCTTTATGATTTTGATAGATTTGATCCACTTGTCTTGGTCTTGTATGGAGATGTGATCAGATTTGTAAGATATTTTGAACAATTCATGATATGGCGTTTGAATATTTTGGTTTGTTAAGTGGCTTAGTTATAAGGAACAAGTCATAATCCCCCATTTGTTAATAAAAATTCTCTACATCTAAAAGATTCTCATACACTCTTGTAGGTGTAACATAACATACATTGGTTAAACAACTTGTTAGATTTTGGGTAGCTCGAAAGGTATTTTCGAGAAATGAAAAACCACAAAAAAGGAGTTTCTTTTTACCCAAAAGTGGGGTTTTGGACCCAAAGTGTGGGTTTAGGACCAAAAGAGAAATAATTATTTATTCTTAGAGTTGAGAAGAAAAAACCCTAAGTTCTAGTGGTTTCCTAAATGACCCTAGAGAAAAGAATATAAGGAGCCTAATGAGACACATTAAGGAGAAGGACTTAATTATGTGTGAAGGTTAGAAATATGTAGCTATAAGATAGCCCTAGAGGACCAAATATAGAGGATGAGTAGGGCTATAAAAGGGGATGAGTTCTATCCATGAAGATGGTTGAGTATTTATGTTGCAACATGTCCTAGTTTCCTCTATGCAGTGACCGCAAGTGAAGGAGTTTTGGTGCTAAGGTTGAATGGATCCAACTGTAGCCATGTGGAAGTCGTATCCATGGTCGAGAAGAGGCCGCAATAGAAATTATGGGATAGCCACAGCCTGGTTCGACCTATAGCAGAAAGGGCCAAAAGGGCCAAAATCAAACGTGTACAAACTTGATATGAGATAGTCAGCAAGGGTCGAGACCTACATGACTTAGATCTATAGGCAAAGGCTCAAATATGGAGGTGCCAAGGGCTTAAGAAACTACAGGAAGAAGGATGAGTGTAGGAAAAGGGTCAGATCAAGTAGTCGTAGGGTGATTAATTCCTAGTATGGCCAAACGCTGCCTAAACAAAGGAGATGAGATTCATATCAGAAGGGTATAGGATCATCTAAGGTAAGTCGAAGGGAAAATCTAATGCTATATTTGTAGCATAGGTCTATACTTATATTTAAAGGCCTGGTTAAGGCGAATCTCGAGCATATCTATGGCTAAAAGACTGATCTGGGAGGTCATGGGTATGAGATGAATAAAGGTGAGTCCATGGCTTTCTCAAAGGGTGGCCAAATTTCCTAGTTTGGATGTGTAGAACATTAGGAACAGACCAAGGGTGATTTGGTGACCAAGCGAAGCAACAAAGGTTGAGAAAGCGCTGATATGAGATGAGAGATATATGTATATTCAAAAGTTTGTTCACAAACAAAGTTCTGAACAAAGTGTATTTTGTGGGCTAATATGTAGTACGCTTAATAGATAAAGTCACTGTAAGTAGTTGATGTTCTAAAGACTAAGTATGTAGTGTATTTGATGGGTCAAATACCTTGTGAGCCGCTAGTAGACAAAGTAGTACAAGGAGGTATTTCTCTGTGGTCAAAGGAGGCATATTGTTCTTGTCTTCTTATTGGGCACATTGTAGATCTGAAGCAACAGATCACAAGCCCTAATTTGTATACTATGTATACTAGTTGTACTAGTGATTTAGGGCCATGATCCCTAGTACGGGAGCCCCACGATTCTTTTATTGATGGATTAATAAAATAATTGAGCTTTGGGCTCAAATATTTGTGTGCTAAATTGATTTCACTGTTGAGATTTCCATTGTGCAAGGTGCTAAAAGGTTGAATGTACCTAGTGTGTTTGTGTGTGTGATTAGCCTTAGTCCAGATCTAGGGCCCAAGGAAAATTCAACATGGTATCAGAGCTACTTTGAAGGCATGTGGATCAATGTGTGCAGGGGAAGCAGAACGAGTCAATGGAGATTGTGTAGACTTAGAGGGATTGTAGCTTCAGAGGGAGTTTGCGAAGGATTGTTAACTGCCCTATGGAAGTTTGAATCTTTAGGTTCTAACAATATAGAGGAGTTTTCATTCCATGCAAGGACAGTCACAGACCATAAGAAAACATTCATGGTGGTGCAAGGAAAGTCGTAGATCTTGCGAGGACAGGCATGGATCACGCTAGAAAAGTCATGTTGCATGTGAGAAAAGTCATGTTGCATGTGAGAACATTCATGCACCATGCAAGACAAAGTTAGGCTTAGTTCAAAGAAGTTGTGGCACATACGAGAACGGGTATGGCTACATAAGGAAATTCATGACTCATTCAAGGACAGTGATGGAGCTAGAAGCGTGAAGGAAATACCTTCTTCGCTAAGATGGACTGTTAGATTTTGGGTAACTCAAAAGGTATTTCTGAAAGAGAACAACCCACCAAAAAGGAGTTTGTTGGGCGATTTACCCAAAAGTGGGGTTTTGGACCAAAACAAAAATAATTATCTATTCTAAGGGTTGAGAAGCAAAAAACCTAAGTTCTAGTGGTTTCCTAAATGACCCTAGAGAAGAGTATACAAGGAGCCTAACGAGAGGCTCACGAGACACATCAATGAGAAGGATTGCATTGTCTGTGAAGGCTAGAAGGATGTAGCTCTAGGACAACCCTAGAGGAGCCAAATATAGAGGATGAGTAGGGCCGGAAAAGGCGCTAAGTTCTATCCATGAAGATGGTTGAGTATTTCTATTGCGACATGACCTAGTTTCCTCTTTGCAATGACCGCAAGTGAAAGAGTTTTGGTGTTGAGGTTGAATGGATCCAACTGTAGCCATGTGACAGTCCTATCGATGGTTGAGAAGAGGAGGCCACAACAAAAATTATGGGGTAGTCGCAACCTACAAAAGGGTCTGACTTGTAGCAAAAAGCGACAAAAATGGCCAACATCAGACGTGTATAGACATGATCTGAGGTAGTCAAGAAGGGCCACGACCTACAAGACTTAGATCTGTAGGCTGAGGCTCAAATTTGGAGGTGCCAAAGGTAAGAGGAATGGTCTGTGGTTAGGCGAGGGCTTAAGCAACTACAGGTAGAAGGTCAAGTGCAAGAAGAGGGGATAGTCATGTAGCCGCAGTGTGATTAAGGCCTAGTATGGCCAAAAACTACTTGAACAGAGGAGATGAGATTCAGATCTGAAGAGTCGAAGGTCATCTAAGGTAAGTCGAGGGGAAAATATAATGCTAAAGTTGTAGCGGAGGCTGGTACTAATATTTGAAGGCCTGGTTAAGGAGGATCTTAGGCATGTCTATGGCCAAAAGATTGATCTAGGAGGCCATGGGTCTGAGATGGATAAAGCTAAGATCGTGGCTCTGTCAAAGGGTAGCCACGTTACCTAGTTTGGATATGTAGAATGCTAGGAACAAGCCAAGGGTGATTTGGTGACCAAGTGAAGCAGAAAAGGTTAGGACAGGGCTAATATAAGATGAGAGATATCTGTATATTTCGAAGTTTGTTCACAAATGAAGTTGTGAACATAGTGTATTTCAAGGGCTAATATGTAGTATGCTTAATAGATAAATCCATTATAAGTAGCTGATGTTTTGAAGGTTGAGTATGCAATGTATTTGATGGGTCAATTACCTTGTGAGTCGCTGGTGGACAAAGGAGTACAAAGAGGTCATTTCTCTGTGGTCAAATGAGGCAAAGGACATGCCAGGTGTCAAGGCAAATGTGGACTGGAAGGGTTGAAGGAGAAGGGATTCTCCAACAAGTTGTTGATAAATTAGGGCGTTTAATTCAAAATTCTCCTCTTGATAATTACTTGTGATTTCGTTATGCTTCTTTCACTTAGATCTTATCTTCACTAGACTATTATGTCTTTCATCAAGTTAATTATCAAAACACAAGAGACACAAAGTTTAGGCTCTTCAAGCCAGGGCCAAAACCTATCCCTCTTGGAGAGGTAAACCCGAAAGTAATTCTTCTTATAGATCTTTAATTGACAAGTACCATTACCATGACCTAGACCCTTGACATCAATATGCCTCGACCTTGTCACAACTCCATTAGTCTCCTTAGGTTGATCTTCATTTCTGCACTCCTTTGCATTGGCCCTAGGAAAGCTCGGTTCCTAGTGAAATCCTTTTCTTATTACTCCTAGAGATTCTTACACAATCTTCTTGCTATACCCATGATCTCAAGACAAAGATCCTTCTTGCTCTGATGTATATCTTAGCCCTTCTCTAGTTATCCTAAATCTATTGTAGCTCTCCTTTACACTGTATGTACCTTTGAGTTATGCGAAGTATATTTAGCCCAAGTCCTTGCACACCTTGCAGTCTTCTTTTACTTCGTTGTGTAATCCTTGTGACTTCGCACTTTCTTACAACACTTGATGACATAGTCCTTGTTGTCAAGGCACCTACTGCAATTCGGATATGTAACCTAAGATAGAGATCCGAGACTATTTACCCAAAATAGAGGTCCGAGATAGTTTCTCTTTCTTCACTGGATATACTTCTTTTCTCCCTGTACTGTCCTCTTATTACGCACCAAATCGTAAACTTCTCCTTGTATTATTGCCTCAGACTTGTCTGAATTTCTGTGTGGAAGTGAGGCCACGACCCCTCCTTTATATAGGGACTGTCTCCCTCTTTCAAGCCGACATGACTTCTGTGGGTAAGCCTATTTGTACATATGTTTGTGAATCAACTTGATGAGGAGTGTGTTGATTTTTGGGTAGCATCGGATGTGCTCTAGCTCCGAAACTTCGTGGAGATATCCAAGACCCAGAAATTGTTTGGAGAAATTCCTCCAGGAGCTTAAGTTATTAAAATAATTAATTATTTTAATGGGGACCCTAAGTCTAACTTAGGGAAATTAAATAATTAAAGTGAATTAATTTAAACATGTGGGTGAGAATATTCTAAGTGATGAGGATCAAGTCTTTTCTAATCTTAGCCGTCGATTAGAGATTAGATCACGACCATTGATTCATAAACAGAAAAAGTATTAAAGAAAGGCTTTGGGTCAGTTGGAGGACACACACAGAGACTGAATTTAGAGATTGAACTCTTCTGATGGAGCAGTGCTCGAACGAACATCAGATGTAAGTAATTCAGTGCGGTGAGGGGCAGTTTGGCAGCGATATTTTCATCCAAGGCCGAGAATACAATTGTAGAGAGGCAGATCAACACCAAGAGGGACAGTGTAGCTCATAGAGGTTGACGCAGAGCCAGCAGGGCTCACGCAGGAGTGACGCAGAGCCAGAGAGGGTGACGCAGTCATTTGAGCAGTTGCACTGGGGTTTTTGTGGGGCAGATCGGGTAGCCATCCAGCAGATCAATTTCTGAGGCAGGAAGAATCACGAAGAGGGTGACGCGACCACTAGGAGAGGTGATGCAGTCTCAGCGCAGAGCTAGTTGCAACCATCATTGTGCAACACTGGGGACTGCGCAATCACATGTGGGGTTTCTTCATTCTGCTGTTGGATCCGCCAAAATATCTGTCTTCAGATAGAGGTACTTCTGCCAAGGATTTTCTCTGTTGGGTGAGCTAGATTTGGTCCCCTAGATTGTATTCAAAAATATGCATAATAATAAAAACCCAATGAACTGTTGCACCGGTTTTCCCGCATTTGGTTTTTCCTGGGACATTTGTTCGAAAAAACTGTGTCCTTTGTCTGTGTGCTTTACTTATTTTTCAACACTTGATCTGTATTATTGTGTAGGCTGAAGTGGATTTACTTTGATGTTTTTTCTGAATTATTCAGAAAATAACTTGTTAATTAAAGAAAAAAAGTAGAAGTAAATCAGATTTATTGCAGTAGGGTTTCTGGTTTAGATTCAAAAATTTTCACATGGTATCAGATCTATTGCAGATCAGGTAGAGCTGAAGTCATCAGCGAAGAGATGATGGAAAAATTTTGCTGCATGAAGGCGGTTGTCCTGAGTGACAGCGCAGATCCAGGAAGAGGCAAGGAAGGGTTACGCTGTCACTAGAGGGGCTCACACAGAGCCTGTGTCAGCCAACTGGGGTGACGTTGTAGCTGCAGCAGAGGCAACGCAGTGTTTGCTGGGCCGGCGCAAAGGTCTGAGCCTCCGTCTTTCCGGTCGCTGTGGATGGAAGAGAAGTTTGTTTTTCTTCAGGAGTTGCTGGTGGGGCATTGTTTTTGTCGGTGTAGAACAATGCCTAGTGGGGCTGTGACAAAGTAGAGGGATCCAGTTTCTTAGAAGACTTCTTGCCAAGAAGTCTAGATCTAGTGTTATCAGCAGCAAAGAGTGATCGGAGAGGGTTGATTCGACATCAATTGGCAGAGGATTTCTGAGAGGGAAATCATTTTTCAGAGGGAGCGTGGTTCCTTAGAGGGTTTCTAGCTCCAAGAAACCCAAATCTAAGTTTTGTTGGGGCAGCAACAGAAGAGGGAGAAGGGAACCAGTTCGACATTTTTGTTGAGCAAAGATGGCCACACATGGACTACAGGATCATGACAAGTTGGATGGAGCATCCAACTTTTTCATCTGGAAGGCCAAAACCCTGTCAGTACTAGATGGGCATCGTATCAAGCATCTCGCCAAGAGCGCAGTTGTTGTTCCTGTTGACTTTGATCCTGTCAAGAAGTATGAGGAAGCTCAAGCGAAGGCTAAGCGCTTGATCATGGATGGAATCAAGGATCATGTGGTCCCACACATTGTTGAGAAGAACACAACACATGATATGTGGACTTCTTTGACCAAATTGTATCGGGGGGACTTCTGTGCAGAGGAGGATGCTTCTTGACAATCAACTCCAATTATTCCAGATGATGAAGGGAGAAGAGATCGACCCCTTCCTCATTAGATTAAAGGTGATCCATGATTAACTGGTTGTCGTGGGGGCCACACCTGATGAAGGTCGTATGGTGAGGACTTCTTTGAATGCAGTTTCCGATGAGTGGGAGAATTTGTCCAAGGAATCTTGGGTAGAGCAACGCTTCCAAGCTGTGAAAACATGTGGGTAGCTCTTCAACAAGAAGAGATTAGGAGGATGACCAAGGTGGGCATCGACAACGGAGGGATCAAGATCAAGTAGGAGGAGGAGGAAGATGTGGCTCTCGCATCTAAAGGACAACATGGGCAGCAGAGGAAGAAGAAGAAAGACCTTTCGAAGGTCAGATGCTTCAAGTATGGTGAATTAGGACATTTCGCCACAACATGCCCTATGAAAAATAAGGGCAAAGAAGATTCTGATTCGAAGGCTACCGCAACTAAGGACGATGATGGAGATGATTACGATGTGGCCATGAGTGCTCATGTGCCTCAGGGGAAGAGGTGGGGCGACATTGATCTGCAGTTCTTTCGAACTGCAGTGATTGAGGGTAGGATCCTTGAGGTGCCCAAAATCTTGGATCATATACAAGCTACGAGAGCCCTTAATGACAATAGCAGGATGAATGGAGGCAGTTGGTGCGAGGGATGATGGAAGCAACATTGGTAGAGCTAAAACGCTGAAGACTGGAGCAGTGCAGAGTAGAGGCAGCACCAACATAGCAGCAGCACAGAGGTTGACGGACTTCAACAGCGCAGAGGCAGTGCTTACGCAGTGCAGAGCAATAGTAGAATAGAGGCACCAAAGGGACAACGCAGTTTAGCAGTGGAGGGTGCTTCAGTATCGAGGTGCACCCAGACTGACTTGTATGTCAGGATTTTTTGGGTGATGTTTTCAGTTGCTTAACTCTCAACAACTGAGTTGCAATGCAACAGTTAGCAGTGGTAGTGCTATGGGCAACATGATGGAGCATTTGAGAGGGAGATGCAATACAGATGAGACAGTGTCAGTGGCAGTGACATGGGCAGCAGTACAAATAGCAGCAACACAGTGGATGAAGGGCAGCAGCAGAGCATCAGCAGCGCAGAGGACCGATGTCGTGGATCAGGGTGATTCCTCTGATTGAAGTATTGCTAGAGCACATTCCTCGCTAAGAGGGAGTGTTGGTTTTTTGGTAGCATCGGATGTGCTCTAGCTCTGAAACTTTGTGGAGGGGCTAGGACACATGAGATCTCCAAGACCCATAAATCGTTTGGAGAAATTCCGCCCAGAGCTTAAGTTATTCAAATAATTAATTATTTTAATGGGGACCCTAAGTCTAACTTAGAGAAATTAAATAATTAAAGTGATTTAATTTAAACATTGGGGTGAGAATGTTCTAAGTGACGAGGATCAATTCTTTTCTAATCTTAGCCGTCAATTAGAGATTAGATCACGATCGTTGATTCATCAACAGGAAAAGTATTAAAGGAAGGCTGGGGATCAGTTGGAGGACACACACAGAGACTGAATTTAGAGATTGAACTCTTCTGATGGAGCAATGCTCGGACGAAGATAAGATCTGAGTAATTGAGTGCAGTGAGGGGCAGTTCAGCAGTGGGATTTTCATCCAAGGCCGAGAATACAATTGTAGAGAGGCATATGAGCACCAGGAGGGACAACGCAACTCAGAGAGGGTGACGCAGAGCCAGCAGGGCTCACGCAGGAGTGACATAGTCACTTGAGCAGCTGCGTTGGGGTTTCTGTGGGGCAGATCAAGCAGCCATCTAGCAAATCGATTTCTGAGCTGGGACGGCTCACAAAGAGGGTGACGCAACCACTAGGAGAGGTGATGCAGTCTCAGTACAGAGCTAGCTATAGTCACCGGTGGGGTTTCTTCATTTTGCCGTTGGATTCGCCAAAATATCTGTCTCCGAATAGAGGTAGTTCTGCCGAGGATTTTCTCTGTTGGGTGAGTTGGATTTGGCACCCTAGATTGTATTCAGAAATCTGCATAATAATAAAAACCCTCAGAACTGTTGCACCGGTTTTTCCGCATTGGGTTTTTCCAGGGACATTTGTTTGAAAAATTTGTGTCCTTTCTTTGTGTGCTTTACTTATTTTTCAGCACTTGATTTGTATAATTGTGTAGGCTGCAATGTATTTACTTTGTTGTTTTCTTGAATTATAAAGAAAATAACGTGTTAATTAAAGAAAAATAAGTATGAGAAGTAAATCAGATTTACTACAGTAGAGTTTTTTGTTTAGATTCAGAAATTTTCACAATGTGTATCCAATTCGTTTGAGGCAACTTCAAGGAGCATTTTTGACAAGGTCTTGGAGCATACAAATTACATCAATAGTTGTCTTTCACAAGTGTAACAACACTTCATATACATGACTCTAAATTATACATTTATGACAAGATGACAAACCCCTAAGGACATTAAGAAGAAGTCTTTGACCCATAATAAAAACTCCTTGCTCATGAAACCCATGATGCAAATATTACAAAATACATTTTATTATCTTTTTCTTTGTCATTTACATAAATTCATAATGAATTACAAGTCATTATGAACACTGAACCTAGTTACACTTTACAACACAAGTAAGTTATGTTTTGTTCTTGTTTTCTTATTGGACACATTGTAGATCTGAAATAGCGGATCACAAGCCCCTGATTTGTATACTATGTATTAGTTGTATTGGTGATCAAGGGTCATGATCCCTAGTACAAGAGCCCCATGATTTTTTTATTGGTGGATTTATAAAATAATTGAGCTTTGGGCTCAAATCTTTGTGTACTAAATTGATTTCACTGATGAGATTTTTATTGTGCAAAGAGATAGAAGGTTGGGGGTTCCTAGTGTGTTTGTGTGTGTGATTAGCCTTAGACCAGATCTAGGGCCTAAGAAAAATTCAACATAGCCATGTCCTTTGCAAATTGTTAGTCATACTTCAAACTCTTGAGACTTGAGCTTCTTGTGCGTACCCTATTTTTTCAATTAGTGCATATTAGCTTTCCATCATAACTGATTGCCATCCTATATTTTCCCTAATGATAGATTGTTTCACCTTTCTAAGCCAAGTTCTTATGAACATTACAAATATGAGGCCACTAACAAAATTGAGTGGTATCACTAGGAAAATCTACAAAAAAAATCTACTTTTTCACCTCTATGGTTTGTTGGAACAAAAGTCAACTGGCTCAAAATGAATTTGATTCACTTTCTAATCTGGATCTCAAAACATCACATCATATGTTCCCCTATTGACACTGATCATCTAATAAAACTACAATCCTCCTATTTATGATCACATCATACTTCAGACTCTTGAAACTTGAGCTTCTTGTACATACCCTATTTTTTCAAATAGCACATACTAGCTTTCCATCGTAATTGATTTCCATCCTATCTTTTCCCTAATGATATATTCTTTCACCATTCTAAACCAAGTTCTTATGAACATTACAAATATGAGGCCACTAAAAAACTTTAGTGGTATCACTTGGAAAGTCTATAAAAAAATTATAGTTTTCCACCTCTATGGTTTGTTGCAACAAAAGTTGATTGGCTCAAAAAGACTTTGATTCACTTTCTAATCTGGATCTCAAACCATCACATCATATGTGTTCTCTTATTGACACTGATTCATCTAATAAAACTACAATCCTCCTATTTATGATCACATCATACTTCATACAACTCATACTTGAGCTTCTTGTACATACCCTATTTTTTCAATTAGTGCATACTAGCTTTCCATCATAATTTATTGCCATCCTATCTTTTCCCTAATGATAGATTGTTTCACCTTTCTAAGGCAAGTTCTTATGACCATTAGGCCACTACCAAAATTTAGTGGTATCGCTAGGAAAGTCAAGAAAAAAATTCTACTTTTCCACCTCTATGATTTGTTGCAACAAAAGTCGAATGGCTCAAAATGACTTTGATTCACTTTCTAATCTGGATCTCAAACCATCACATTATATGTTCCCCCATTGACACTAATTCATCTAATAAAATTACAATCCTCCTATTTATGATCACATCTTCTATAGTGGTCTTGCTAACTTCTTTGTTCATTTTAAAGAGAGTGGTGAATAATATAGAGAACATTCCGATTCTCTACAAAGAACAAAATCTAATGAATAATAACTTATATATTATGTAGGTTTGAACTTATGGAATCTCGTGTAATGTGATTGATGAGCCCGTCGTTTTGGGTGAATACTTCACCCATCTTCAAGAGGAAGAAGCTAAGCTTTAGATAGGAAGAGTGCAGACATTGTAAGAATATATAAGAGAGAATCTAGCTGTCAAAAATCAACGAAGCAGGTGGAAGTCAAATTTATCCGTTGGGGAGAAAATGATAATAATAAATTAAATAGTTGTTAAACCAATTCAATGGATTGAATTTTAAATTAAGATTGAATTAGCCATTAAAGAAATTGTTATAAATCTATTAAAAATTGTTATAAAACTATTAAAAAAATTTAATTGGTAAGATTAAAATAAATGAGGGGGATGAGAGATTATATTTTGAAATTGGGTTAAGTCAAATTAAAGATTTGGAAAATTTTTGAATATTAAATAAGAATTTGATTTATTTAAAAATTAAATAATAATTTAAAATTATGTTAAAGTAAAGAAAAAACAGAATTCAAATATGAATTAAATAATGAAATAAAATTTTAATTGAATGGTAGGATAGATAAAATGTCAAAGAAAGGGATCAGAGGTAGAGATTGATCATGAAGAAGGGTGATTAATTTAGATAAATAAAGGGACTAGAAATAATCATAGAATATGGGGGGAGAGAGAGATTAATCAAAATTGACGAAAAGAGGGGAAGAAGGGGGCGGGAGGGCGGAAACAGATAAAGAATGGTTAGGAAGGGCTAGAATCAGTATTAGAGGGAGGGCGTTTAGAGGAGAGGAAGTCGACCGTGGGTTTCCAGGAACAACTCAGATGATACCCATCGTCGCGGTTGAAGTTACTGGGATACTTTTCAATTTCAAGGGCTTCGCGAATGATTCAGGTGGAATGAAAGAGAGCGGAAGCAAGGATTTTGGATTTATCAAAACAAATAAGGTGCTTGGAAGAATGAGAGTGCTCAGCGATGGCATATTTCTCAATACAGTTATGGGTGGTGTCAACAATATGTTCTTTTAACCGAGTTTTGAAGGGACGACTGGTTTGACCTATGTAAGATTTACCACAAGAGAAGGGGATCTCATAGATTCCAGGTCTTGACATAGGATCAGACTTGTCTTTGGCTGACCTGAAGAGGTGGCTAAGGGTTCTCTAGGGCTTGAAGAAGGTTTTAATATTCTTTTTAGAAAGGATTCTAGAAAGATGATCGGTAACGCCTTGAATGTAAGGAAGGGTTACCTTGGCCAAGGGAGGGGGATTCAGTGTGTTATTAGAACGGGGATGGGTGCAAGAATGGAAAGCCTTCTTGATTTGGGAAGAAGAATATCCATTAGATTTAAGAGATCTGGTGAGATGGGCTTTTTCTTTAGGAAAGGATTGAGAGGAGATTCAAATGGCTCGGGAGACCAGGGTTTTGAGGACTGCAGACTTTTGAGCTGGATGATGGTGGGAGCTTGCATGAAGGTATCTGTCTGTATGGGTCTTTTTTTTGTCAACCTAATGGGATAGGGATCCATCAGAGAGGCGAGAGACAAGGACGTCCAGAAAAGGAAGGGAACGATTCTCTTCCAGTTCCATAGTGAACTGGATGTGGGGAGAGATGCTATTAATATGCATGAGGAATTTGCGGAGAACAGGAATACCATGGGAACAGATGACGAAGATGTCATCTACGAAATGCTTCCAAAATTTTGGTTTGAGGTGGAAGGTTTCGAAGGCTTTGGTTTCAAAGTATTCCATGAAAATGTTAGCGATCACCGGGGAAAGAGATGAGCCCATGGCTGTGCCCTCAATTTGCTCATAAGATACCCCATCATAGGTGAAGAAGATAGTGGAAAGACAAAGGTTAATGAGGTTAAGAGTTTTAGGATCGACCAACTTGGAAATGAGGATGATAGCTTCAGGGACAAGGATCTTGGTAAATAACGAGACGACATCAAAGCTGACCATGATGTCATTTTTATCAAAGTTGAGTGTTTTTATGTGCTTAATGAAATCTGTGGAGTCTTCGATATAGGATGAAGAATGGCCAGAAAAGGGGGTAAGTTTCTTGGCAAGGCACTTGAAGAGCTTCGCCAAGAATGTGGTTGCATTCTTCGGCGCTCCAAGCTCCCCAAACCTAACCTCTCTAAGGATGAATTCCTGGCCCTTCGTCAACTCAACTCCAACCCTAATATTCTCGTTCTTAAAGCTGATAAAGGTAACGCCTTCGTTATTATGAACTCTTCCGATTACCATCGTAAGATAATGGATCTTCTCTCCTCCTCTTCTTACCATCCCTTACCTAAAAACCCCCTCCAAGCCATCTCTAGCAAGGTCTCCAAAGCCATAAAATCTTCCTCCCTTGACCCCGCCACCCAAAAGCTCCTCTTACCCCTTAACCCCATTACCCCTAGAATTTACGGGCAACCGAAAATTCATAAGCCTAATATCCCCCTTAGACCTATTGTCAGTGCTATAGGAGGCCCCACACATTCCCTGTCCAAGTACCTTGCCAAGAAACTTACCCCCTATTCTGGCCATTCTTCATCCTATATCAAAGACTCTGCAGATTTCATTAAGCACATAAAAACCCTCAAGCTTGATAAAAATTACATCATGGTCAGCTTTGATGTCGTCTCATTATTTACCAAGATCCTTGTCCCTGAAGCTATCAACCTCATTTCCAAGTTGGTCGATCCTAAAACTCTTAACCTCATTAACCTTTGTCTTTCCACTACCTTCTTCACCTATGATGGGGTATGTTACAAGCAAACTGAGGGCACAGCGATGGGCTCATCTCTCTCCCCAATGATTGCTAACATTTTCATGGAATACTTAGAAACCAAAGCCCTTGAACCTTCCACTTCAAACTAAAATTTTGGAAGCGTTTCATAGATGACACCTTCGTCATCTGTTCCATGGCATTCCTGCTCTCCGCCAATTCCTCTCGCATCTGGATAGTATCTCTCCCCACATCCAGTTCATTATGGAACTAGAAGAGAACCGTTCTCTTCCTTTTCTTGACGTCCTTGTCTCCCGCCTCTATGATGGATCTCTATCCCATCAGGTCTACAGAAAAAAGACCCATATAGAGAGATACCTTCATGCAAGCTCCCACCATCATCCAACTCAAAAGTCTGCAGTCCTCAAAACCCTTGTCTCCTAGCCATTCAAATCTCCTCCTCTCAATCCTTTCCTAAAGAAAAATCCCATCTCACCAGAGCTCTTAAATCTAATGGATATTCTTCTTCCCAAATCAAAAAGGCTTTCCATTCTTGCGCCCATCCCCGTTCTAATAACACTCTGAACCCCCCTCCCTTGGCCAAGGTAACCCTTCCTTACATTCAAGGCGTTACCAATCATCTTTCCAGAATCCTTTCTAAAAAGAATATTAAAACCTTCTTCAAGCCCCAAAGAACCCTTAGCCACCTCTTCAGGTCAGCCAAAGGCAAGTCTGATCCTATGTCAAGACCCGAAGTCTATGAAGATCCCCTCCTCTTGTGGTAAATCTTACATAGGTCAAACCGGTCGTCCCTTCAAAACTCGGTTAAAAGAACATATCGCTGACACCCCCATAATCGTATTGCAAAATTTGCCATCGCCGAGCACTCTCATTCTTCCAAGCAGCTTATTTGTTTTGATAAATCCAAAATCCTTACTTCCGCTCCCTTTCATTCCACCCAAATCATTCGCGAAGCCCTTGAAATTGAAAAGCATCCCAGTAACTTCAACTACGACGATGGGTATCATCTGAGTCGTTCCTGGAAACCCATGGTCCACTTCCTCTCCTCCAAACGCCCTCCCTCTAATACCGATTCTATCCCTTCCTAACCATTCTTTATCTGTCCGCTCCCCCGCCCCCCCGCCCCCCCGCCCCCCCTTCTTCCCCTCTTTTTGTCAGTTTCAATTAATCTCTCTCTCCCCACATATTCTCTGATTATTTCTATTCCCTTTATTTATCTAAATTAATCATCCTTCTTCATGATCAATCTCTACCTCCGATCCCTTTCTTTGACATTTTATCTATCCTATCATTAGATTAAAATTGTATTTCATTATTTAATCCATATTTGAATTCTGTTTTTTCTTTACTTTAACATAATTTTAAATTATTATTTAATTTTTAAATAAATCAAATTCTAATTTAATATTCAAAAAATTTCCAAATCTTTAATTTGACTTAACCCAATTTCAAAATATAATTTCTCTCATACCCCTCATTCATTTTAATCTTACCAATTAAAATTTTTTAATAGTTTTTAATAGTTTTATAACAATTTTTAATAGGTTTATAACAATTTCTTTAATGGCTAATTCAATTTTAATATAAAATTCAATCCACTGAATTGGTTTAACAACTATTTAATTTATTATTATCATTTTCTCCCCAATGGCTAAATTTGACTTCCACCTGCTTCGTTGATTTTTAACGGCTAGATTCTCTCTTGTATATTATTACTGTGTCTGCACTCTTCCTATCTAAAGCTTAGCTTCTTCCCCCTGAAGGTGGGTGAAGTGTTCACCCGAAACGCCGGGCTCGTCAATCACATTATACAGGATTCCAGAAATTCAAACCTACATTATGTATTTGGCTGTGGAAACGTTCACGCCTTAACTTATATATTACTTGTTTATAGCTTCTATCCATATATGGCCTTGTGCAACTCTAATGAAGGCCCTACAAATTGATTGATTTTCCATGTAAGAGCTTATTTCTCGAGATGACTCCATCTTTTGATGATCTAGTCACGTTGAATCTGCAAAAGCTTACAAGTTCAAATGAAAAGAACTTTCTCATATAGTCCTATATGGTTCTCATAGCCATTATTTTGAAGTGACAAGCTCCCCACCATGAACATACAAGTAAACTGTAATAACTACAACTTAAATCCTTTAATACTGCATTTAACTCTATATAATAAAATGCTTGAATAATACATCAAACTCTAGTGTAATCAAGTGGCTCCTTTTCCACTGATCAATTAAGTAGCGCCAACTTGATTTGTAACAGCTCCTATAAACTTTCCACTAAACCAACTCTTCAATGATCTGTTTTAGATTGGAATTTGTATGTGTTGTTTGCACTTTGTTAGAATGGTCTAAAATACAAGTAAAATGTAATAATTACAACTTAAATCCTTTAATACTGCATTTAACTCTATATAACAAAATGCTTCAATAATACATCGAACTCTAGTGTAATCAAGTGGCTCCTTTTCCATTGATCAATTAAGTAGCACCAACTTGATTTGTAACAGCTCCTATAAACTTTCCACTAAACCAACTCTTCAATGATCTGTTTTAGATTGGAATTTGTATGTGTTGTTTGCACTTTGTTTGAATGGTCTAAAATCCTCTATAGATTTGTTTCACATTGAATTTTGCATTGCAATATATTATCCATCATCGTATTGGTTGTTTCCAAACCTTCATAGCTTAAAGAGGAAATGGATGTGCCCAAGATATGTATATATTTACGGTATAAGAGAACTGTAACATCATCTGAAATTACTCAATCTGAGACTTCCTTGTTCTTACATTCCTACATGTAATGCCCACTTTCAAACTGAAATATTCAACTTGATCTAGTTTCACCTGAATTACAAAATCTTGTTTTATGCATTACTATTATTTCTAAATCGTCTCTGTCTGGATGATTGTCCTATGTTACTACACAGATTTTTGGACATAGAGCAGCTTTGTTACAGTTACTTTGAAATAAGATTTGACATGGTTAAATCAAGAAGGGTACAACATAAATATGTTCCTTCCCAACTGAAATTTAAAAGGAAACCAATGGAATTGGTACTTCCAAAATTGGTATTACGAACTCAACCTATATATGTATAGAAGGTAATAATATCCACCTTGGAATTGATAACCTCTGGGATAAAGATTCCCGAATCATCTCACTATTCAAAGTCCGTAGAGGGTCAATTGAATCATTCATGTGCCCACTCTAATGCCTTCTGTATGATAACTACTAAGAAGCATAGCAGGTTGTGAAGATAAATAGTGGCTGAGAAAAAAAGATCTTTTATTTTCTTGTTTATAATTGGTTCTGTTTTGCTTGTTAACCTATTTAGAACTAAATAGATTTTTCTTTAGGCCATGACTAAAGATTTCACTGAATGTTATATTTTAAATGATTTGTTGAAAGTAAATAGCAATAAAAACTAGAAATAAGTTCAAGCTTAGGAATCATCTCAAGAAACCGCAAATATCTTTCAAGCTTAGGAAACTTAATTTTCACCGTGTTGTTCATATGGTTTCTGTGTGCAGCCATGTTTGCAACACCGCATATTAATCTTTTACTATATTGATTTTATTGCAAAGGGCATTTCTTGTGCAATCAAAAGTACTAGCGTTGGGTTTTTCGTACCATTTGCAATTGGAAACTATTGAATATAGCCAAACACATCTCAAGATCTGTAACTGGAGCTCGAAAAATGGATCCAACACTGGAGAAGATCCAACACTGGTAATAACCTGTAGTGAGCTACACGAAGAGCGATTCCCCAGCTAGGCAAGCTCAAAAGATGTTGGAAAGAGCCATACATGTCCGTTGGCGTTTTAATATAAATGAAACAATAGAACTTTTGATGTGTACAAATCTCATCGATGTGATAATGAGTCGGGGTTGAGCATGTGAGAAACTACCAAGTCAAGGAGCAATGATTACTCTCCTTGTCTTGTTAGTGGTGAGCCACCAATGAGAAAAATGGGACCAAGGTGCACAAAGCACCGAAACCAAGCCCCTTGAATAAAGATGTTTATTTATATAGAGGAAGGTTCACTAGAAATAGAGAAATAGGGAACCCTTAGAGAATAGCATGAGGTGCAACATATCATGAAGAAAATGTGACTGACTGAGACCAGGACAACAATGGATGTGCAACCCATGAGAGGAATGGTCAAAATTAAGTAAGGAGCTTATGATGACAACTCAAAGAGGGTAGACATAAATGAAAGCCATTAAATTAAAAACCAGGATGATGGTGACTCGAGGAGGAATATGATTTATAATAGGACTAAGACAGGAAAACTCCAAGACACAAAAGGGTCACTCAACAAGGATGCTCTAAATCAAGGGTCACTGGGATTGCTGCCATAAAGAGATAATATAACATGGTGGTGCCAAATGAGCACTATGAAATTTCCCAAAAGAATGAATGAATCGTTATTGACAAATGAGAGTAAGAACCCAGTCCCGCCAGTAACATGGTATAGATTTAACTATAGTGAGGAGAACAACCATTGCAGATATTATCACTTCGCTATCACTCTTTCCCTTGCCAACCCTAATGTCAAAATCTCAATAGTGTCAGTGGTACTTTCCCAAGAGGGGAGGATAATGTTAAAGGAGACAATCGTATACAATCAACGTATAAACTAGAAAATACTAAGCGTGTCACCCTCCCCGGAATACACACCCCACCTAAATGAACTCTCCTAAAGGACAAGCTACTTCTTCAGAGGCTTTCGTGTCATGAGCTCAACCAATTCCATGACTCTTGCTTGAACCACTTGTCCAGACCTTACATCCTTCTGTGTGGTGACTATTGATGGTGTGTTTAGGACTGGTTTTATCGTGCTTTACTCTGTTGAGGCCTAGCCCCTTTTTTGCAACTGGGCTTGGAGCTAAGCTGAGTCTTGTTCTATCCTTTCATTCAGTTGCTCTGGTAGGAGCGCTTGTGGTGCTCTGACCAACGTCTTCTTTGAGCTTTTCCTTTGTGAACAGAAACAATCGTCCCTCCTCGGTTGTGATCGTTTTGATACCTGGGCAGGTTTGGACTTATTCTATAGAATTATAATCGAAAGTGTAAGATAATGGGCTTACCTCTACTCTATCACCTCATTCCATTATCGACCTGATGTAATTGTTTTCTCTGGTGGCCTCTAACTTCAACTATTTTTTTATAGTGGTTGATAATCGGAAATATAAGCTGACCTTGGATGGAGTACTTTTTCAGTGTACAATTTGGAATATCTTCGTCAAAATAGTGATGGTCTTTGCCATAGAGTGGGTGCTCTGGTTGGATGTGATCAGAGATCTAAACCTGCAGAGTACATCTGAAAATAGAAACTCTGTGATTGCTTGCACAATTGCAACCCTAATGACCCTCACTTAGACCAACTTAGTGAACAAATCAGTATGCACAATTACAGACTAACCCGACCCTATCTATCATAGGATAAGTTTTTTCCTCGAAATAAACAATTTGATCAAAGAACACTTTCGAAATAAGCGAGCAAAGCTACCCCCATCCATCTTTTTTGGGCACCCAATGCTCGATGATGCACTCAAGACATCCACATCGCTCGCACGAGATAATCCTCCAACACACCCCAAAGGAGAAGGAAGCCTCTCCTATGGGTCGAGCAATGTTTGTTCCTTGTTTTTCCTTTGCAAAAAGGTTATGCTTTTTGGGAGCGATGGAATAGAAGATCTCTCGAGGGGATGGAACGTGGGAACAAGGAGCAAGCGAGACCGATCCTTTCGATTCAACCGATATGGGGGGCCTAACTAAAGAGGAGAGGGGAAGGCTTACCCTTGTCGTTGTGTTCCTATTCTTCATATTATTAAAGATGCTTTCTCTCCGCTATGTGCTTTGGGCAAGTGTATTGGAGGTGACCAATCTCTCTACAGAAGTGGCACCTGAAGGGAATGTTGACAAAGTCCAGTCACAACCACTGTGAATATCACTTCTAGTTTCAACTTATTTCTTCTGGGAGGCCCTCATTAAGGTCTAGTTCCACACAAAATTTGACCACTGCCAAGCTTTCCATCTCCGGTGTGGCTTCATCCACCTTCAGAATGTTTTCATCTATATGAGGATGCCTAGGGATTAGAACTCCAACAAAAGTTTTGGAAGTTAAAGTCCAGATGGGGATATTTTGGATTCGCTCCGTAGCAGGGTTAAACCCAGGTTTCCGATCTCGGATATAGAGGCATGTTCTATTGTGAAAATGGGGCCCCATTGCTCTGATCATGTCACGATCATTCATTCTACCCCAACTATACAGACCTATCGTAACATAGGAATACTCGGGAATCATTTTAGCCAGAGAGCCCCCAAGGTCACCTTTACCCGGTTACACACCCATTTCCCACTAGTCGGGGCCCACAATGGCTTGATTCAGACTCCCTAGCTCATCTAGCAGGTATTGTTGATATAGATTCATACTATATTCAGAAGACCTCCCTTCCTGGGTTGGTGTTTGTTGCTTACTTTCAGACTCTATATCAAGTGATTTATACTTATGGATTACTTCCTGGATTTCAATAGGAAAGGAAAAAACCACGAGAGCCAAAGTGTTTCTTTGGCACATACCCCCAAGGGTCCACTTGGCCCCACCCAGCCTGAAAAGCCTTTGCCGAGGAATCCATGTAATCGCTTCATTTTCCAATAAACGACGCACGGTAAGAGTAAAGTAGGACAGTTCTCTGAACCTGATCGTCAAGGATGTCAATATGCATGTCTCCTGGCCGGGTTTCAATGCACTTGGAGCAATGCTTTTTATGCTTACCATGTATCTGAACAAACAAAAGGTTGCTCGCAGGATAGTGGTGGGGTGTTTCAATCAGAAAGAGCACGAACAAGGCTACCGGTGGGGCGTCCCAATCAGAAAGAGCATGAAAAAATCCACCGTAAGGAAGTCCAATATGGTTCTGGCGAACGAGTGAGATTAGGTAACATGAGGCGCAAAGTCGGAGGGGGGATTAGGAATGGTAAAAGGGAAACAATTTATAATATCCCTCACTATAATATAAAATCAAGTAGTCTAACTAGCCAGAGGAATGCATACAAAATCATGAAAATTCCGATAAGATTTTCACAAAATCCGGCAGGAATTTTCTAAATCCATGTTATAACTATCAAAGTTTAATATTTTGGGTGTCTTACAGGTTTTGATGGTGCTGAATCCATTTCAATGTTAAAATCAGGATTCAAACACTGTTTCTGCAAGATTTTTTAAATTTTTTTGGCCGGATTCCGGCCAATTTTGACACGTCAGGCAATTCCTCCGGCTCGTTCGGCGGCTCCTAATATAAAATCTCCAAGAATCTCCCTCACTATTGGTAATATCCCTACGGTAAAAGGGTCTAAGACAGGAAGGATTAAAAGGCTGAGGAATGTGGTTCTTGAGTGGTGGGAGTCAGGATTGTGTGCACTACCTGCCTGAACTAGTTGAGTATGGTTAAAAGGCTAAGGAATGGTTCTTGAGTGGTGGGTGTCAGGTTCTGTGTGCACTATCTGCTTGAACTAGTTGAGCTAGGTGGTTGGTAGGAGCACCTCCTTCGGTTCTGTCCCATAGGAGCTATTTATAGCCTCGTGGATGTTAAAATTATTATTATTATTTTTTTTTTTTCAAACGAACAAAACAGAATGAGTGTTTGCTGGTCGGAGTTTACGTACTTATCGCTTCACTTGTTTGCAATGATGGGAGCATGGAAGCGGGCCGTTAATACTTGCTTATGTTCTAAGAAAATGACACTTAACAGATTGATTGAGACAATCAGGCAGGTGGAAACGAATATTGTCAACGAAAACAGAAGAATTGGTTCTGTTTTTTTTTTTCCCTTGGTTTTTTATTAAATTTATTTATTTGAACCAGGCTGAACCTAGGTTAGGGCCAGCTCCAGTTTTGGATGGAAGAATGATCAGCCTACCAATGGGATGCTATCACGAGGATTGTGTGAAGCTTGATCAAGTTTGGATGCGCTTTGGGATAATTTAATTCCCCAAAAGTAGCTCCCATCCTCAATCCCTCCCCATGAGATTTGAGAACCTGACCTGGTGGGGACTAAACCCCACACAAACCAATTGGTCTACACCTCGTGTATAGAATAATTGGGTCAGTAAGGGAAAACCAGCACGAATTGGATTGGAAGCCAATTCATTGAATTAGAGTTTAGTTTGAAAGAGTATTCCATTGTAACTATCATCCCCGCAGTCAAGCTTCAAGACAACCAATATTTTTCCATTAATCATGTACTCATCTGTTAGTGGGAACCTTCATTCATTACGCTGACCAACCAATTAGGTGCTCATCTGTTAGTGGGAACCTTCATTCATTAGGTTGACCAACTGCACTTACTGGAGAATGAGTAGAGGTATGGAGAATGAGTAGAGGTATGAATGGAGGGACAGTTAAGACAATCGAGTGTTCAAGGGCGGAAGCATGCAAAATCGCAGGTGCACCGAGCCATTGGGGAGAATACCAAGAACTATACTTTTATACAGAGCAACTATTAGAGGTTTTTTCCATTTCGTCGAATTTGCAGATACAATTTCTCTTCAGGTTATGAATTTTAATTGTTTAAATATGTATTTTATATTTTAATGTATAAATGGGTTTAGTGTCCTGAAATACCCTTGGAACACATCCTTCCATCCAGGCAGGTGGCAGACAGTAGGAGCTTAGGCGGCGGGTGAGATGCGTAGCGAAGTTCATGACCCGAAAAGCAAGGATCGTAGAGGTGTTTCTGGTCAATCCAAAAAAACGTATCCAAACACACCGCACATTTTCATGAATGATTGGTGTTTGGGGTCCCAAACTAACTGAGTTCCGGTAGGACGTCCGGTGTAGGAGTAGTAGACCTGCTTATTTGGCATATAGATTTGGTGACAGTAGAATATTTCATATTTCTATGGGTGTATCCCCTCTAGGGCAGTCTCTATGAATGTATCCTCTCTGAAGAGTTGGGAGAAGAGATCATTGCACAGCTGAAACTTAAGCGAAATTGACAGCAAAGTATACCCGAAAAAGAGCAAAAGCATCGAACAGTTAAACAGTTAACTCTTAGTTATCCCCATCTCTGTCGACGACATGACAAAGTGCCGATGTGCACCATCAGAATCGGACAGGGAATCTTTCCATCTACTTGACCACCTACGCATTTAATAAATAACAATTTTCTTTCCATCGTGAATCCGGGTAGCCTAATATTCACATCTCGAAGCAAGACCCAACCTCATGCCTACCCAAACCATCATGCAAAAGGTACACCGTACGCAGGCTTACTTGCTCACCTGCTTCCATTGCCCATGATGTCGATGCACTTCGTTCCTCTAGGGTCTCGTTCTTGAAATGAGAAGAATCGGTAATAAACTCTTTTGGTTCTTCAAACAGATCAGCATAATCAATTTGTGGGGTAAAGTGAATATGTTACTCAATCAAATGCGACGGCTGCTTCAAACACTGAAGCCCTTACCAATGTTCCCTCCGCTGCAGCTTTCTTTGACTTCATAACTATTAGTTTATTGCCCTGCATTACTGTAAAGGCGTTTTGAAATTTCTTATAGAATCCCTTACATTAATACCTAGAGGTCTTTACATTACGGATATAGGGTAGTGTCCTAAAATCAAGGACCGTAACTTTCGAGAGCCCTACCTTTTCTCTTAGCTTTATTAGCTCTTTTTGGTTTTCCTTTTGACCTTTAGAATTCCGGTTGGCTACTTGTGTTTGTTGTTATTAGATAAGGTAAGCTTTTTGTAGTCTCTTTATTCCATTAATTTCGGTCGAGAACAAACATCTTCAGTATCTTAGAGTCTGTACTTATTTGGTCAATTTAGATATCCAAGTACTTTTCTCACTCTATCGACCTCGACTTTATAGAATTATTTTGCCCGTTTTGCCCGTTTTTTAATTGTTATACCTCATCTAGTAGGTGTGAATCCTTTCCCAACCTGTAGGCTGTAGCCAATCCTAAGCTCAGAAGATTAGGCTACAAAGGCACTTCGTTCGACATCATCTTCTCCCCTATAAAGCTTGTAAGACGTTCGACATCATCTTCTCCCCTATAAAGCTTGTAAGACCTATTCTTCCAAGGTAGGTAATATTTTACTAGGAGAACCTTTAGCTAATAAGTGCTTAGTTCACCATTGTTGGGTTGCTTTCATTACCTGCCAGTCTATTGGGGAAGACCGGGGCGGGCCATCAGTAATCCAAAACTTCAATCAGTCTCACGTAAGATTATAAACCAGACCCCATACAATCAATTGTCAGCATTATTTGTATATGTTGTAGCATTTTTTTTTGATCCTTTGATGCTACTCCCTCGTAATAAACATTTGTAGGCTACTCTTTAATTATTTCTAATGTTTACGTCTTTGTTTATGCATTTTTTCTTGTTTAGGATTATGTTTAATATCTCACTTTATTGTGAGCTTTTTGGTCACTATTTGTTGCAGCCTACAAAATAGGCTAGTAGATGAATGTGCGTCAAAAGATGACATTTCCAGTGGAGTTATGATATCAGCACTAATATTGGCTGTAACTATTTTCAAATTGTTCAAGCATGTACTTCGTAACACATTTATGTAAATTTTGTTTTTACCAGGTATAAGGGTTAGATCAATTGCAAGGCTTAGCCACTTAGTTTTTAGGCCTTTTTTTTATTTAAAGTTGACATTATTTTATAGAAAAGTGGAGACTTCCATCACCATTTCTAGAGAATAGGTAGAAAAAGGGTGTAGCCACACGGTAAAGTGCAGAGCAAGTGCTTAAAGAATAAAATCTAAGCTCGAAAGCACAGATTGTAACAGGTTGCACAATTCACTATGGCATAAATGTATACTTTTGGGATCATATTCTTTCTAATAATTTTATTACCTAGTTGATAAATGTGGTTGGTTGTGTCAATATGCACTCAATATGTATTGGAAGAGGATATTTACATAGATAACCTTTGTTTCTAATTTACAATTAGAATACATGCATCTTGGCAGGGAAGGACCACTTTTGTAACAGGTTGCACAATTCACTATGGCATAAATGTATACTTTTGGGATCATATTCTTTCTAATAATTTTATTACCTAGTTGATAAATGTGGTTGGTTGTGTCAATATGCACTCAATATGTATTGGAAGAGGATATTTACATAGATAACCTTTGTTTCTAATTTACAATTAGAATACATGCATCTTGGCAGGGAAGGACCACTTTTGTCATTAGTACTTGAGAGGAATATTCTAATTGTAGTTATATGTTATCATTGCTTATTATTTTCACATTTGTCTCACAAATTTACTTAAAGTAGATTAAGAAGTGATTTAACAACATATAAATTTTTCCATGAACTTGGTCAACCTTAGTTGACCTTATTTTTACAAAATCACCTAATAACAATTGCCTAGAAGGATCTATGTATTTCTAAAAAGAGTGAGGACAAATTTCATTATATTGGTAAAATGTTTGTTTTACATAATGAGCTCCCTAGATTTACATATTTCATTATATTGGTAAAATGTTTGTTTTACATAATGAGCTCCCTAGATTTACATATTTCATTATATTGGTAAAATGTGCAGAATGAAAAATCCAAGGTTTGAATTGGCAGAAATTTGTCTTTCTTTCTTAGTTGATTTGAATTCTTAGTTCATTTTCAAATCAATTACATGCACTTAGTTATCCTACATGAAAACTTTACAATAGTTGCCCCTCAGACTTATATGGAATACACAAAATTGCATGGATGGTTGCCCCTGAAACTTCTATGGAATACACAAAATAACATGGATCCTTGAAGTTGATTTATTGATTTATGAAGTTGTTGGGTGCTCCTCCAATTGTTCTTCATAAAAAAACATTCATGTGTTTGGAAGTAATTTGCATGGCCAAGTTAGTCATTATATTTGCTAGAAAATGGAATTTTCCCAAGATTACTTTTCTTCCCATCCATTGAAAACTTGAAAACTAGAAGGATTTCTGTCTTTTTGGTATGTTTTTGTCCTAACTTGAAATTCCTGGCACTTTCTAAGTCTAGCAATTGTGTCCTTAGATTTGGGCGTTTATACTGTTATAATGTTAATATTGTGAATTTACAATACAAAGAATGGAAGAGCTAACCAAAGAATTGAAGTATTTGCAATCAACACAATTTCAAATTTAGATAAAATACAATACAATTCAAGAAATTCCATGTACATGATTAAAATAACTCTTAAATTTACGGTTTTATACATGTTATCCTTAGCAGTCCAAGCAAGAACGTAAACCTCTTCAAACTCGAAATAAATGAAATCTACAATTGTGCGATCCAATAAACCAGATTTACAATCTAGATACAATACAATTCAAGAAATTCCATGTACATGATTAAAATAACTCTTAAATTTACGGTTTTATACATGTTATCCTTAGCAGTCCAAGCAAGAAAGTAAACCTCTTCAAACTCAAAATAAATGAAATCTACAATTGCGTGATCCAATAAACCAGATTTACTCAAAAGACAGGAAAATTATTCAAATAAGACTTATAAATTATAGTGTCTTTAAGATACATCAAGTAAACCTCTTCAAACTCAAAATAAATGAAATCGTATACACCATTCCTGAGAAATCTAACAGAAAGTAAACCTTCTTTTTCAACTCAAAATAAAATGAAATCGCATACATGATTTCGTATACATGTTATCCAATAAACTAGATCTACTCAAAAGACAGGAAAATTATTCAAATAAGACTTACAAATTATAGTGTCTCTAAGATACATCCAAGTAAACCTCTTCAAACTCAAAATAAATGAAATCTATAATAGCATGATCCAATAAACCAGATTTACTCAAAAGACAGGAAAATTATTCAAATAAGACTTACTAATTGTAGTGTCTCTAAGATACATCTTTTTGGTTTAGCTTATTTTCCATAGAAAATGCCATCTGCATGCAAAATTGAATCAAATTAATTTTCCATCAAAGTAAATGACGAATCAGAAGGAACCCTAGCATGTTTACAATGCTTTCTATAAACATCTCACGTTTTTCTTTCCCCTTTAACCTGTAAATATATATATGAATGCATAAATCTGTAATGCCAACCATGTATTAAAGAATTTCGTCAAAATGTTTTTCAGGATCTGTTTTCAACATTAACATAAAATTGTTATGTAACAACATAGAATTAAATTAGTTCTCGCTTTCCATATGAAAGTAAGAGGTGAATCAATACAAATCCTTACATGGAATATGATTTGCATAGAATATTTCTTTGCTAACGAACATAAATTTCAGAAATACTCATTCTAGAAATTTACAAACATACTATCTAAAAAAATATCATTAAAATACTCTTAAAAAGGTTAATATTTCACAATTTCTTCAAATATTTTTGAAGAAACATTCATGAAACAATGAATTTCAAAAGTGATTATAAAAATAAAAATAAAAAATAAAAGGCATCAAAATACTTTTAAGAAAATAAATTACTTCTAGATACTTGATTTCTATTTTGCAAGAAATAACTTATTTCAATAAAGCACTTACGCCATAAAGATATTCTGTACTATATAAATTGTGTCGTAAAGTTTCATCATTGTGTCGTAAAGTTTCATCAAAGTATTCTTTAGTAATCTCTTCAAGGTTTTGTACCTCAACAAACCACATATTATTCCTTGCCAAAAATTAAACTATCAAATAAATTGTGTTGAAGCTTAAACTACCAAAATAAACAGTGTTAAAGCTAGAGACAAGCAAAAAAAATATTAATTTTTTAATACTCTAATTGGCACAACACATGCACCATTGATATAATAGTTATACTTTAGGTATTTAAAAAAATAATCAATATTAAAGTTCAATCCTAAAAATTAAGATCAACAAATCATCTCTTTTTAAAAAGATTGGTTATTTCACTAAATAGACATAAGAAAAAAAAAATCAACATACTTAAAACTAAAACTAAACAAAGAGATAAATGAGTATTAATAAATCAATTTTTTTATAAGCTTAACTAATCTCTTGAATAAATCCTTCTTTTGATTATTTCACTGGATACACACAATAAAAAAATGAATTAATTGTGAAAATTAACGGGGCCTAAAACTAAACAAAGGGTTAAATGAACACCATGTACTTTCTGTCCTCTGTCGGTACCCGGCTAACGGAAAAGCACCGAGTATCCTTAAACTCGACTATTTCTAGTGTACAAACAATTTATAGGGACAAACAAAACGCTTGTATCTAGCTTCCCACCAAAACAACATGTGTAATACTTTCTGTCCTCTGTCGGTACTCGGCGAATTGAGTAAATTTCGGAAAAGCACCAAGTATCTTTAAACTTGACTATTTCTAGGGTACAAACAATATGTAGGTACAAACAAAACGCTTGTATCTAGCTTCCCATACCTAACCAAAATGACCGCAGTAAAACACAGCTGAGAAAGATTCATAGAAAAAAACCGCTGTCAAGTTTTGGGATTTTATATATTTTTGATGGGATTCTAGGAATATAATTAGGGTATTTACATTCAATCACAATTTTTATTCCACATAAAGATGATTCCATTAAATGTTTAGGAATATAATGTTTATTCTAAATAAATGATGATTTTATTAAATGTTTTTTATAATATTTATGAAGTTTAGATCTATTTAATTTTGGATTTACTAAATTTGGAGGGGATCAAATTTTTTGAAGTGCAAATTTTTTTAAAAGCGAAAAATAATTGATCTCATCTACATTTGGTACTTTATATATATATATATATATATATATATATATATATATATATATAAATCAAAAACTTTCAAAGATAAATTGACCATCTTACCTCAATTTTATTTTAATTATTAATATTATTATTTTTTATTTTATTTATTTATTTATTTATTTTTTATGTAATTTGATTGAGTTAAAATATTTAAATAACATAATAAGACATTACAATATTTTTACAATATTTTTTTGGCTGGAAAGCCCTGTAATTATTTTATAAATTGTAAAACTAATTATTTAGTAAAAAGAGTTTTTCAGATTTTGAATTGAAAGTGAATGAGTGAATTATTAAAATACTCTATATAAAAACTCATGAGTTCAAATCCCTCATAACCTTAAAAACAATATTCATAATTTAAGATAATTTATCAAAATACTTTCAAGACAATAAATTATTTTAAAAAATTACAAAACACAACCTCTTTTAATTATTAATATTTTTTTTTTTTTTTTTAATGTAATTTGATTGAGTCAAAATATTTAAATAACATTACAATATTTTTTTTGGCTAGAAAGTCATGCAATTATTTTATGAATTAAACTAATTATTCAGTAAAAAGAGTTTTTCAGATTTTGAATTGAAAGTGAATGAGTAAATTATTAAATTATTCTATATAAAAACAAAACTCATGAGTTCAAATCCCTATTAACCTTAAAAAAATATATTCATAATTAAAATAATTATTTTAAGATAATTCATCAAAATACTTCAAAAAATAAGTTATTTTTAAAATTTACAAAACACAACATCTACAAATATTTTGCATAACTCTTCAGAGAGTCAGATAATTCGGAATACTATTTCAAAATTCTTTTAGAAAATTTGAAAACAGATTATCTGTTAAAAGGTTTCATCAGGTTGTCTTTTAGGAACTCCATCAAATTACTTTTCAGGAAGTTCATCGAGATCACCTGTATTAACCTTTGCAAAAATACAGGATTTGTGAAAAAAAAAAAAAAAATTAAGAACTCAGTAAATATTAAAAAAAAAAAAAGATTACGCCTACAATTGAAGGACATGAAGGAAGACATGAAGGAAGAAGATGAGGTAGAGAAAATAGAAGAATTGGGGATAGTGACTGAATTGTAATGGGTACCTTTACATTGTAAGTGGTACGTCTCATTATTAACGAGGATGGGTTAATAATAGGTAGGAACGACCCGCCCTAGCTATGATGCTTATCCTTACCTTCAGTCTAAACCCTCTGGTAAATGAAGCAGAGAACTAAACGGTGGGGTTCAAGCCGGAGAGGTTGATGAAGGAATCATATAGTGGTTTGATCTATCTTTCATTTCCATCATATTACAGAATTTCACCAAATTAATTCAAAAATGGCAGTTATTTGAATTTATGTTCAATCAATTTCAAACTCCACTAATCGAATTGTAAAATTAATTACAAACTGCAAATCAACTTAACTATTTATAACACCATTTGAACAATAGCTGAACCGATACCATTAAGAATTAATAATGAACCGTCAAAGTTGACATACCTGAAAATAATATCCATAAATCAATCCTCCCTGTACGCTGCAAATTAATTATTGACCTGATCTCCGCCCTTCTTCATGATTACCAAAGATATACGCTGCCATTTTAAGCACGGAGAATTGACATCCAGATGCAAAGCATGCAACCGCAGACACACACACAATACATGAACTTCCAAAGGCAGAGAGACACACACAAACTTCTCAAAAGATTCAAAGTCAGACATACAGCCAGAGACAGAGATTAACGAAGAGAATGATAAGTTGAGCGTGGGCAAATAATGTATATGTAAAACCACCGCCTAGCTTTTTTACAACGGCCAAATTCATGGCGCGGTGCAGAAAAAGCTACTAAAGCTAACGGCGAGATTCAAATCTATGAACCCACCACTTTCCCACCAATTGAAAATGTAATGACACGTCATTGTTGGTTTGTTAGTGTGTCAGAAAATATTCTCCCACCACTCTATGGGACCACTATCCATCACTTTATGGGTTGAGAACGAACTCAGGAGGTGGAGCACCTCCGATCAGTCGAAGATGTAAGAAATATATATAGCCATTTAAGTTCGTAGCTTAAAAAAAACGATTTTGAAAAATTTTGGTAAATTTTTTTGAAAATTTTATATATAGTTGTTAAATTTCAGTGTTTTGAGCGTTTATTTGTATGAAACTCTTAGTATGAATTTTGCTTTCTATTATCCATGTAGAACAATCTAATTAGGAAATTTGAAGTCATGGGTTTATACTTGGACCATCCTTACAATTATAAACAATTACTTGTAGATGCAATTTACCAAGTAACAACTCTCCATCAATACTTCAACAAAATTTGAAGTCATAGGTTTATACTTGGACCATCCTTACAATTATAAACTATTACTTGTAGATGCAATATCAACTAACAACTCTCCATCAATACTTCAAGAACACACACATACACATGTTCTAATTATTCATAGTTACCCATCCAATAATGTGTATAGAAGTTAACCAATTGCAACAAGGATATAATGCTCCAATAATAATATAACATGTCATTCATTTTCCCTTGAAATAATCTCACTCCTAATAACAACCAAGTGTATGTAACATAATATGGCAATAAGACATACTTTTGTGTGAACCACCATAGTAATAAATAAGAGTATAAATACACTCAATGAACACTCTAGGTGGGTAGAAACATGGACAACAAGGGTTGCACACTCCTAATAGTGATTAATCAAGGAATTAATCAACCTCTTCAACAACCAAGGTTGACCCTGACCCAAGCAAAGAGAAAAATGCTTGGAGATGTTAAAATTTCCCAAAAATATGCCAGAAGAAAATAAACCAATTTGAAAACCTCATATGTAAGTATTGCAAGAACTCTAAGATGATAGCCATTGATCTTCAATCTTTGACTAAAACAGATAAAAGAGAATACAACGTTGTTGGCATGAATTCATTAAATATTGGTGAAGAAAAAAATCCAAATATACATAAATATGAGTAGCATATTTCCCACACAAAATTTGTATAAACATAAAAACAAAACATACAATAAATATAAATATTTTACCATGGAAACCCAAATAAGAAAAGTTGCATTAATTGTTTCTAAACGCTCTAGCAATCTCTAGTTACAATGCAACTAATGGCTCTTTATGCATCCTGCTCTCCTTGGCCAAAAGACCCTTTGAGAGTGAAAATATAGGAAGAAATAGGGAGAGTTGGGGTAATGGAAAGGCCAAAGGGAATGTCATTTCCTTTCCCATTCCTTAATTGTTTCTCTCCAAAATTATTTTTCTTTTTCATTTATCGTCTTTTTGTCTATCTTGTCTCATTTACTTTTACATTGGAATTGTCTTTAATAGGTAATTTAACCTTCATTGATTATCTAATTACACTTGCAAATACTAAGTCTTATAATCATTCACTTGTTTGGCTCCATTAGACATGACACCTCCTCTTTGAGAGGCTTTTTGGTCCCCAAAAGATCAAAAGAAACCAACCTATATCAATGTGTCTTCTATATACTTCTATGGAACCTGACTCTTACTCTGGTCCTTGTCTACAACTGTAACTCCCACTTCAACTCTCTTTTATGGCTCTGGTTGTTAGCTTCGATTCTAGATATGTCTTTGGCTCTAGTTGCTATCTCACTTGTCCCCACAATGAAAAATTTTGATCAGCAATTCTTAGCTTTGAGAAATATTCCATATCCAAACTCTAAAATTAGCATTTATTCCCATCTCTATCGAACTTGGAGCAATCAATGAATCCAATTTGAATGATGATCTTGTTGTCTAGTGCGACCCCAGGAAGCCATGCCATCACATAACAATTCCACAAGAAGTTGTGTGTTGTTTCTTCTACCATGGACCAATTACTTTTATGCAAGGAAACAATTCTCTGAAACCATGTTAATTGAATAATGTATTTATAAATACTCTTGCATGTTGGCTATAAGGGACTTGATCATTGGGAAATTGGTTGATATGCCAGTAAGTCATTCTTCAACCAGCTTAAAATCAAATAAATGGCATCCCATGCTTAAGATCCTTCTCCACTCTCTCATGATTCCTCTAAATTGTTGCTTTCTTCAATAAAGGCTAACCTCTTATTCTTCTATACAATGTCCTTGGATTGCTTCTACTCCTTGGGCTAGAGATGTAGGGAAATCCTCATCCTCTTTACTCTTGACCCTCCACAACCTTCTCTTACCTATTTGGTATTTTTGGTGGAGCTCTAAATGAAGTCACCAACACCTTGCTTCATGTTGGCCACTCAACTTGTAGTGGTGATAAAAATTATTGGTGATACTATATGGATTGTTTGGCATCCTTATTTTCACCATGTGCCCCTTAGTTTATTGTTAGTCTAGAGAATCATTCTTCCCATTCTTCCTTAAAAAATATCACCATGTGCCCCTTAGTTTACTGTTAGTCTAGGGAATCATTCTTCCCATTCTTCCTTAAAAAATAATCTCGTTTGTAGCGGGTGGCTTGCTTCTCCCAAGAATATTCTCATAGTAGCCTTTCTTCCCACAAAATATACATACTTTGACCCGACAACAACACGTATCATTATGGTAAGTTTCCTCTTACAAGAATGAAGAATAAGGGATGTCTTGTTCAATGCAGACTTCTTTCTCTTTGTCTTCTTGTTATGGTTGATCGTCTTTCTATTCCTTCTAAATGTTAGTTTAGGCCAAGTATTTACACTTTCCTGGCCATTTCCTTTTTTCAAACTACTAATGGAAGGATAGTGTGAAAGTGTCTTTCCCTCTTCCCTTTCTATTGTTGTTTCTTTTTATGAGTAGGATAAACCTATCATTTATTTTTCCTTCACCAAAGCGGTCTTCATGGTCATAGGTTTTCCCATTCTCCATTGAAATCTTAGCCTTCGTGTTTTATCATCAATGTACTATAATGGGGCTCAATATTCCTCGTCTTCTCTCACTTTGCCCTTGTCTATCGCAACCCATATTCCTTAACAATTTTAAACCAATTCCCCTAGTATGATTTTCAAATTTTCTAAAATGATTTTGAGAAGCCTAAGGAAAGTGATATTTCCAAGTTGTCTAAATCTTGTTGTTTCCCTCAAAAATAGCAATATAAGGTGACTTTGATTCCTTGATCTCTTAGACATCTAATTGTAGTTATACCAAAATTTCTTCCTCTATTGCAAACTATCAATGTACTTGAGCCAGCATCTGAGAGAGCATGTCCTCTTGCCATCGATCCATCTAAATGACCTTTTTTTCGAAGTGTACAATATGAACTCTACTCTTGTCCCATTATTCCATGATAGTTGTGAGGGAGTATTAGCATTCATCAAATCACTTCATTAGGAATAATATCATTTTGGAAAAGGTCTCAAGTTTCATATCCATCTCTACTATTCTCTAGTCATACATCTACCCTTTCTCTTTCAAGTGTGTGTTCTCTTCTTGAAGTTGAATTTTGATGATGCTTAAGTCTTCCAACCTTTCTATATTTTCTTTACATATGGTAAGTTTGTGCTCTCTTCAAATTTCCAGTAATTGTGTCACAGTGAAAGATTCAACTACCATGATACCTTTGTGATTCATTAAAGAGGGACTTATAGCCCACTCACTTCACCAACACATTTCTTCTACAAAATTTACTTATAGTCTTTTTTTCTCCAAGTTACACAAAGATATATGTCTTCAATTATGGCTACATCAACTCTTTTCTCAATGCAATTTATCTATAAATTAGCATCAAGCTCCTCTCGGTCTTCAAACACTAAGTTCACAATGCACTTGATAGTATTCTTTAATTATTGCTATGTTATTATGCCTACACAAAAAAATATGTCATTAATTGCAAAACAAATCATGTGTTGGTATTTATCAAACTATTTAAAATTCCCCAAATCAATAAATTTGTAGGGTGCAAATTTCCAATGCATTCACAATTTAATAAATTTTCTTTGTTGATGGCCAACACTAATGGAAAATCAACAAGACAGAACTCTATTATTAATGGTGGCTTTAACTATCATGTTAAATATTATTTTTTTTCCCATTTACAATGTTTTATTCTTGAATAGAAATGACGATGTTTATTGAATCATTATCCCGAGTGAGTCATTCTACCACACCAATTTTAAATATGCATTCTATATGACTATTTCTAGCTCAAAGCCAATTAATGGAAAACTCTTCTTATCTTCCTAGGAGAAGGAATTGATCAATGCACACATTCAAGGTCATCTCTTTTCCCACTTGTAATCACCAATGATTCAAACTCCTTACACAATTACAGCTTCTATCACGAATGTAGAGAAATTAGTTTAGATTGGGAAATTTGGGGTCATTGTTTCGTACTTGGACCATCCTTACTACAATGAATGACTGATTGTAAATTCCATACCAAGAATCACCTCTCCATTAAAATTCCAACAACACACACATAGATATATATAGTTATAATTGATAATAGTTTCCAATCCCACAATGGGTATAATAATTTACACCATCAGCTAAAAATTAAACCAATTGTAGCAAGAATATAATGCTCAAAAATTAATGATAACCTGTTCTTTTTCTTATGAACCATTCACTTGCTCTTGGAACGGTCTCATTTCCAAAAATAACCAAGTGTATGTGACATAATAATGCAGATTTTATATGTGAATGGCTTAAATAATATATTCTAGTAGGGTAGAGCCATGGGCTACTAGGTTTTCACACACCCAATAGCGATATGTGTCCCATATGGTTGTTATATAACTATGTACAATCTTGGTGTTGCTTCAAGGAATTATAATTGGTTCGTGGGATGCATACAACCTCTTGAACAACCAACGATAATTTTGAATTTTCATAACAAGAAAGATATTTCTCAAAGGAGAAAGGTACAACACAAAAAAAAAAGTTTAAAACACCTTGTAATGTTAAAAATGACCAAGAGTCCACCAAAATAAAATAAACCAATTTAAAAACCTCCTAAAATATTACAACAACTCCAATATGTTTGGGTAAACAATGTATTCCATACAGGATGAACACCTTCAGTAACCACTCACACAACCATATCAAAGGTAAAAACACTAGTATTTTATGTGGTTAAAACCCTCTAAGATGGAAACAATCCATGGCCCTAGCCAACATGGCCACTTGAGGAAAATTTAAGTATGCAAAAGCAAAAAATTTACATAAGTGAGTTATCATAGTCAATCATCAGGCATGACCCTCTATGCCCTTTAAATAGAGATCATGGACCAATGGGGTATGAAACCACAGAATAATAGTCATTAGTATAAAGGATAATATGAGTCATCAAATCACTCTATGCCTAGAACTTGTCATGGCCATTGATTAAAATACAACTAATTCATACTAAAGAAACACATTTTTACCTAATGGATACATTAGACCAAGTTGAACTTAACTCACTCCTAAGTGTCTAAATATTATAACACCCCCCTTAAGGACAACATGGGACGGGATTGAAGGATTTACAAAGGTGACACAATAAGAGAAGGAAGGAGGCATTAGATCTTATCCCCTCTTAAACTCCTAACATAAATCAAAGTTTAGAAAACTTCACTTTTGTAAGATACTATGAAGATTTTTGCAACTTGATAATATGTAGGGAAAAAGTGTACTTCAATAAATTAATCATGAATGATTTTATGATGAAGTGCATTTGTATCTCAATGGGTTTGCTGCGTTGGTGTTGAACTAGATCTTTGGTGGACTTTATGGCACTTTGGTTGCCGCACTATGGCACTTTGGTTGCCACACTAGTGGATAGTTGAATGTTGCTACTAAAATCCAAACTCTGAAAGGATCTATTGAAGTCACAAAACTTATTTACTCTCACTAAACGTTGCTTGGTACTTTGATTCTATTAAAGAAAGAGAAATAGTGTGTTTCTTTTTACAAGCTTAAGTGACAAGTCTAGGACTACGACTAAAAACGTAACCTACAATATACTTCCAGTAATTAGGGTCTCCAACCCAATCTGAATCAATGAAACCAACCAACAAAGGAGTCCCCCATTAACTATAACATATCCCAAATTGAACTCTACCCAAAATATATCGAAGTATCCCTTTGCTACTATTTAATGGATTTCATGTGGTGTTTGTAGATATTGAGAAATAAGACCAACAACAAAGGAAATATCAAGATAGGTATGAGTCAAATATAAGAGGCTATGAACTAATTGATAGCACAAAATCGTATCAACGTTAGGTGTAGTGCTGGTGGAACTAAGGTTGAGTACAAATTTAAAGGGGAAAAGGGGATAATTTACAATATTCCATTTGAAAATTTTGAATAATGCCAGATGGATACTTAGATTGGGAAAGAGAAATTCCTTCCTCAGTTTGCAACACTTGGAGGGTTGACTTCAAGTGGGTTAAAATATTTTTCATTTCAAACTTCTTCTTAAGGGTTGACTTCACATGGGTTAAAATTTTAGGATCACCACCAATGAGGATAAGGTCATCAACATAAAGAAAAGGGATTATGAGATGGTTTCCCACTTTCTTGGTGTAGACATTGGGGTCAAAACGATAGCTAGAGAGGGAAGTTTCAAAAATAAAGTCATCCATTTTTGTATATCAATCTTAGGGAGCTTGTTTAAGACCATAAAGAGATTTCTTAAGGTGGAAAACAAGCCTAAAATCACTCTAAACATTGCTAGGAGGTTTTCCTATGTAGATTTATTCATATAGATCCCCATGCAAGAAGGTATATTTAACATCCATCTAATGGAACTCCCATCCATGTAAGACAACAAGAGCTAGAACAAGGCGGATGGAATTCATTTTAGCGACAAGGGAAAGGTTTCATTCTAGTAAATTCATTCAACTTAAGAGAATCCTCTAGAAACTAATCAATATTATGTCTTTTAAAACTTCCATTTGATGCATACTTATTTTTGTATACCCATTTACATCTTGCAAGTTTTCTTCCTTTTAGAAGAGGCACAAATTCCCAAGTATCGTTTGCCATCAAGGAATAATATTCTTCATTCATTATTGTTGCCCAATCTCGATGGTTTGGAGCTTATGTAAATGTTTTTGGGTCACAAATGTCTAAAGCTTGATCCAAAAGAGAGGAGGCCCATTGGAACCATGAACGAGTACAACGTCGATCTGTAGAATCGTCGGTAAAACCACTAACTACTTCACATGTTAAACGAACCCATTTGGGAATTTGTGGTGTTGGTGTGAGTTCATGTTCAATGAACTCATATGGAGGAATGTGAGCAGAAGAAGGTGGATTTTCATCCTCATAATCATCATTTGAAGAAGAAACTAAAATAGGAAGAGAAGGTGGCATAAATGCCTAAGATGGCTTGCAAGCTTATGAGGGCACAACCATCGAATTGGGCTCACAAATGAAGATATTTTCATCAAATTTAACATATATTCTAATCATTTTTTCATTGGAGTGAGGATAAAGAAGTCTATAACCTTTTACATATTCAAAATATCCAACAAAAAAACGCTCCTTACTTGTAGGCTATAAAGCTTTCCTTTTTTCATCAAAAATGTGAGCCTATGCTATACTACCAAAGGTATGGAAGTATATTACATTTTTCTTAATGTTATTCCATGATTCTTCCAGTGTTATATTGCTTACGACTTTGTAGGAGTGTGATTTACTATTTAATTTTCATAGTTGATTATTTTTTCTCAATAATGAAGCCTCAATCCCTTAGATCAAATCATACAATGGCCAATTTCCATTATGTATGATACTTTCTTTCAACAATGTCATTTTGTTGTGGTGTATATGGATAATATGTTGCATTTTAAATCCCTGTGCAGTGCAATAAGTTGTGAATTTATTGTTGACATATTCACCTCCATTATGCATTCTTAACCTTTGCAATTGATGTCCATACTTTTATTTTTTTACAAGGGCCTTGTAGTCTAATAACAAGTCAAAAGCTTCATTTTTAAGTTTTAAAAAATAACCCCAAGTGCATTTGGGGAAGTGATCAATTAAAGTTACAGAGTACTTGAGCCTAGAGAAGGAAGGAGAAGAAAGTGGACCAATAAGTCCCTGTGAACAAGCTGCAAAGGGGTTGAGGCTTTCCAGGAGGAATGTTTTTCAAAATTGTCCCAATGATGGTTTTCAAGAACACAACCAGCACAAACACCATCTCTACAATAAATGAGAGGAATACCAATCACCATATTTTTATTACATAGTTGTTGGAGTGAGCAACAAATTAGATGACCAAATTTCTCATGCTAAAGTTTGCACAAGTTATCACTATGAGAAGTAAACACTTAGGGAAAAGACGATGACCCAAATTCATAAAAATTATACAACTTGGTAATATCATAAACTATTTTAGTGGCAAGGACATGCTTAATATCTTTTAAATCATTAACTTGGTGAGGTGAAAACCATATTGTTTTACTTTCACTTGTATTATTGATCTAATGTATTGATAGAAGATTATAGGAAAGACTTGGAACACATAATACATCATTGAAATAACCATTATATACTTATATTATCCCATACCCTACAACAATAAGATATCCATCATCACCAACAAATATTTGTTTGGTGTTACAATCATGAAGAGCAGAAAAAAATGGATTTATTTTTTGGTTTTTAAACTCATGTAGTGATAATTTTTTAAAGAGCTTTCCGGATTATCCATAGTGCTAGAGAATGAGTGTCAACGTTTCAAATCCAAACGGGGATCCATCATCAGGATTCAAAGAAAGTCTTGATGATGGATCCCCATTATGATTCGAAACGTCGACACTCGTTCTCTAGCACTGTGGATAATCCGGAAAGCTCTTTAAAAAATGGATTTATTCTTAGCCATATAATAAGATACTCCAGAATTAATAAGTCGCCCATAAGAAGAATAAGTAGAGGTTGCATTAAAGGAGAAATTAGAAGAAAAATGTGCATGTTCATGACGAGAAGTGTTAGAAGAAGAATCAATATTGATTTTGTACTTCTCCATTGTTGCTTCCAAGGCCTCCATTTTGTTGATAAATCTAGGGAAAAGATATTAGATGATTTCTCTTATAATGATAAATGCTTGTGAGGAATTTTTACTTTAATTAATTAGGTTCTTCTTGTACATGATGATTATTATTTAATATTCTTCATCAAACAAATACCAAACCATAAATAAAAATGAGACAAAGGACATAAGATGCAGGTGACCAGTCAGGGCCAAAACCTCTCCAACCTTAGAGGAAAACCCACAAGAATTATTCTTCTTATAGAATATTCAATTGACGAATTCCAAGACCTATAACCTTGACCAAGAACCCTTCCAAGACCAATTCAACTCTTTTTCTTTGAATATTTTCTCCTTCCAGCAACTTAGACCTACTCAACAACTGCAACTTGTCCAAACACTACAACTTCGAATTTCCCAGAAACTACAACTTCAACTTGCCTAGAAAATGCAACTTTGACTTTCCTAGAAACTGAAACTTCGACTGCAATAGAAACTGCGAATTTGACTGCAACTTTGACTACAACTGCAACTTCGAATTGCCTAGAAACTACAACTTCTCTTCTTTGTTGGGGTATATTCTCTCTCATAGAGAACTCAGCTTCCAAAATCAGTTTTCTTGATGACCTAACTTCACTTCTGCAACTCGACTTCATTGCAGCAATATGTGCGCTAATTCCTTCACACATGTGGAGAGAAGTATCCTAAAAACAAATTTGAAATAGCTCGAATTTTACTCCTTCCTTTGTATTCCACTTCTTTGCACTTCTTCTTGTCTTTATGATCGAACTTGTGTGTGAATGTGAAGTGTCTCCAAATGATGTCGAGGTCTTATTTATCTAGGCTTCTCATAGGGTCTAATTGATCCTTTTAGGATGACTTGTCTACTTGTGTAGGTCGACCTGAACTTTGTGCGATTACGAGGTCTTCGAGGGTCTTTTGACTTGATTATGACTCAATATACTTTTCGTTACAATATGTGACATTCCCAAATGGGTCATTCATACATGACAATGACTCATATATTTTATAACAAACCTAGAAGCACTCAATGGGTGGTTTGACCTATAAAAATAAATTCTCTTGAGCATGAAACCCATGCCTCAAGACTTATAATAATAAATTTATTTTTCTCTTTTCATTAAATACATAAAAATCATGATTAAATGTGTCATTATGAAGACCTAACCTAGTGACATATTTCAACACTCCCTATTAACTAGGGAGGTATTCATAATCCATACAAGATACTTGGACTTTCTCAATATGAAGAATTCTCATAAGAAAAGTAGGATTGGTAACCCATCTATATAACATCATATCATCCAGCATTGTAACATAGCAATGCCTTGACTAACAACTCTATCTCTCCACAAGATAAAATCACAATGCCGATGATACCAATGATTTATAGGCACCCTCATCATTTTATCTCTTGGAAAATACCCCACCTGGGTTCACTCATAGTACGTTCCATCATGACTATTCTTATCTTGGATTCCCAATCCTCAAATAATATCGATCCTCTACGACTACTCTTGTATTGGATTCCCTATCACATTCTCAATAGTATCATATTCCATATGCTTACCTAATCCTCCATTTTATCTTCCCAAGTGAAGACAAGAATGAGGTGCCTATTTCTCCCTCTTAACTAGGGAGGATATTCCCATTCCAATGAAGGAATGTACCCATTCCTATAAAAGGAATGTACCCAAGCTCCCTCGCAATTAGGGACTTGACCAAGCTCCCTCTTGACCAGGGACTTGCTTATAGCAGCTCTCTAGGTGGAGTTCATGGGACAAACAGATGCTTATAGGACTCCTTCCTTTGATGTCATTAGTTTTCTTCTTTGATGTGGATCATGCATTCTTTTGGGACTTCGTATAGGGCATAAACCATTAATCACCTTCATTCATGAGTCATGTCATACTTCATTTCATTGGAAGGTGATCCATTAGTTCATATCTGACCTTCATTCATGCCTTTCTACCTTTTTCGTGTCATGTCTCCTTAAGTACCTTTCATCATATCACATGAGCATCAGTTGTAGAAGACATCTATAGTTATTCCCTTGGCAGCCCTACAATAGCCCATATAGATATTGTTCAAAAATTAGAAAAATGAATCATTAAATAAAGATTACCTTTGTGATGGTCTTTCATCATGACATCTTCCTATTTGTATCAACATCCTGCATACATATTGACACATCTCCAAAAGGTATATGATGTCAAGGGTCTCTTTATTTTTCAAACTTTATCAGAATCTTCATATTTTTCCCATGGAGATATCATAGTCTAATATTCTAGTCCTTGGATGTTGATTTCCTTCTCCATAGTTGCATTTTTATGATTTCTTCCTTTCTTTATTCACACATTTCCTCCCAGGAAGTTATGATCATAGCTCCTTCAACTTACTCAACCACCTCATATTTAATATGAGGACATATTATGTTGATTTCATCTAGTTAATGTGTGAACCATGCCTTAATGCATATTTTCACGGGAGGAGATCCTTTATTTTGATCATTCTCTTTAGGTAAAGCACTTATTCATGATATTCGCAACCATATGACATGACTCCATTTTATCAGGTACAAGCATGCATACCTCGTCTCTTTCTTTTGGTCATCTAGACTTCCTTTGGAAACTTCCTTGATTGAAATAACTTCAATCCCTTGACCCGCTTCACTTATGTTTACATCATGCCATCATCCCATGAATCCCATACAAGTTGTAATTCCCAATGAGATACTTTCTTCTTGCAGTACGTGAACCTTCCAATGAAGGTTTCAACGGAGGATATTGATCATCCTCACCCTGCAAATGCCTTGTTTGAATGATGTATGATGAGCTCTATACCAGACGACTTTCCTTTTTCCCATAATTACTACTTATGCTTCTAATGAGGTTACCAATAACTACATCCTTCTATAGGTGATAGCCATAGACTTCTACTTCAAATATCTTTCATGTTTATTTATGATGATGTCACGGGCTCTTGCTTTCAATAGTATGATTCTATAATGCATTCTCCTAATATGATGCATCCTTTCATGCTTCTAATGGTTCCTACCCTCATAGTTATACTTTACAACAAAAGATTGAAAAGAGCTAGGTGAGGAAGACCTATCTGAACAATACTAAATATCTTTTACTTCCTGCATCTTGAATTTCGTCTTTTCAACTTCTTCCACTTCTTCAATGATATGGGTGTCTTCCCCTTTTAGTTTTTTGTTGTCCTTACTGAGCTTAGGAGAGTCTCTCGTGAAGTTCCCATATTCTTGACATCCATAGCATTAGATATGATTGATCTTCTTCTTTTTCTGAGCACCAAACTTGCGAAATATACCTTTGCTTCTTGACATGAAAGAAAATGTTTGAACTTGCTTATCTAATCCTGTGTCACTTTTTTCCTTCAACCTGTTTTCCTCAATCTTGTATAGAGACCACAAATTATTGAATGGGATAGCTTTCTCCTCTTCATATGCCTTTGATACAAGGTTTCTTTTTTCATTTGTTAAAGCATTTAGAACAATGGTAATCATTTCTTTATTGGATATCATCTCTCCTAGATCTTGAAGTCAATTCCTTATTTGTGATGATTTAGTACATAGATATCCCTTCATCCTTTGACGCTTTCAACTTGTATTGTTTATATCTTAGTGATACGACTTGTCTTGTTGAGCTTTTAGAGAATAATTATGCTAGCTTATCATATATCTCTTTTTATGTCTCCAACTCTTCTACATATGGGATGATACAACCCTTTGAGCCCTTAGATCCTTTTTCATATATTTATATAGTGCTTTATCTTCAAATTGTTTTGAGACTTTTCCTTTGACATGATTAATAACTTCATTTTCCTTGAGGACTAGGTATATCCTCCTTTTCCATGCAAGGAAGTTCGATGACCCAACCAACGTGTTGATCTCCTTGACAAAAGAAGTCATTTTAATATATTTAGTTATATAGATAAAAAAAATACTTACTTTTCAAGTAAAGTTGAACTTCTTCAAATTGATGCCTTTGTTGATGATGATTGATGATGACTTCTTGATGATGCCTTGATGTCTTTGATGATGTCAACGCCTTTTATCTAGCTTCCCTTGGATGAGTAGTCTTCAAGATGATTTAGATCAAATTCTTTCCTTTATTGGGTAGAGATAGGGTATTTTTAGGTCTCCTTCCTTGAGATGATGTTTTGAGCGAGGATCCGAAGAATACTTTAACTATCAACTTCTTCTTTGGTTGATCTAGGGTTTTTGACACTTCCTTCAAGATAACGATGTAACCTTTATTTTCAAATTTCCTTATGGATGAGAGAGCCTTCTTGATTCTTTTATTCCCTTGGTATCATTATAGAACCTTGATAATTGAGAGCTTGAGTGCCTCTTGTTGAGATTCCCTTCCTTGACTTGTCACCTTAGCTCTGATACCATGTTGAGAAAAATAGGATATAGATATTAGATGATTTCTCTTATAATTATAAGTCCTTGTGAAGACTTTTTACTTTTATTAATTAGGTTCTTCTTGTAATTTATTATTATTATGTGATATTATTCATTAAACAGTTACCAAACCATAAAGATCAATGAGACAAAGGACAGAAGATGTAGGGGATCATCCAGGGCCAAAACCTCTCCAACCTAAGAGGAAAACCCACAAGAATTATTCTTCTTGTAGAATCTTCAATTGAAAAATGACAAGACCTAGACCCTTAACCAAGAACCCCTCCAAGACCAAGTCAATGCTTTATCTTTAAATAGTTTCTCCTTCCAGGAAATTTTACCTACTCAGCAATTTCAACTTCAGAAACTGTAACTGCAACTTTTCCAAACACTACAACTTCGACTTGCCCAAAAACTGCAATTTCAACTTGCCCAGAAACTACAACTTTGACTTGCCCAGAAACTACAACTTTGACTACAACAGAAATTGCAACTTTGAATACAATAGAAACTGCAACTTCGACTACAACAAAAACTACAACTGCAACTTCTCTTCTTCGCTTGGGTAGATTCTCTCTCCTAGAGAACTCGGCTTCCAAAATCACTTTTCTTGATGACCTAATTTCACTTCTACAACTCAGCTTCACTGCAGCAATATGTGCCCTAATTCCTTGCAACATGTGGGGAGAAGTATCCCAAGAACAAATCCAAAATAGATCGACTTTTACTCCTTTCTTTGTCTTCCACTTCTTCGTGTTTCTTCTTTTCCTTATGATCAAACTTGTGTGTGAATGTGAAGTGTCTCAAAATGATTTCGAGCTCTTATTTATATAGGCTTCTCATAGGGTCGAATTGCCCCTTTTAGGCCGACTTGTCCACTTGTGTAGGCCTACTTGAACTTTGTGCCATGATGAGGTCAGTAATGGTCTTTTGACTTGATTGTTACTCAATATATTTTTATTTACAATATGTAACATGCCCAAATGGGTCATTCATACATGAAAATGACTCAAATACTTTATAACAAATCTAGAAAAAATCAACGGGTGATTTGACCTATAAATATAAATTCTCTTGAGCATGAAACCCATGGCTCAATCTTTACAATAATAAATTTACTTTTCTCTTTTCATGAAATACATAAAATTCATGATTTCATTTTTCATTATGAAGACTGAACCTAGTTACATATTTCAACACATTTTTTTAAAACATTTAGACTCTATATGTCCATCCTTCCCACAGTAGTTGCAATGTGTATCAGTCTTCTTAATCTTTGGTTTTGGTCATTTGTTACCATCAGGAGTATAGGTTGGCTGAGAGGGTTTGGAACCCTTATTTTTATTATTGTTACGAGGATGTTTCTTATTTGGAAGTTTGGTTTTATCTTTTAGTTAGGCCACTAATTCCTTGTTATATGTATGTGTAGTGCTAATCGCTCGAATATGCAAGAGCTTGTCTTGTTCTCTGATCAAAGAGTCACAAAAATATTCAAGAGAACCCATTTGATAGGAAGCCCCTAAAACTTCTCTTGTGGCATAAAATGTAGATAAAAAATAGAATATGTAGAACCAATCTTTGAAAGAATAATATATATTTGACTTTCCTCATATAGATAAACTTGATAGTCTTTAAGAAAATATCATTTACACTTAGATAAGTTATCTTCAATGCATGAGAAAGCATGACTTAAAGTCGTGATCTAATTTTCAATTTCATGAGATCTAATAATATGAGGTTCACTAAATATCTTTTCAACTTTTCTCAGACTTCATTCAGATCATCAAATTTTCAGTATGAAATTGTGGACTAGGAGAAATGGAAATTCCAATTAATCCACATCTTGCATTATTCATATTATCCCATTTGGTTCTCTCATCATCATCAATGTGGGGGGGCAATTTTGTCCCAAGGTAATCCGGTATAATCCTTTACTTATTAGTACATCCTCCATGTTGGATTTCCATGAGAAGTAGTTGGTACTAGTAAGAAAAATTCATTTGGAGCGGCCATAGTTAAATATGCAGATAATATGGTTTCAAAAGCGAAAACTAATTGTATGGATGCACAACGCTCGAAAAAAATAGGTCATTTGAAAAAAAGGGGCACTGAAAATGGACTTTGAATGTGAAAGTTATGCCCATTAAAAAAAATGCATAGGAAGTAGAAGTTGGCCCACATGATGATGAATGTTGATAAAACAAATTAAAAACAAATATTCTCCGTTGCTAGTTTTTCATGTAAGCTTACTTTTACAAATAAATTACTTTATGAAATGACTCACTTTTATAAAACAAGTGAGAATCACTTTTACGTTGAAGTTACATTATAAATGAGAGTTGCATGAAAAAAATAACTTAAAAATATAAAGTTATTTTTTATAGTGATCCAATTTTATATGATAAGTGAAATATACTTAATTTTTGAAATAAATTAAGTTAGCATAAACATTTTCAAAACTAACGAAAATAAATAAAATAAAATAAATAAATAAATAATAAAAAATAAAATTAAATTAAAAAATAATAATAATAATAATAATAAAATAAAAATAAATAAAAAAATTTGAACTCAAGACTTCTTACTATATAAAGACACTTTTAACCTAGTGAGCTAGTGCAATGGAAATAACAATAGTATTGAAGGAGGGTGGGGGTGTTAGTGGTGGTGGTGGTGTTGTTGGTGTTGATGATTGTTTTAAGTATTTCAAACTTTAACAAATAAATCTCCTTAAATTTCATTATTCAAACGAGATAATGAGACAATGTGCTCATAATTTACAACTAAAGGTTTTTATATATATTTGTGCCTACTTGTGTATTATGTGATGCGGAAATTGAAAAAGAAAATTTATATCAACAAGTAAAATAAGAGTATATACATGAAAAATATATCATTTCTAGTTGAAACATGATCAACAATCAGGAAAAGAAACTAAAAATGTAAATCAAATTTAAATGAAGGAGTGAGCTAATCATAATTTTTACTTTGAGGCCCCAGATTCTTTAGAACACAAGTTGCAACAAATGAAAAAATATAAAGATAAACTATTGAAAAATAAATAAAAAAACTAAGATATGTGAAGAAATAAAGTTATGATAAATAATGGATTATTTTAATAATTCCATAAACAATACAACCAAATCCTGAAAGTCAAGCTTTTGTGAAATCTTATGATCAGTCTTATCACAAACTGTTGCAATGCAAAAACTAATCATACACAGTAGATTGGGAATAAGCCAGAATGACAACAACAACAAAAAATCCTCCATGCAGGTGTGAATATTGGCAGCTTTCTTTCTACAAAATGGATAGTTGTTAGCATTGGTAAGAGATAACCAGTACTTCAAACAGTAGTAAATAAATCATAAAGACACAAGATACATGAATATTTCCTTGGAAATATTGATGGAGTCACCTAGTTTGTCGCCCCTTGGTGAAACAAGACTGTTATCACCATCAGGATTAGCATCTAACTTGTAAGATATTAAAATAGGAAAAAATGACAAACATAAATTTTATAGCATACGTCTCTTCACAGTTCTCTCCCCTGCCTTCATAGATCCTTCCTCATTTTAAAGGGTTCCAAATCAGTTTGGTAAATTATCATGTTTTAAAGATTGTGTTTTAGTTGTATTTCTAATCTAATCGATTATAAAATAGGAGGAGGGATGTTCTAAAGGAAATGGTTAATAAAACTAATTCATGAAAAAAAAATCAATTGAAGGTTTTTTAGTCTAGTAGGTGGGACCCCCTTCCTTATTCGAATGGGTTTTATAAACTTTGTCTTCATATATATATATATATATATATATATATATATATATATATATATATATATATATATATATATATATATATATATATATATATAAGAGATTGCATAATCACATTGATTCGCATAATATAACTCCAAATTGAAATTATTAATAATAAAACATATCATATCAAAAAGCATATTCATCCATAGATAACCAAAACATGTGCCACATAACCAAAACCCTTTTCACATAATATTATCACAAAGAAAACCAAATCCTTGTGACTTCCATTATCTCCTTGTCTCAATTTTTGTAACTCATGCATATCAGATGTGTCATATTATAATAAACCGGAATTTTGTATATAAACAAAGCTTCATAATCATGAATTATCCTCTCCAAACAGAGCCCATGCCAAAAATGAATCATCATAAATATCTACATATAAGTGCATTGTAAATCATTGAGTAAAAAATGAAGCGCCATCATCATGAATAAATATGTCAACGGAGAAGTATGAAAAGTACCGAAAAACGTACCAAAATCTTGTTGTGAACACCATAAATTAATGTCCATGCATGTGATATGGAGCGGATTTTTCTTGTTTTTCTTCCTGGCAAGGATGAGATGTAACTGAATGTGATGATAAGAGAGCACAACCTGTGTTTTTGGCTTTGGTCACTGACAACAAGCTAAGGGTTGACTGCTTGTTTGGATGACTAACCAATAGGACCAACAAGTACAATAACTTACTTGGAGGTATGATGAGCAGAGTGAGGGTGTTGACTGGTAGGAGTAGAAGGTTGTGGTGTTGGATGAGAGGAATGGACTATGCATGAAGTAGAAGATTTAAAACGAGAAAAATGTGCCTTGGGAGGAGAAGGTAATGAGATTGTGGGCCAACCTTGGACTGAACAAAGTGGTTGTGAAGGGATGGCATCCCAATCATCAATATTTGTGATGTAAATGGGAGAATAAGCATTTGCAAGGATAGGAACACCGATACTAGTTTGATGTTGAATAGGGGAATGTTGTGGTTGAGGCTATAGTACAAGTTGAGGCTCTGGCTGAGCCAACATATTGACCACACCAGTGCAGAGTAGTTACCTTAATTCCTGAGAATCAAAATCAAAATGGATCGAGACTCTCGATCTTCTATCTCTTCTCTCATCCAAATGTTGATCGCTATTTCTTATTCCCTCTCCTTTTCCCCTTACTCTATTTGTATTATAAAAAAACTTATGCTGCAAAAAATTCATTGAATTATTTGTAGGTAATGAAAGATATGGTATCAATCATCAACAAATGAACAAAATTCAAAGTTTTCATCATCACAATAGGAAATAAAAATTAATAGGGAAAATGGAATAGCATTGTTGTATATGTTAACAACCCCTTGTCGTCCCAAAAAGACTAATAAATATTGACTTAAACGTCATTGATAGAAAACCATGTCTCATATTGAACATAGATATATTCAAAATACATTTATAAAGGAAGAAAAATGGTTGATAAATGAACTTTTTTGTTTGAATGAATTGTATAAGACAATAAAGATGAGTATAGTATTTCAAGACAAGTCATGATTGTATATAGTGAAAAACATGCATTGTTAGAAAGTGTAGCAAGAAAGGCTCAATTTGACTTTAGCCTTAGTGAAATTGAGTAAATCGAATTTCCACACCAACAGGATAACTCGAAGGTAGTTAACTAGTGTGACATGGCTCTTGTCACTCAGTTAGATCAACAAATTAGGGTTAGTGGGCTTGGAGTTAAGTCATGCATGTGTTGATTGCTAAATTTTAGCAATCTAGTTCAATTATTTTCAGTTGTACTCAATTAACTGACCTCTAACCATTAATAGAGTCAATTGAAGGTTATTTGAGCAATGATACAACGGTCTAACGCAGAGATATGTCATTTAAATTATCAATCAACCCAAAATATCCTAGACATGCATGGAATTTTAATTTCGCAACTGGAGTGGAGGAGACAAAGGCTAGTGTAACATTAATTGTATACCAGTTGAGTGTACAGTTGTTGCATGCAGCTAGCAGATAAAATCCTTGGGAATTTCACAAGGAAATAGGGACTTCCCTATTGTTTATGAGCTCGAACTAGCTCAGAATTATGCAAGGAAATAGTGGGTTGGAGGAGGCAAAAATTGGATAAGTGTTAGCGAGAGGTTCTCATTTAGCAGAGAGAACATTTTTTCTTTTACAGGTGGTCCTCAGAGCTGGAGCATGTAATTGTAATAGTTTCTCTATTAAATTTATTAATGGAAATAAGATTGAGGGGATATTTCCCAGTTGAGTTCCCCTAGAAATCATTGTGTACTTGTGGTTTTGCTTGTTGCATGTCTATGCATGTTCTTCTAAATTGTGATTTTTATTCCGCGGGTTAGTAGAGTAGAATTTGTGTCTCCTTATTTCAGTTTTATTTCTTGAGAAATTGAAATTTCTATCAAATTTATACATGGAATCAGAGCCCTAAAATCACATTATAACCATTATTTCGAATTTGTCCCTTAGGAATTTTGAATTTGCAGCTTCAGTGTAGCATTTTTTCTTCATATTCGGGAGAATGTATTTCAACAGACAAAGATTGGAGTATTCCTTGGAGGGTAGCTCGAATTTCATAACCTAGAAGGACCGAATGGAAGCAGTGGTTGATGATAACGGGGTGCTAGAATGTGTTAAAACTGACATTGTGAAAACCCAACAACATGATGTACAACAATTATCCCAATGGAAGAACTTATGTTGCAAAGGCCAGGAGAATTTTCTGGAAAGTGTGAGATATCGTGTGGTCTCAAATCTACATGGAAAAGAAACACCATATGCTATGTGGAAGACACCTAGGCTATTCGAAAATAGCAGTGAAAATATAAATTAGAGTTGAAAGAAAAACTTCGAAACATTAGGATGCAAAAAAATGATACCATTCCATAATATCTCTCCAGATTCACTCAAGTCTGAGATGAGCTTGGAGGGGTTACGGAGAATGTTCCATAAGGGGATTTGGTGAGCCTATCTCTTTTAGGCCTTCCAAAATCCTAGCATAGCTACCAAGACTTTGTGAATGGAAGGGAAGAATTACCAAATTGGGAAAGGTTGTGGTCTGATTTGGTTCAAGAAATATCAAGAGAAATACCAAAGATGGAGTTTCATCCACAGTAGAGGATGAAAAAAAATTCCTTGGTTGGGAAGGGGAAGAAGGGAAAAGGAAAGAAGACCCAAAGAAAGCCTGAATCCAGCCAAAATAATGGCAAGAATAAATACTTGAGTAAGATAAAAAAAAATTCCACTTCCATGAATACGGGAATTATGCAACAAAATTTCCGCAAAATAATTCTAACAAGAAGCCTTTAGGAGGAGAAAGAGATGAAGCACTAGCTTCAGAATTCAAATTACAATTCGCCCTAATAACATGCATGGCTAAAACTGTCATGGGGAGTGTGTGTTACCTTGATTTCGGTGCCTCGTTCCATATGACAGGGTGCAAGGAATTTTTCAGTAGCCTAGAGGAGAAGGATCGCCATATGCATATTGAATTGGGGGATGTCTGGAGTCACAATTCTACAGAATTTGGTATTGTCGCCTTTGAGAGGGAGAAAGCCTCCCCTCTTCACCCCAAAGATGTTATGTTTGTACCTGGGCTAAAGAATAACCTAATCTTTGTAGCAGTATTGGAGTATAGAGGCTATGATTTTATTTTCAGTAAAGGGAAAGCCTTTCTGAGACACATAGCTACCAGGCAAGTGAAGCAGATTAGAGTTCGAGTGAAGAACCTTTAAAAACTTGAGGTGGGAGATTGCATTGCACCGAGAAGTAAGGAAAAATAAGTGCAGAGTCGAGATGTTGGAGAACTCTATCATAGGAGGTTAGGTCATCTACACCATGGTGCCTTAAAAATCATGCAACAAATTACCATCGGTCTCCCTAAAGGCTCCCTTTACCAACAGGGTGTCTACAAGAGTTGCATATTGGGTAAATATGTCAAATCCACCTTCCATGGCTGAGACAGCAAAGCAGATGAAATTTGGAGTGAGCCCACTCTGATGTTTGTGGACCCTTCTCTATAGCCTCCCCTACAAAACATAAGTACTATGTAATTTTTATTGATGATTTCTCTAGAAAATTTTGGATTTTCTTCATGAGGAAAAAGGATGAAGTGTTTTCCAAAATTGTAGAATTTAAGGCACTATTTGAGAAGGAGACTAGGAAGAAGGTGAAGGCTCTCAGGAGCGAAAACTAAGGTGAATTTGTTTCAAATTCCTTCAAGGATTTATGTGTCAAAGAGGGTATTCAAAGGGAACTGATAGCACCCCATAACCCACAACTCAATGGGTTAGCTAAGAGGAAGAACATGAGCATAGTTGGAGATGCAATCGTTATGCTACATGATCATGGGTTACCATTGCATCTATGGGTAGAAGCATGTAACACAATAGTTTACTTACAGGATTGGAGTCCTCATAGAATACATGGTATGATCACATTGGAGGAATCCTTATTTGGGAGAACGCGTGATGTGTCTCATCTCAGAATTTTTGGAGCTTCAGTTTATTTTCATTTATCCCAGGATTCGAGGAAGAAAATTGAGCCTACAACAGAGTTGGGAGTTTTTGTAGTATACACCAAAACTCCACATAATTACAGGGTGTATTTACATTCACTAAGGATGACAGTGGTGAGTAGAGATGTCAAGTTTGATGAGGAGAAGGCTATGAGATGTGTTATGCGCAATTTACGATTGTAGACAAAATTTTCTTCCCTAGACCTAGTGGACTGGTCTAGAACAACAAAAAGCAAAGAATATAAAGGTTCCCTTAGATAAATTGAAGAATGGAAAGAAAATTTCTTGGAATTTTTCTCAATATTTTCTCTCCTCTCAGTTTGTAAGCTCCAATCGTAGCTCTGATCACTATAATTAGAATTTTCACATACAATCATAATAAGCTAAAGATCTACGACATCTATGTAGCATTATCCAAGTACTCTATTCAATGGATTAGTAAAGCATTGAAACATATGAATGTAAACATAACATAACATATATAGGAAAATGGTATACTCTTTGTATTAATATGAATAGGAGAGAGTTTACAACCAAAAATAATAGTTGTTATTGTAGATATCTCCCCATGTTGACTTGTCCTTCCTTGTCACAAAGTACACTTCAATGTCACCCTAATGCATGAAGATGATGACTCTCTTAGATTCAAGGTAGCATCATGAGGGCGTGATCAGTCTCCAAAATCCAACCCTGATGTTGTAGATGGTTGTAGATTTATAAGCGAGGGATAGTAGTTTAGGAATTCTTACCCATTTAAAAACATAGGCTTGAGATCCACTCTTGATGGGAAGATGATCTCAAGGGATAAGAGGTGAAATCTCAAAGGTATGATCATATATGACTCGAAGTTCTAATCCAAGGAAAATGGTTGAAACAACTCCTGGAAGCTTCTGGAAGAGGAAGCTTCGTGATTATTTTTATTTCATAAATTTATAGAATCAACGCACAACAACAAGGGAAAAATTGTTGTTAATTAGTGTAGGTGAATAATGGAGTAACCTATTGTTGAACGCAAGTCCCTAAGGGCTAGGGTGTGTTGGGCCTAAAAAGCATTTATTTGAAGCAGTCGGACCCAGAAACAGAGGGATTTTGAATATTCATGCTTAGGGCTTTGTGTAGGGATAATGACAAGGTTTTCACGTATTTTGATTCATCCGGTTTGTAGGCCTGTTGACCATATGCGACAAAAATGGACTATAACAAGATGTTCTTTGGAACGAGAGCTGAGTATCCCACCAGATCTGGAGCTTCTATATCCAAAGGAGGAGCCTTGGGATGAGCTTTAGGAAGTTGTGGAGCAGCCACAAATGGAGGAGCAAAGAGGAGGACGTGTGGAGACACCCACTCAAACAGAAACATATAGAGAATGAAGGAAGAGAATCAGAGAAGCTGATAGATTGTTGCAGGGTTTTAGGGGGAATGTGGGATCCCCTACATCAGTACGTAGGCAAGGGAGGTCACCTGAGAGGTACACTGGTTACATGGCTTTCATGACAGAGCTCGTTGAGTCAGGGCCTTCTTCATTTGAGGAAGTATTTTCTCAACTTGTTTGGGTTGATGCCATGGTGGAAGAATATGAATCCATCTTGAATAACAGTGTATGGGAAGTGGTTTTGAGACCAGAAGGGAAATCAGTTATTGGTTCCATATGGATCTACAAAGTGAAGCATGCAACTAATGGGAGCATCGAGAAGTACAAGGCCATATTTGTGGCCAAAGGATTTTCTCAGGTAGATGGAATTGATATGAGGAAACATTTTCCCTTGTGGTGAGGTATTCCTCCATTAGATAAATTATTGCATTAGTTGAACAAATGGGGTTGAAGATCCACTAGATGGATGTGAAGACCACCTTTCTCAATGGTGTTATTCAGGAGGAAATTTACATAGATAATCAAGAAGTATTTGAGACATATGATCGGGAGCCACATGTGTGCATACTTAGGAGAGAATTGTATGGTCTCAAACAGGCGCCCCAATAAGGTGCACTTATATCGACAATTATCTCAGTGGATTGGGCTTCACCAAAAGTGAAGCAAATGCCAACCTCTATCACATTATGGTATATGGTAATTTGCGTATTCTTGCTTTTTATGTTGATGATTTAATATTGATAGGTGTTGAGCAGTTGATTCGTTCTTGCAAAGAGGATCTTGCACGGGAATTTGAGATGAAATACATGGGCTTAATGCATTGCTTCCTCGAGCTAGAAGTATGGCAAGGTCATGGTGAATTATTTGTGTCTACCTCTGAAATACTTAAAATATTTCACATGGAAACTTGTTAGCCTATATAAACACCTCTATCTACAAACTGGAGGAAGGAGAATTCCACTTCAGGTGAAGAGGTTGATGCTACCATTTATAGGCAGCTTGTGGGGTCTTTGATGTATCTTGTGAACATAAGACCCAACATGTGCTATGTTGTAAGCCAGCTTAGTGAAACTATGGTAAGGCCTACCAATTTTTATTGGAAGGCAAAAAATCATGTGTTACGGTACCTCAAAGGCACTACCGAGTATGGATTATGGTATAGGAGGAGAGCGGAAGTGAAGCTCAAAGGTTCAACCAATGCAGATTGGGAAAGGAGTCCATTAGACAGGAAAAATACTTCAAGTGCTATATTCATTGTTGGGTCTGTAGTTATTTCCTAGTACAACGGGAAGTAGAGTTCTATGGCGCTCAACTCAACAAAGGTTGAATACATGGGTGCAAGTCAAGCAGCATGTGAGGTCGTATGGATGAGGAAAATACTTGTGCATATTTTCAGTCAGGATATGGATCGGACAATGATATATTATGATAATCAGAGTTTCATTAAGCTCTCTGAGAATCTGGTATTTCATTACAGGTCCAAGCACATTGATATATGGTATCATCATTTGCGTATTGTGTGCACAGGAGAATTATGTTGCTACAGTGCATTCCAACTGAGGAGCAAGATGTTGACATCTTGACAAAGGAATTGTCAAGAGGTAAATTTGAATTCCATATGTGCAGGATAGGGGTGGTGAAAAATCGCTTTCTTGCTAAGAGGGAGTGTTATAAAGTGTAGCAAGAAAGGCTAAACTTGACTTTAGCCTTAGTCAAATTGAGTAAATCAAATTTACACATCAGCATGACAGCTTAGAGGCAGTTGACTAGTCTGACATAGCTCTTTTGATCTGTGTTGGATCATTATATTTTTTTTCATCCATATCGGTGCATTTGGAGAGGAAAAAGTGGAGGAATCAACTCATGGGACCGTTTTTACCAACACGACCTAGTTTGGAAAAATGGGGTCTGAAACCTTCTAGGAGAATTTTGAGGCATCAAACAATTTTTTTATTGGGAGGGGGGGGGGGGGTGTAAAAAAAAATTTCTACATTCCGCCACCATTTTTTTCTATTCTACACACATATATGTTTCCAATGAGGCAATAAGCGTGTCAATTGAAGTCTGTATGCAAAAGTTATGCCACTCAGAAGGTGACCTTCATGTTTTCACACCTATAGTTCGGGAGGATGCCGCCTCAGCCCCCATGATTCATGGAAAAGGGGCTAGCCATGTGATTATTATGTAAAATACTCTAGAAGAGTCTAGATTTTAACTCTAGTTAAGAGTGTATGTAGTCAAAATTAACCACTAATAGGCTATCAGGTTGTGCTATAATTAGGCCACTAGCAGGAAGAGGCATTCCATTCTTTTGAGAAAATTTTGTTCCATAATTCAGAAAAGATAGCCAGGAGAGATAGGAGGTAGAGAACATAGAGAGGATTTGTTCACTATAGCAGCCCACGGGACACAGGAATTACTTCTTTGTACCTGTATCCATATTTCCATACAGAGAAAGAGAGCAAAGTGACCTCTCCTTCCAACTAGGTTTTCTCCCTAAAGGGTTTCAGAGAGAGCATATCTTGTGTCTTATGTGTGTGTGTGAGCTTGTTTTTTCATTCTCTACTTTTTTGCAAAATTTTCATTCGCATGCATGCGCTAATCACGATTAAATCTACAAATCTAGAATTTGAATAAAATTTTAATAGTGTAAAATTTATGTATTTTAATATATTATTATCAGATCTGTTGTGGCGAATTGTCCAGTGGAATATCCATGGAAGTTTATGGATCATTTGGTATCAAGCAAGCTTCTTTGGGTATATTTTGGATATTGCAGAGATCTAGATTGGCAGGGCTGAAAATCGTAAAACCTTATTCATGGGTGATGAATCTATAATAAACCTCGTGATCCTACAGAGGTGAGGTTAACCTCGCTGGAAAAACAAGTCACAGATATCAACCACAATGTAATCCTCCTCATGGGTGCCTCGAATAGAAATTTGGTGATATCTGGAGAAGAAGGGGGTTTGAATGTAGAGGACAACTCAAAACAAGGATTAGAAGATTGGAGAGAAACGAAGAACTAGTCAAAGAAAGGACCTGAAAAACATCAACCCAATTCGAGTGTTGTGAACCAATCAAATTTCATATTGAAAATGGAATAAAAAGTTGATATCAAGCCCTACCATGGTTATATTGATGCTCTAAAGCTGAAAAATTGGTTGCAGCAACTAGAATTTTATTTAAATGTCCATCCGATCGAGGAAGGGAAAAATATCTCATTCACATGGTTGAAATTAGAGGGTCATGCAGTGACTTGGTGGGAGAGCCACATGGAAACCATGAGGTTTGAGGGAGAACCTCATTGAGTCAAAGTTTTATCCAATTGGATAGGTAGAGGACCAGTGGATCGAGTGGCATTACTTCAGGAAAAAGTTGAGCCAAAGCATGTAGGAGTATACCACAGAATTCATGAAGATGGCTATAATGTTGGGTATCTCTCCAAAGAACCCAGATGTACTCCTAAATTATTTGGGGGGTCTACACCGCCATCTACATGAGAAAATGATGTTGTTCAAGCCCAAATCATTAGATGAGGCTTATGTACAGGCACAATACCTAGAGAAAATAGGCATGAAGAGATTGCAATCAAGTGGATCGAAGCAGAAGGAGAAACAAGACGCTTCTAAGGAGAGGAAGAAGAAGAAAAAAGGGGGAAAAGATAAGAAGGTGGCAGCCATAACATACCAATGCAAAGATCCTAGCAACCACTGCAACATTGATGGCCATACAGAGGAAAAATTTTGGAAGTTGCATCTAGAGCTAAACCTGAAGTACAAGAATAAGGATAATTAGAAGATGAATCTCATGGCTATAAATTCGACCAACCAAGTTGAAAGTAGCTCAGACGTGGATGAGAATATCATTTATAAATCAATGCAGAAGGAGGTGAATCTGAGTAGCCTTCAGCAACAGGAAGAGAAATAAATGACTAAACTCTTCAAATACAGGTCAAGAAGACAAATATTGATGCTTTGTTTGACTCAGGATTGCAGGTGAATCTCATTGCAGCAAATTTGGCCAATAATTTTGGGTTGTACATTCATGATCATCTAAAACCATATCCATTTGTATGGGTAAATAAGGATGTAGATTTGAAGGTAACATAGTTACAGTGTAAAATTAGATTTGTTATTAGTGTTGATTTTATTAATGAAGTAGATCTAGAGGTGGTTCCCCTTGATGTATGTGGCATCGTTTTTGGGAGTCCATACATGTACATGCATGATGCAATATTCATGAGGAGAGCCAACCAATACCATCTAGTCAAGGATGGAAAATTGTTCATCATTAACGCGCATAAAGGCGAGTCAAAAATTTCACTAGTAAGTGCCAACCAAGCTAAGAAATTGATTAGTTATAGAAAGAAGTATTTTTTATTATTTTTAAGAGAAATTCAGTCTACAGAGGATTCAATAAGAGGAAATGAATACTTGGATGGGTGTACTAAGAAACAAAAACAACAATTGGAGGATTTGTTATAGGCTTACAGGGATGTTTTCAGAGAGTGTTGTGTAACCAGCTCCAAAAATAGAAGAAAAGAGATATGGACGCCTTAGAAATAAGCCACTTCAAGGGGGAAACCTCCAATACATTACATAAATTAAAAATTCTTGGATGATTCAAATGAACAAAACCTCCTTCTATATATAGGAGTCCATGGGGCCACAATATAATCCTAGTGGGGCCACACTGTAATCCTAGCCGACCTAACAATAATAATGTAAGGGCACAATAATAAAAATATGAGGGTTATAGTGGTACAATAATAACAATAAGGGGGGCTACACTATTAATATAGGGACTTAACATGCCCCTCTCCTTCAAACAAGTGTTGTCCTCAACGCTTGATTATTTCTTGATGCTTCTGTATAAAATTCTCATCCTCCCATGTGAGATATTCTACAGGAAAGTTCTTCCACTTGCTGAGATACTCTGAAATTGATCGTACTTTTCGAGTTCTTGTTTCTATGACTGCTTCATAACTTCTTTCGATGTGATGTTGATCTTCCTGTTGTTTCATTAGATTTTGCACCAAAGTTGGGTTATCCTTTGAGAGTTGGAGAACTTGTTGTTGATGCTTGATGTGATCTTCCATTAATTTATCATCCATATTTTCTATTATTTGATCCTTCAAACCATCCAAATTAGCCTCCATTTCTGCTTTTAAACCATCTATGTCATCTTTCGTTGCTCTTCGTAAGATCGAAATTTGTTGCACTTGGTACCATAATTTTGATATCTCATACTGCAATTCTTCCTCTTCATGTGTCATAGTAGAGATTTCTGAGGGCATAATGGGTGTTGAATTCTTTTTAGGAGGCATCTCAAAACCCAATACTGAAATATATGCTCAATAGGCCCTTGGAATCACTTCAAACTGATTTTTCAAACAAGATTTATGCAATTCGAAAAAACAAATAAACACCTTTTACTTGCTTTTGAAGAGCTCGATATTGAAATTTTATTATATCTGTTACTGCAGCACTTAAATATCTGAATTTCAACACTAAAGTATCCCTATTAATTCTCTTTTGAATGCCACAGGTCTGACCTGATTTGGATTCTCCAAGACAAAGTTGTCTCCAATCTCCCACAATGACCTAATTATGGATTGGTTCAGTAGAGCGAACTTGTACGACTTGCCACGTGTCACTGTTTCATCCTTTGTCTCTGAAATTGATATCCAAGAAACTACAGTCCGTGTACTTGTGAACACTTTTTACGGCACTCAAATCCACTGCTTGAACCTTCTAATTTTCCCTTAAAGATGATGTGATGGATTTGAGTATAATTCGAAGGTTCAAGCACCAAAACACTTTTTACGGCACTCAAATCCTTAAAGATTCGTTTGTTATTGTCTATCGAGATTATATATTGGTATATAGTGCTACCAGGGAGGAGCATATTTCACATTTGACGCATGTGTTAGACACATTGAAGAACCACCAGCTGCTAGAAAATCTCAAGAAGTGTGAGTTTTTACAGAAGTCTTTGGTGTATTTGGGGTATGTGATCGGTGGAGGATAGCTAAAGATAGATCCTTCCAAGATGGAGGCCATCATGAAATGATTGATTCCTACTAATTTTTCTGAGGTTGGGAGTTTCATTGGGGAAACATAGTACCTGAGATAATTCATAGCCTCGTGTTTAGTCAATTTAATATCTTAAATTGCTATCATAAATTATCGACTGGAGTTAGTAATCTTGTGAAGTGTAGGTGCACTATATACACTAGAAGCCTATCTTTCTTACTTCGTTGTGTAGATTTTATATGTTGTTTTGGGGGGTTTTATGTTTTATCTTAAATGTTTGAATGAAATAGGAATGAACTAAGAACTGGTCTAAGAAATGAAATCTAAAGTTAATTATCAAAGCCTATGATGAGAATTCTATTTTGAAAAAGATGAACAATTGATTTTAAAAGAACTAGAAAAGAAACTTCAATATTTTTATATTTTTTAGAGATTTTATATGAATGAAATCTAAAAGCAAGAAAGTAACTGAATCTAGAAGAATTTTAATGCTTGAAAAATAAACTTAAGAAGGAAGAAAAGGAAATGTTAATATTATTATAAGAAGGAAATTTATCTATAAATTACTCTAAAGAAAATGTTCTAATAACTAGAAGATGAAAGTTACAAGAAGGAAGAAAAGGAAATGTAAATTTAAGAAATAAAAATGATCTAAAAAAAATCTATATAGCATAAAAGAAATTATCTTAAATTATCAATCTTAACTATGTTAGACTATTAAATGTCGGCATTTATATTTTAAAATGTCTATCTAAACTACTTTTAAACCTATTTGATTAAAGAATGGAAATATCTACTTAAATCTCCTCTAAATCTGAACAAAGCATCAATCCAAACTATAATTAAGTTTTATCAAGATATGTATCGAGACATTCACTTTATTTATTAGATGAAAACTATCTAAATTAATTCTATGAAAACAGAGCATTCAACTAACTCTAATTCTATTCACTATTGAAACAAATAATTTTGTTCTAATGTCTATGAAATGGAAGTATTAAACCTATCAATATCTAATCTAAATGACTATGATGTGTAAATCGAAAGGTTGATTGAAATAAAGAAGGAAAACATAGTATTCTTCCTACTATGCGAAGGTAAAATGCTTGTCTGATCTAAGATATATGATTATTGTGTGAACAAATGCAAAACAAAGATTCATTCAATATGTTAACAAGATTATAATATCAATATATTTCAGGAAATTGAAATAATTGGAGCATTCAACTGTGCGAAAGACACAATATTCATCTTATGAAAAAACAACATTTAATCTTATGAAAAACTTAGCAATTAATCTATGCGGTAATGAAATATTAAACTAGAAAACAAAAGAAAATTAAGCTACGAAACCTTTTCCAGTGCAGTGGCCCACTGCAATAGAAAAACTTAAAGAATCACTTGTGATTATTTACGCATCAATGGTCTTAAACAAGCCTTCTCCATGCATTAATAAAAACAAAGTTTCGTTGTGTAGCAGTATTACAAAAATTAAACCTATCTCTAGTTCAAAAGAACTCAATATTTAAAGGACAGTGATCCTAAAATGGGATCCTTAAAGGGCTACCACTAGGTCAAGGGAAAGAATGGAGCAATAGCCCCCTGTCATCTCGGCTAAGGCTCCCTTCTCTTTATGGACTTTCACCAATGGAAGGACACCCATTATAATAAGCATCATGAAATTGAATGGATAAATGATAAGATCAAAGGTGATCCTAAAAGCCTATTCACAAGAGAGGCTCATATATATGGTTTGCTTTCTTTGAAAGCAAGATGAAAGGCTCTTTAGGAAATTTTGAGAGGAATTTTAGGAGAAAGGGTTTGAGCATATGACTTTTCAAGAAGATTCTTAGCTCCTAAAATCCTTGTGGAAACTTGGCTTCCAAGTGGTCTTTTTTAAATTGGCTTCAATAAGTTGTGGAACCACACAGGACCAAGTGGACCTGACTTTAGGTCAACAAAATGGGGTTGAGAAACTAATGATGTGCTTGACCTAATCAGGGAGGAGAAAGGGATCAAGGAAGGAATTTTCAATTAAAGGTAATGCAATGATCCCATTGAGGTTTCTAGCCAAGGGAAACCTAAGGCAAGGAACAGTCCCTGAGTTAAGGCTTACAATATCTTGAGATCCCATTGTCATATTTTCTTGAAATTTGTTGAGATTCAACAAGATGATGAGCTTAGTGAAAAGTAAGCACCTTCACTAAGTGGGGCCCGCATGCTATTTTTAGGTGTGTGTATATTTTTAGACATGGTGAGCATATTCTATAAGTTGCAGGATGGTATTTGTAGATGGTTGGTCAAATGTGAAAAATAGATGAAATTCTATTTTTAGAATATTGGGCGAAGTCTATTTACAGATCTTCAATCTAAAAATAGATGCATGTCGATTATTATTAGCCCTTAATAATAATCCGACAATAAATGTCAACTTATTCTCTTGGAGCACTTTATTTCAGTGAACAGATTTGGATAATCAGTGGACTGAAGGAATTACACAATTCATAGGGTGGTTGGTGACTCATGTATGGAGGACTCAGTTAGAACTAAAGTGGCAAAGTTGTGACAAAGTTGGAATAGTAGTTATGGGAGTTGTTATTTAGTTTAACTCAGTTAAGTGAGTTAAACTCAGTTGTGCTAGTTGTATCTAGTTTTAACTGAACATACACTAGTGAGAGTTTAGTGAATTAATTAGCTAATTAATTCACAACTAATAACTCACTTGCAACTGAACAAATACAACAGTTAACTACTTGCATGTCAGTTCCAGTGGAGAGATAGGTGAAAGGGTGAGATGGACTATCTGTTGTGACTATAGTGATGCATTCAATGCATCTGACACACATTGGAGATGCCAATGAGGATTGCGCAGTCAAGGCAAGGCCAATTCGAATTCATTCAGGGGTCTTCTTTAGCAGGGATTGCGCAGTGGAGGCAGGCTGTCAGGAGGCAAGAAATTGATGCATAGATATGCAAATTTCAGCATGACAGCGTGTAATGATTGTTGATTGTACTGATAGCTTGATGTACTAAGCTTTGTATGAGATTATTACATGATTCCATTGATATACATAATATATGATAGTTGAGGTTTTTAGCTTTAAGCTTTCTAGTTAAAAAACTGTGTTTATATGCAATTGATTTTCTTCATGTGTTTTTCAATTGGCGATTTAATTTCCGCAAAGAATTAAGTGGAAGGATTATGTATTTAACATAAGATTAATTTGTTAGATCAGGAGAATATGGTAATACTATCAGTATTAATAAATTCCTACATGGTATCAAAGCAGTGTTAATCACTGGAGATTGTAATAGTGAAGAGGTGTTGAGTTTTGTGCTAGTGGACAATTCGAATTTGTTGCAGAAATTTCTTAGTGCGACAATTGAGTATTCATTGAAATGTATTTCAATGGGTTGCGGTTGGAGTATGCCCTTGAGGGTAGTTCGAACTACATATCCTGGAAGGACATGATGGAGGCGGTGCTTGAAGATAATGGACTAAAGGAGTTCATCGATAGCGATGTTCCTAAGCCTACTTCTAGTGATGCTGCATTACTTGACGCATGGCAAAAAAAGATATCGAAGATAAGAAGAATTCTATTGGAAGGTGTGAAAGACCATATTGTGTCAAGACTTCACGGGAAAGCCACTCCATTTTCAATGTGGAAGGCTTTGATAGATTTTTTCCAAAGCAGCAGCGACCATAGGAAGTTGGCATTGAAAGATAAGCTCAGAAAAATCAAAATGGAGAAGGGCGACAGTATTCCAAAATATCTCACGAAGTTTGTCCAGTGTAGGGATGAGCTGGGGAGTGTGGGAATTACAGTTGCGTATGTTGACTTGGTGAGCTTGGCTCTCCTTAGGCTTCTGAAGAGTTCGCATAACTACGAAGACTCTATCAATGGACAGGAGAAACTCTTGGATTGGGAGTGACTTTGGTCGGATCTTGTGCAGGAGGAGATAAGGCGGAATACCAGGGATGGCTCTTCATCGAAGAATGATGGTGAAGAGAATTGTGCTTTGGTTGCCAAATTAAGGAAAGAGAAGTGGAAGAAATCCCATCCAAAATCTGAGGCTAAAGGCAAGAAGCTGGATTTGTCCAAGGTGAAGTATTTTCACTGTCACGAACATGGGCATCTCGCCACTAATTGCCCACAGAAAAAAGAATAACAAGAAGGTTGTTGGAGCTACAACGGGAGATGCCTTAGCCTCACAATTTGAACTTTATTTCTCTTTGATCGCATGCTTGGTTTCAAGCGCAATGGGATCGGTGTGGTATCTTGATAGTGGTGCTTCCTTCCATATGACAGGAGACAATGAGTTGTTTAGTGATTTGGAGGAGAAGGATCTCCAAATACATATAGAAATGGGCGACGATAGTAGATACAGTGCGACCGACATTGGAACCATTACCTTTGAGAGGGAGTCAGGTAAACCATTTCTGTTGAAAGATGTTATGCATGTTCCAGGTCTGAAGAAGAACTTGCTCTCGGTCGCTATGTTGGAGGACAGAGGTTATGACGTTAATTTCAGCGAGGGAAAATATTTCCTGCGACATAAAAAATGGGTCAAACCAAGAGGATAGGGATTCGAGTTAAAAATCTCTACAAGCCGGAGGTAGATGGTTGTGCTGTAATGATGGGCAAAGCAAAAGAAGTGGTGAGCTGGGATGAGGGCAAATTATGGCACAGGAGATTGGGCCATCTTCACCATGGCGCCTTGAATATTTTGCAGCAGATTTATACTGGACTTCCCAAGGGTACTCTTGCGCAGTCAGATCAATGCAAGGGATGTACTATGGGTAAGTTTGTGAAGACTACCTTTCATGAGAAGGAGAATCGTGCTTCGGTGATCCTGGAGAGGATTCACACAAACGCGTGTGGACCTTTCTCAGTTTCTTCAACAACAAAACACAGGTATTATGTTAGTTTTGTTGATTACTATTCTCATATATGTTGGATCTTCTTCATGCAAAATAAGAGTGAAACATTCTCAAAGTTCTGTGAGTTTAAAGCATTGGTGGAGAAGGAGTTGGGGAAGCAAGTGAAGGCTCTGCGGAGTGATAATGGTAGTGAATATATCTCGAACGAATTCAAATACTTTTATAGCAAAGAAGGAATTCGAAGAGAACTCATAGCGCCTCGTAACCCACATCATAATGGGGTCACGGAGAGGAAGAACAGAATGATCATGGGTGCTGCATGAGCTATGCTGCATGACCGGGGCCTACCGATGCACTTGTGGGCGGAAGCATGCAACATTGTGTTTTATGTGCAAAACCGTTGTCCTCATAAAGTACTTGGCATGAGTACACCTGAAGAAGCTTTTACTAGTAAGAAGCCTGATATTTCTCATTTGAAGATTTTTGGCTCATTTGTTTACATTCATGTGACAAAGGATGCCAGGAAGAAGCTAGAGCCGACTGCAGAAGTTGGGATATTTGTGGGGTACACAGAAACACCCCATAATTATCATGTGTATTTTGCAAATAGTGGAATGATTGTGGTGCGACGAGATATAAAATTCAATAAGGTGAAGGCCATGAAGTTTCCGCTTGAGAGGGAGATAGACTTGCATGTAGAGGAGGAACTTCTTGTTCCCAAAGATGAGCCTCTAGATGTGAATCAGCCACAGGAGGAGATTCATGGAGTGGAGGAGTCCACTCATGCAAAACCAAACATCAGAACAAGTAGAAAGCGTACCACAAAAGTTGAGAGACTGAAGCTTGATGCGGCACAGAATGTAGGAGTCCCTACATCACAGCGCAAACAGAGACATTCACTTGACCGATTTACTGGATACATGGCTCTTATGAGCAAGTGTATCGTGACAAAGCCATATTCTTTTGAAGAAACAACACAGGAGCCCACATGGGTAGATTCCATGGTGGAGGAGTATGACTCCATTGTCAGAAAGAGTGCTTGGGAGATTGTTCCAAGGCCGGTGGGTAAATCAGTGGTAGGTTCAAGATGGATCTACAAGGTAAAGCAAGCTGCTGATGGGAGCATCGAGAAGTATAAGGCAAGATTTGTTGCCCAGGGCTTCTCATAGATCGAGGGGATTGATTATGAAGAAACCCTTGCATCTGTCACACGGTATTCTTCCATAAGGACCATTCGTTCTCTCTCAGCACAGATGGGTTGGCACATTCATCAAATGGATGTGAAGACTGCGTTATTTAATGGGATCATTGAGAAAGAGGTGTACATTGAGCAACCTGATGGATTTGAGATCTTCAGCAGCGATTCACATGTGTGCAGACTCAAAAGAGCGATGTATGGGCTGAAGCAAGCAGCACGTGCTTGGTACACTCGGATCGACAGCTATTTCACTAGACTTGGCTTCACCAAGAGTGAGGCGGATGCAAACCTATACCAAATTGTGGTGGAGGGTAAGCTTTTAATCATTGTTCTTTATGTTGATGATTTAATAATAACGGGTGATGAGCAGTTGATACACTCATGCAAGGAAGATCTTGCAAAGGAGTTTGAGATGAAGGATTTGGGCCTCCTTCATTATTTCCTTGGATTGGAAATATGGCAGCGAGAAGGTGAATTGTTTGTGTCTCAAGGCAAGTATGCTCGGAAGATACTTGGTAAGTTTCACATGGAGGACTGCAAGCCCATGGATACTCCTCTTCTATGAAATTGGAGGAAAGATGATGCTACATCGGAAGAGGTAGTGGATGCCATTGTTTATCGAGAGTTGGTGGGTTCGCTCATGTATTTATTTAATACAAGAGCAAACATATGCTATGCGGTAAACCAGCTTAGTCAAGTGATGGTTAAGCCTACCAAGCTCTTTTGGAAGGCAGACAAACATTTCCTAAGGTATCTCAGGGGCACATCTGAGTATGGCTTATGGTACAGACAGATGGATGAGGTGAACTTGCATGGCTTCACGGTTGCAGATTGGGCAGGCAACCCAACGGAAAGAAAGAGCACATCAGGAAGAGTTTTCAGTATCGGATCTACAACAGTTTCTTGGTACAGCAGGAAACAAAGATCTGTGGCACTCAGTTCAGCGGAAGCAGAATACATGGCAGCAAGTCAAGCTTCATGTTAGGCTATCTGGATGAGGTAGATCTTGGTCGGTTTGTTCGGTTCTCATTTAGATCCTACAGTGATACATTGTGATAATCAGAGTTGCATTAAAATCTCGATTAATCATGTGTTTCGTGATAGATCTAAGCATATAGATATACGGTATCATCATATCAGAGATTGTGTGCAGCGGAAGATCATGTTGCTTCAGTACATTCCTACGGAAGATTAGGATGCAGCTATTCTAATGAAGGCACTCAGCAGGAGAAAATTTGAATACCATAGAGGCGGGATCGGGATGAAGGATAATCCCTATCTTGTTGAGAGGGAGTGTTGAGATTCAACAAGATGATGAGCTTAGTGAAAAGTAAGCACCTTCACTAAGTGGGGCCCGCAGGCTATTTTTAGGTGTGTGTCTATTTTTAGACACGGTGAGCATATTCTATAAGTTGCAGGATGCTATTTGTAGATGGTTGGTCAAATGTGAAAAATAGATGAAATTTTGTTTCTAGAATATTGGGAGAAGTCTATTTATAGATCCTCAATCTAAAAAATAAATAGAGTCTTCAACATACCTGCAATAATCAGTGACCATCACTGCCATGTGGAGCACTTTGTTGAGTGATAATTGTGTCAGTGGAGGCACGAGGAATTACATGATTCCTCGGGTGGTAGTGACTCATGCATGGGGGAGGACTCACCCAGAATTGGAAGTATTGAAGTTGGCGAGAGTTGAGAGGAAGGAGGCCTATTTATGGAGTTGTTATTTGGTTTCAACTTTAGTGCCAGTGAGTTCAACTCGGTTATTGTGGTGTATGTTTGTTGGGTATACGACCAAAGTCCCTATTTTTGGGTAAAGCCCATAAGCAAAGCCATGAGGGCTTAGGCCCAAAGTGGACAATATCATACCATTGTGGAGATATGTGGTGTCCAGAATCCTTACAAGTGGTATCAGAGCCATGCCCCGAAGTTAGCGAAGTGGATGAATCCTCGAATGCCGAACGAAGGTGGTGGGCCCCAGTAATATCACGATGGGATCCATGGATGAGCTCGGTTAGACAGGCGGTATGCTCCAGATTCTTCATGGTGTCTGGTGCTTTCTGAAGAGGAGTTGACTGGTATGAAACAAGCTCCTGAGGCTGTGATGCTCCATGCTCAGTATTGCTAACGCATTAGGCGATCTTAGGTTGGTAGAGAGTGGGCGGATGGATAATCGTTTGAGGGGAGGCTCGATGGTCCTTTGTTCGAGGGGAGGATTGTTGGGTATACGACCAAAGTCCCACATTGACTAGAAGTGGGGAGGATCATGGGTATATAAGGATGGACAAATATCTCCATTGGTGTGAGGCCTTTTGGGGTAAAGCCCATAAGCAAAGCCATGAGGGCTTAGGCCCAAAGTGGACAATATCATACCATTGTGGAGATATGTGGTGTCCAGAATCACAACAGTATCTAGTTCTAACTGAAGATACACTAGTGAGAGTTTAGTGAATTAATTCACAACTAATAACTCACTTGCAACTGAACAAATACAGCAGTTAACTACTTTCATGTCAGTTCCAGAGGAGACCCAGTGGAGAGATAGGTGAAAGGGTGAGATGGACTATCTATTGTGATTATAGTGATTCATTCAATGCATATGACACACGTTGGAGATGCCAATGAGGATTGCGCAGTCAAGACAAGGCCAATTCGAATTCATTCAGGGGTCTTCTTCAACAGGGATTGCACAGTAGAGGCAAGCTGTCAGGAGGCAAGAAATTGGTGCATAGATATGCAAATTTCTGCATGACAGTGTGTAATGATAGCGGATTGTACTAAGAGCTTGATGTACTAAGCTTTGTATGCGATTATTACATGATTTTATTGATATACATAATATATGATAGTTGGGGTTTTTATCTTTAATCTTTCTCGTTAAACAACTGTGTTTATGTGCGATTTATTTTCTTCATGTGTTTTACAATTGGCGATTTAATTTCCGCAAAGAATTAAGTGGAAGGATTATGTATTTAACATAAGATTAATTTGTTAGATCAGGAGAATCCGGTAATACTATCAGTATTAATAAATTTCTACAAAAATTTGAGGGCCTCTAGAGAAAAATCCAACGCAATTGTGTACCAAAGATAAAAGTATTTGGATGGCTAGCTTGTGAGATAAGTGATGCCAAAGGTTCCCTATGTAGGCTAGGTCCAGAGAGAAAGAGAGAGGGTGAGAAAAATATGCTTTAAGGTGATTACATATGGAGGATCAGTACCTAATCCTTTGGGGAGATTCGATTCAAAAGTTTATGACTATGGATATTGGATTTTCTATGTCAATGAGGCCTCAAAGACAACTTCGCATAGCATTAATGCAGTAGAAAAAGCGGCTTCAAATATTTTTTACTTCATTTTGAAAAATATATGACTTATCAAGATGAATTTCAACAACGATTCATCTCTAGGAATATTCATTAATTATACATGGCCCATACATGAAGCATCACTATCTATAAACAAAATTTCCACAACTTCGCATTAATGGATGCAGTAAATTAGCCCTAGTATAGTGAAATCCCAGCAATAATGTATGTGACAAAAAATATAAATAAAGAGTAACATCAAATTTCACTTACATGTATATGAGTATATCCAACCATCAAAAATTTTCTAATCAATAAGCTCCAAGACAAGAGAAAATGATGCAAACATCAAAATTCATTCCATGCTCCAAAAATTCATCCTCCAAGAAGGATAACGAAGTTCTCTAAAGGGATACAAGTCTAATACAAGTGATGATGCTAAAATGAAATCACATCACTTGTATTTATACACTTATAATGAGTTCAATTTAGCTAATTAGGCCTAATTTAGCCCCTAGAATAAAATAATGTGCAAGATAACTAACTTTTGGTGACAAACCCACCAAACTAGCTCATAAACAAAAGAATAAGCCTCTCAAGAGGTCAAATGATCAACAATAAATGTTGTTGGGCCTTGTATGAGGCTTGACTAAGTCCATAGGTACCATGATGTGAAATAGGACTCCCAAAAGTAGTGGACAAGGGGGTTGGCCCATTGTTATCCACATAGTGATCATGTGGTGCTCTCAATGGGTGTGGGGGGACACAAGTGTCCTCATGGGTCTACAAATAGATCGAAGATGATTTTATACCACTTGAAATGGAACAGATGATGGTATAGGTGATGTCACATCATCATACAAGTCCTGGGTCATTTGCCAAGTGCATGGTACAACTGTGGGGCCGGTTGGGCATGGTGAACCAGGGACATATTCCTCATTCAATAGGTGAATATCAAGCAATATTTGAACATCTCTGGGATCCATGGAATGTTTACACTTCACCAGCAACGGTACCAAAATTTTTAGTCAATTTAATATCTTAATTTGCTATCATAAATAATCGGCCAGAGTTAGTAATCTAGTGAAGTGCAGGTGCACTATATATGCTAGAAGCCTATATTTCTTACTTCATTGTGTAGATTTTATATGTTGTTTTGGGAGGTTTTATGTTTTATCTTAAATGTTTGAATGAAATAGGAAAGAACTAAGAATTGATCTAAGAAATGTAATCTAAACTTAATTATCAAAGCCTATCATGAGAATTCTATTTTGAAAAAGATGGACAATTGATTTTAAAAGAACTAGAAAAGAAACTTCAATATTTTTGTATTTTTTAGATATTTTATATGAATCAAATCTAAAAGCAAGAAATTAACTGAATCTAGAAGAATTTTAGTGCTTGAAAAATAAACTTAAGAAGGAAGAAAAGAAAATTTTAATATTAATCTAAGAAGGAAATTGATCTATAAATTACTCTAAAGAAAATATTATAATAACTAGAAGATGAAAGTTACAAGAAGGAAGAAAAGGAAACGTATGTTTAAGAAAGAAAATTGATCTAAAACAAATCTATATTGCATAAAAAGAAATAATCTTAAATGATCAATCTTAACTATGTTAGACTATTCTATGCTGGAAATTATCTTTTAAAATGTCTATCTAAACTACTTCTAAACCTATTTGATTAAAGAATGAAAATATCTACTTGAATCTCGTCTAAACCTGAAAAAAGCATCAATCCAAGCTATAATTAAGTTTTATCAAGATATGTATTGAAAACTTCACTCTATTTATCAAATGAAAACTATCTAAATTAATTCTATGAAAACAGAGTATTAAACTAACTCTAATTTTATTCATTATTGAAACAAAGAATTTTATTCTAAATTCTATGAAATGGAAGTATTAAACCTATCAATATCCAATCTAAATGACTATGATGTGTAAATCGAAAGGCTGATTGAAATAAAGAAGGAAAACATAGTATTCTTCCTACTGTGTGAAGGTAAAATGCTTGTCTGATCTGAGATATATGATTACTATGTGAACAAATGCAAAAAGAAGATTCATTCTATATGTTAACAAGATTATGACATCAATATATTTCAGGAAATAAAAATACTTGGAGCATTCAACTATGCGAAAGACGCAGTATTCATCTTATGAAAACACAACATTTAATCTTATGAAAAACTCAGCAATTATTATATGCGGTAATGAAAAAATCAACTATAAAACAACATAAAATTAAGCTAGAAACATTTTCTGTGTAAGGGCCCACTGCAACAAAACGACTTGAAGGATCACTTGTGACTAATTACGCATCAATGGTCTTGAACACACCTTCTCCATGGATTAATAAAAACAAAGTTTCATTATGTAGCAGTATTACAAAAATTAAACTTATCTCCTATTCAAAACAACCTAGTATTTATAATAAGTTAAATTCAATTGTTTGAGATGGTCTCGCCTAAAAATATTAATGAAACTTAGGAGCAGAATTCTAAATAGGACTGCAGTCTTCACGGCTTTCAGGATTTGCTACGTGGAGAGCAAATCATGAAGCTTTCAACTTCTCGTCTGCTGATCTCGCCCTTTGTTTAACTAATCCTTTGACCATGATTTTAGGCATTATTTCTCTCGATTTTGGACAGGTGAGTAGGACAAAATCCATATATGGATCATTTCAAAACTACCCATATGCTTCACTCCTCTCCTTTATCTTCGGAACCTGTCAAACAATGTCAATAGCTGCAGAAATAGAGATTAGCTACATAATTGCATGAATTATGTAGCTAAATACATAATCCATTCAAATAATAAAAAACATTATAATATAAAAGAGAGATCATTTAAATTCCTTCTCAGACTGAAAATGTATCAATTAACATTGTTTGAGTTTGTGAATTATGTCAAAAAGGAAAGAAAAGTGGTGATATAGGTGTCAAAAATAGAGAGAGTCTTGAGGTTCAACATACCCCCACTAAGAGACCATTGCATGTCCTCATGAAATTTCAAAATTATGAATCTTCGTATCATTCCTGCTTATGTTCTGACACTTCTACTAGGACAAAAAACTTCAGTTTCTTTCCCTTCTTTTAAGTCACTGCTACTCTTGGTTTCTTCATCAGAAGTTTATACTTCAAATTTATGATCTGTCTATTCAAGTATTTGTTCCTCTTTTTCAATTTCTTGTTCTTTTTTAACCATAGCCCCAGATGTAGAAGATTATTGCCATTGATGGTTTTATCAATTTGATTTTGAATCTTCAGAGCTTCATTTTCCTGCTTTATATGCCTATTTAGTATCTCTAACTCAATAATTTATTGCTTTAAAGTATTCACTAGAGGTTCTTGTGGACTAGAATGTTGTTAATCATGAATTGATGTCTTTTGTGCATTTATTTTTTCCAAACATTCAATGTAATCGTAGATATTTTGCTGGACAGGGTCAATATATGGGGTTCTTATACTTGGATCCTGTATGGGAGAAGAAATGATAGGTGATGGTACCTCAAGATTTTCTTCTAGATCAATAGGTTTTGTAACTTCTGGGAGTGGATTTTTGGCTACTTTGAAAAGTGTTTAGCTTCTTCTTACTGGTTGTGGAATGTTTTGAGTTTATGATTTTTTTGTGTTTATGACTTTGCCTTCTTCTTTCATGCTAACTCTTCTCTTTTTACTGCTTTGTTTCTTAGCCTTTCAAAACAACTGTGCAATAGGAATTTCATCTTCTAATTGTGTTTGAGGTGGTTGTTCATCTTCAACAAGGTTTTTAGTTTTTCACTTTCTGCCTCTTTTCCCTTTGTTATCAGTAGGCTACTTTTCTTCTTTTTCTTGAAAATGATTTGTGGTTAAGAAATCCTCCCAACTATCTCCTATGTTCTTTAAATGAAATTCAATGAAGATTTTTATTAATACATGATGATGCATTGTGTTATCTATAAATTGAACCCTCTTTTGAACCATCCCTACCATCTTCCTTAGACTATTCAAAAAAGAACATGGAATGTTTATCTCTTTATATTCTAGAAAATTCATCAGTAGCCTAACATGATAGAAAAACATACAACCAAATCTTCCTTCACATGTAATAAATTTCGGAATTATCAAAAGCATGTTCATCCATTTACTCTTAAGAGTTGTGTTGGGAATTCCTTTCTTAAAAACACTTGTGTCCATGCCCGAGTTTTTCAAGAAGACTTTCCATTCTTCTCCACTGATTCCTCTGTTTTTGAACCACCTTTCACCTGTCTTTGGAAGTCTGGTTGCCTCTGCCACCAAGGATTCTATGACTGCAAATTTGATGTCACCGATTTCAACCTCTACTCCATCAAAGGCCCTTACAAAATATTTCGTGACTTCCTTGTGAAACCCATAAAATTTCTCTATGAAGTTAAGCCATTATGCCTTCTGCAGTATCTCCTTTAGCTGCGGATATCCCTCCATGACTTTCTTACGTACGGGATCTGTTCTCTTCCTGACTGGGTGAATTGAGGGTTTTAATCTAAGCTTGAAAACGTGGAGGAGTTATTCCATTAAACGATGGAGACGTGCAGGTAACAAGTGAAGTGAATGAGCGAGGGTTTAGGAACGTGAGCGAGGTTTCAGTATAATTTATGTTTCAACATGAGACATGATCATTGAATTATTAATGGATGAGATCAAATTTGATCATAGAGGAGATTATGATGTGGGCTTGGTGGCGAATCATGAGATTTAGATTTTTTTTCGGCACAATCAATTTTAATGATGAAATTTTTGAGTTGGAAATATACGATTATATAATTTATATATATAAATGTTTTGAACCTTATTATTTAAACAAATTTGTATCATACCTTGGATATAGCTAACCTTTATTGTTTCTTCTTTGTCTTGACTCCTCAGGTGTTCTTGAGTACATTCTTCAGTATGATCTTCAATATTTTCTTCAGCTGCTTTTGTCTAAAATTTATGTGCATTTGTGTTGCAGAGATGTGTAAGAGATGTAGAATGTCATAATAGATATAGAAATGAAACAATTCTGTCGCTAATTTTTATTTTTTCTGAAAAGAAAGGGAAATGCAAAGAATTTGGGATTTTTAGAATTGGAGTGAAGACTAAGTTGGGGAATTTATTATTATTTCTTACTTCTTCTTTCTTTTAGATATGAAAAACAAAAAGAAGACTAAGTTGGGGAAGAAGAAAGATTCTTCTTCATCAGCTTCATATCAGTGTTGTCTTGAAAATTTTTGACAAATTCCTCCTTTGTCAATGGTTTATGATAGACCCTTAGTCGATGTCCATTTACAAGAAGAGGAACCTTTTCTCCATCAATAGTCCTTATCATGACTGCTCCATTATCAAAGACTCTTTCAATCTCATAAGGCCCAAGCCAATGAGTTTGAAATTTCCCTTGGAAGTCATTGAACTTTGAGTCAAATAAAAGTGCCCGATCTCTTGTCTGAAATTTTCTTTCTTTTATGTATGTATCATGCCATCTGGATATTTTTCGCTGAACTAGGTTGGCTTTTTGAACTGCATCTTGCCTTATTTCATCAAGCTCATTGAGTTGTTCCATTCTATGCTTTTGAGCTTCTGACAAGTCAAGTCCCAATTTGACTGATGTTTTGAAGGTTTTGATTTGGAACTCTATTGGAAACAAGACTTGCTTCCCATAAACAAGTTTATAGAGAGTATGTCATGTTGTATTCCTCCATGTGGTCTGGTAAGCCCATAAAGCTTCAGGAAGCCTTTGTGTCCAATACTTTCTATGTATATGTATAGTCTTTGTGAGGATTGCTTCAATCACTTTATTAGTGGACTCCACTTGCCCATTTTCGTGTGGATGGTATGGAGTAGAATCGTTGTGCTTATTTTATATTCTTCTCGATATTTTGCACCATTCTTTGTAAACTGAGTTCCATGATCTGTCACAATTTCCCTTGGGACACCAAAACGAGTAAAAATATCCTCAAAAATAAATGAAACTACAACATTTTCATTAGGAAAAGAATGTGCTTTAGCCTCTATCCGTTTAGTGAAATAATCAGTGCATAAAATAATATACTTCTTTTGTCTTGATGGTGGATTGATTGGTCCAACAAAATCTAGAGCCCATTTTTCAAAGGGTTCGATGAGTACCTGTGGTTGTAATGGCATTTCATCTGTAGGAACAGATTTCTCCATTCTCTGATAACTACCACACCTTTTAACATACTCCTTGGCATCCTTGAAAAGGGAAGGCCAATAATATCCTAAAAGAAGGATTTTATAACTATTCCATTTATCAGCAAAGTGTCCTCCACATGGCTCATCATGGCATGCCTTCAGTATTTTAGTTATTTCATCTTCTTGAACACATCTTCTAATGATGAGATCTGGACCTGTCTTGTATAATTCATCATTTACCCATCAATATGATGCACTTATTTGAATTATCCTTATCTTTTCTCTAGGAAACAAATATGATGGTAGTTTTTCTATGGCCAAGTAATTGGAAATGTATGCAAACCATAGAGATTTATTAGATATTGAAAAAAGATATTCATCAGGAAAATTATCCTCTACTGGTGTATCATTGTTATCATTTTGAATTCTAGATAAAAATTCAGCAACTATGTTTTGTTTTCCAGGTCGATCTAAAATGGTGATGTTAAATTCTTGCAAGAGTAGTAACCATCTTGTGATTCTACCATTAGTGATATATTTATTCATTAGATATCGAATTGCGGAATGATTCGTGTGAATGAAGGTTTCATAGATAGTGATGTAATGTCTAAATTTGTTAATACCATGGACAACAGCTAGAAACTCTTTTTCAGTAACAATATAATTTAACTCAGCAGGAGTCAAATTCTTACTTGTATAGTAGATGGCATAAGGGGTCAGATCTTTTTTTCCTAATAAAACTCCCAGAGTTGTATTTGAAGCATCAGTTGAGATGTGAAAAGGTAATTTCCAATTTGGTCCTCTTAAGATGGGTGCTTCAGATATATTTGCTTTAAAATTTTCAAATTCTATTTGGCACTCAAGATTCCAGCGAAATTCACAATCTTTAGTGAGCAATTTGAAGAGTGGAGATGAATTTTTTTTGAAGTTTTCTATAAATCTTCTATAGTACCCTGTAAAACCAAGAAAAATCCTAACATCTTTTTGACAATTTGGGATTGCTAATTTGGAAATAACATCAACTTTAGATGAGTCCACCTTAATTCCATTTCCTGAAATATGGTGTCCTAAAACAATTCCTTCAGTAAACATCATAAAGATTTTTTCATGACTTAATGAGAGATTTTCTTATTTACATCTTATGAGAACTTTTTCCAAATTTTCAAGAGCCTCTTCAAAATAATTTCCATAGATTGTGAAGTCATCCATATACACTTCCACACAGTCATGTATTAAATCAGAGAAAATTCCTAATATTTATCTTTGGAATGTTGCAGGTGCATTGCATAATCCAAAAGAAAGTACTCGGTAAGCTGTTGTGGTAAAACACAACCCCCCCATTTTTTACTTATGCACTTCAAATAATGGGGACCCTTTCTACAAAATTTTTGGCTAAACACCTTAAGTTAGAATTTTCATTAGTTAATTATCTTGCATTTTTGTCATTTTTTCATCTTCCTCGGAATTTTGTTTTGATTGCTTTATTGAATTTGTTTTTTCACAAGCTTTCCAACAATACTTGTTTCACTTCATTTGGTCAACCGGTTTGTAAATGGCACTCTTTTGAAGTTTGATCATTTTCTCGCTTGGAATAAAAAATGTATAAAATGTACTAATATTTCAATTTTCTTAGTTAAAATAGTCTTTATTGTAAATATTAACTTTTAGTTAATTTTTACTAATTTTTTTCATTTTTTCACTAACGATCCTACAAAATGCCCCAGCTAAATTGAACAATAGAGGAAAATACATTTCAAGATCTTGGTAATTTACTCCAACTTGTTATTTTAAAACAAATTACCAAAACCAAAATTCCAAAATTGCAAAGTGACTATAGTCTAAATTGTAGGATGATTAATCCCACGTGGGCCCCACTTTACACCCCTTCACATCCTTCCAAAAAAAATTTCAATTACGATATTGTGATATCTCATATCGCATATCGCAAATTTATTAAAATCTCAAAACTCATCATTTAAAAAAATCGCGATCTGTGATTTTGGTTATACGATAGGCATTTAAGTTTTATGCAAAGCTTTTTCATTCTCCTTATGACTCCCGTGACCTCATCCTCACCTCACTCACTCTCCACCTCACGTCTTCTACCTCAGGCTTACCTCACCTCACCCTCCACCTCACTTTCCCTCACGTCACACTCACCTCACTCTCCACTTATTCCTCCACCTAACTCCATTCTCCATTAACAGTCCTTATCCCTCCATACTCTTACTCAGCTCTCTCTCTCCAGTCCTTCTCTCCCTCTCATGTGGATTTTTGGTTTTTAATTATTTAATATATAATAAATATTATATTTTTATTATAATATTCTATTATAATTTTAATATAAATAAATTATAATATTAATATAATATATTTATATTTTAAATAAATTTTAAATCATTTGTTTTTATTAATTAATTTGTGTTTATAGTAAATTAAGATTAATAACATAATTTTAATTAATAAGCATTAATTAATTAAATATTATAATCTAATTTAGGATTAGAGTTTAATTTAAAATTTTTGATTTTTAGCCTAAGCAACAGAAAATTCCAGATTTCTGGAAATTTTAATATACCAACTTTGGAAGCTCATAAATGGAGTTTTACTTGGCCAAATGAGACCCATGATGGCTCATTAGATAGATAAAATGATGGAGAACATTTCTGAAGTTGTTTCATTTCTAGATTTGATCATTTATTGGGTATACAATTTAGCAGAAGATCATGCTCCGAATTTTTAACAAAATAAATTTTCTGAGTTTTATTTTCTGCATTTTAATTTGCCCACAACTTCTTCTAAATGCAGATCCATTCGTCAATTATATCTTTGGTCAATTATATCAGCACAGAAATCAAAATAAAGCTTATATTTCCTTTTTAATTATTTAATTAATTAAGTTTCAATTGGATTTATTTTAATTTCTAGATTTGACATTTTGATTTTATTTTTGCATTTGAATTTTGTTTTTGATTTGTTTTGCAGGAAAATAGTTGAAGAGATGAGAAGAAGAAGATCTCAATCAATGAGAAAACTCCAACAATTGATGAATATGATTTTGAACCAATGAAAATTGGAGCAAAACCACTCTTCAAACAAACTTTCCTATGAAGAAATCTTTTTGTAAATTTTATAAATAGCAAATATCAAAATGTAACATGGGCTTCTCTCCTCTGTAATTCTGGAATTATTGATGGCACTATTGTATAGAGGATTTAAAGGTGTAGGGTGAGAGGAGAGGAATCTCAGATCTGGAGATTATTGAGGTTTTTTTTTTATATTCTGAGTTATGTATAATGAACATAGTTTTGCACTACTGTAGCTCTAATTTTGAAAGCAGAAGTTCAGGCATTGTCAAAGACTATCAGAGATCAGAGTTGGAGAAATGGACTTCATAAATTGGTATTTATAATACTATTATTTTAAATGTTGGTTTCATTCTATGATAACATAGATGTGTCAATTTATTCACATACTTGTGCACTTCTGTCGGTATGAGTAATTTGCCTCAATTTATGTTATTATTTGTATCTACTTTTATGGGTTGAATTCTGATTTCTGAGTAACTATTTACTCAGAAATATGTCTTATAAAATTGATTTATTGAATAGTGATATGTTGTGAACTATTTATGCATGTTATTGTTTAATTATTCAAGTTATTGATTAAATTATCAAAATCATTTTGAGAACTACTTCCTGAGTGTTGTTGATTGATTATTTCAGTTAATAGGTCTCTAGATAGAATGTGTTTGGTATTCACAATATCATTTAATTGAACTACTTCGTTAGCTTGATATTCATTCAAAACAAACATATTTAAATCTCAATTATTTAAAACATCTTGCTCTTAGTTAGGATAGATCTATATCTCCCTAATTGAAATAGGATTAAAATAGTTTATTTTGCTTGCATATTAGAATAATATTGCATTTATATTTAATTCTACATCCCTAAAAAGTCATTTTCCCAAAGGGGAAAAACTTTAGTTGTGGCCTGGCTAAGTCCAAATTAGCTTAAGGATCACTTTCTTGTCTGATCGGCAAGAGAAATGATCTGATGTCTCTTTCCCATTGGTAAATAAAAATCATATTTTAAGCTAATAGAGATTGAGAGAAGGTAATTGGACCTAGTTAAACCAGTCGGAGCCACCATTCAAAACGGAAAAGGAAGTGCTTTAAGGTTCGGACCGGGTGGTCATCCCCCATGTTATTGCAGTGAATTTCGAGGCCTCAACATTTTGGCGCTAGAAGGAGGGCCTAAGACTTGTTTTCCTTGGGAGTTTTTGTATTCTAATATTTTATCTTTATTACAATGACTCCTTTAAAACTTCCAATTTGGAGTTGTATTTCTGGATGAGCATCTTCTAATACTCCACCAGAAATAGTAAAACACTTGTCTCAAGTAAAGTTTAACAGTAAGATGAATACTTATGCATTTGATCATAATTTACAATTCATTCAAAAATTTTCAAATTATGCTTTTCATGAAATTGATTAAGGTATTTTATGCAGGATTTTTACTCTTACATTCTTGGCAAAAGCCAGAAACTGGTGTAAATCACTTCCAATTGCCTCAATCCGCACTTCGGAACAATTTATTACAATATTCTTTTGTAAATTTGTTGGATATGTCTACAAACATGTATGTGACGATTTTGAAGATCTACGAAGGTTTGAAGGTGAGTCTTTATATGATTTTACCATCAGGTTTCATTTAAATTGTTTAATATTTAAAATTGAAGATAAACCTTCGAAAGAAGAATTATTAGATTGGTTTGAACATATTTGCTCTCTTCCTTTTATTCATAATCAATATGAAATTATTTCAAGCTTTGATCAATCTCCTTCTAACTTCATTGACATAAGTAAAAATTTTAATATGAAGGTACAACCAAATGATAATGAAATGGCCTCTATTTTTTATAATCAATTCCTTCAATTTATGCATGTTTCTTACAGTATTGAGAAAGATCAAGGTGCACTTTCACATGTCAATGAATCTCAATTACAAAGCTTGGAAAAATTCACTAATCAACCGCAAGAAGATATTAGTAGCAGTATTGAAGAAGATATCGTTTTGAAATTTGAAAATCAGTATGCATTAGAATCAGAAAATTAGATCATAATCTAGAAAATACCAACAGCGATTAAAGTTTCCAATAATATACAATCTACTATACAAATTTCTGAATTATTTCATGATGAGAAAATTCCAAATTCAGATCAACAAAGAAATTTTTTTCAAGAAAACATAAGTAGTCAAGTAAATGATCTTAAATCTGAAATTTGCAATGAAGAAAATGCACAAGAGTTTTCAAATAGAGACATTTTCAAATACAGTATTTCAGATTCGTATTTTTCCCTTTATCCTGATAATTTTTCTAATAACAATTTATCCTCTCTTCACGTTAAAGATATTTTGTGAAAAATAGGGCCGGCATAAATGAATTACCGACACATATGTATCAGGATAAAGAATTAATTTAATGATCAGCCTCTTCAGTATTTTCACGTACGAGCTTAATTTTCTTCTTGTTTCGATACATTGAATAAGATCGAAGGGAATTCTAATGAATGTCTTGAGGTCATTTATGATAGCTACTTTGACATTGAGGATATTGATTTGTCTTTTTTACAATTAAATCCTCATAATCCATAGTCTAATCACATGTGAAAATGAAAAACAATTTAATTTAGAAATTGTTCGAAATAGTTCTCATTTTTAAACAAATAATCATAATTATGATTTGAGCATTCAAGAAACCATTCCAATCTATGATTTATATGATGATCAAGCTCGCATTCGTATTCGGAGACATATCCTTCTCTCTAATTCATAAGTGGGTATAAACAATCATTCTAGTTGCATTATTCTGCCCAATTCTTGTGAAGAGGAAATTATTTTAAGTCACTCCCAATTGTGTTGTAACAATAATTGTAACACTATTGTAAACTATGATTCAATTTTGTTATTTTCTCAACATTTAATTTTTACTTAAGATTTATTTTCTGTTTTTAGTCTTAGATTTTTAGATACTTTGTACTGGCATATTGAGAAGCTCAACATTGAACACTCAATTGAAGCATTACCTCAAGGGAAAAATAAAGATTCAAATTATAAATGTGAACATCGAATGTTATTAAAATTCCAATTTCAATTGATGTTCATTCATTATCAATTACTTCTTACTTATCAAGAGCAGTGCCAAAAAGAGTGTATTTTCACTTTATGACCAGCAATCTAATTCAATTAATAATCTTCTATTGGATTTATCAGGCTTCCATCCATTTTTCATTGATCAATTTGAAATACATTTGGAAAGTTTTCCTTCACGGAAGATCGTTAATAATTTAACACTTAATCATAACACTAACAAAATCACACAGACCATTGTTTCTGAAAGATCATTTCTACAACCCGCCCTTTCATCTTCTCTTTCAAACCTCTCCCACTCAATAATGGAAATCCATCCAGATTTCTATGACCTGATTGAAATTCAGTTGGAAATGACATTTCAAGAGAAGGTAACGGTGAATAATCTACTGACAATAAAAATACATTCTGCTTTCATATTTATTTTTTGTAGTTTAATTATATTTTTATTTTTACTAATGTTTGACATGTACATACATGCAAGAATTAAAATGCTTACATGGTTACATTGGAAGTATGACTATACCTAGTCATGTTTCCTCCATTTAGTTAGAAATAAGAATATATTAATTTTCTTTTTTGTTTGCATTTATTTCATTATTTCAGATTTTCAATAAAACAAGTAATGAATCCAATTTCTTTTGGGCATCCCATTTCAATTATAGGAAAGTAGCCTAGAGAATTTTAGAAGCTCTTGAATTATCTGATCGTAATTATTTTTCAAGCCTTCAATTTTCTTTTTTTTTAACATTGATCATACATGAAGAAATTTCAAGAATTTTCTACAATTTTTTGATTCACAAGTAATTCTAAGAACTCATTTTTACCACTCTTGTCTTATGATGAAATTTTGGAAATTATGCAATTTATTAAATTCATTACTTAGTACTTTAGATTAAACTAAGAAGGTGATCTTGAACTAATTCAAATTTTGAGAAAATTTGGGAGAAATTGAAGCTTTAAAGAGGTAAAAATTACAATCAAAAGTCTTCCAGGTATGTGTTTGCAGGTTCATCAACATCTATTGTTTATTTTTATTTCAAAGGTTTTTTCTTATTTCTATTTTGTTTTGTGTGTAGATCTTCGTTAACTTGATTATGTAGATCTGAGATAAGCAAGCAGCCAACTTTTGTTTTCAAATCCGCAATATGTTCAGGGAATTATTTATTATTCATCTGAAATTTGAAGGATATCTAAATTTTGCTTATATTTATTGAAATCCTGATAAGACTTAATGAATTGTCGGAGGAAACATATCAGACGATTATATTCTACAACTCTCTTCATAAGGAATATCTAATAAAATTAATTTCCAATCAGATATTCTGACAATTAATTAAAATATTAAAGGATTATTTATTTTAAAGAAAATTTAAAACACTCACTATATTTTCAAATTGAATACTTTAAGAAATCATCGGCCCCACATATGTTTCATCATATATCGCCATTCGCATATCAGAGGCTCTGCAATGAACATACACTAAATATATCCAATCCCCAATATACGCATTTCCTTCGATTTTCGATGATCTTTCTATCTGATATCGCATCATCCATATCACAACTATTTGTATCGCAATATTCCATAAGAGGAAACTCTTAACAATTACCGATAGGAAACCTTCGATGCATATCTTCTGATATTCATTCTTGCTCATTTTTCCGATAAAATTACTTTACCAAAATTGTGATGTTCATATAACCCGAACTTGACATGACATTTAAATCCTCTTTATATGCAGATATCGCGTCCGTTTGTAAATCGCAAATTTGGTAGGGGCATATATTTAAAAGTTCCGATGTCCCGGTCCGATATGAAATTAAAATTCATATAATAAAAATATCAGTTCCGTTCTTCATCACACATCGGCACATCAACGAAATTACATTTCGCATATCGAAAATTTTAGTGGTTATTTTTAAAACCTTACTCAGTAAGTTATATTAGTTGCGATGCGATAAATGACAAGGTAAGGAAATTGCGATGCGATGACACACATATCGCATATCGCATGAGATAAGTAATATGTTAAATGATAAAAGTTGCAACGAGCGATGTGGAGTTCGTTGCGAATTGCGAAATCGCAAAATCGCAAAATTGAAAAAGAGTTAAGTTTTGAAATCTGCGAGAAGGTAAATTATAAAAAATGCGAAGTGAAAATGTGCGTGATTGGTCACCGTTTGTGTGGGCCGCAAAACCAAAGTTCCGCACATATATTTTGATATTTGCAATCATGTTGCATCATTCATTTACCGCATTTTCATTATCGCAAAAATTATATCGACATTTCATTTCATTCACAAGCTTTAATCTTTCAATATGACTATTCTCTGATATCACATTCATCCCATCGCAGTTTCTCATCGCACATGCTCATCTCATGACATTGCCATCAAAATAATTATATCGTATTGTTAAACTCAAATGAAACTTTGTCTTCAAGATTTTTGATGCGATAAACTTTGATATTTGACTTTCCACCATTTTATTTTAAATTTTTATGGAAAGATCTCAATCGCATATCGGCAAAAGTGGAAGCCGCAGATTTTAATTTATGCATGGTAAAGAATCTCGCGATGGGAAAAATTCAACAAAGGAAATGTACTGATGATTAATTTATATGTTTAATTTTCTTTTATTCTTAATTTATCTCCATAATTATCATATAAAGATTCAAATCCTCTTTATATACTGTTACATTATTCGGGATTTTGAATAAATTTTCAAACTTTGGGGCTGATATAAATTCAGAATGGAAGAATTAAAAAAAAACATTCATCATTTCAATTCATAAAGAAGCACATCTTCATCCTCATTTCTGATGGATTCAGTTTATTTCTGATTCCTTAAACATGAAACATTGTTTTTTCTTAGTTAACTGCTTGTTTTACTTTAAATTTAATAAATAATGATTTTGGTTCAATAAAGCTTCTTCATGCTTTTAATTCTAATTAAAGACAAAAGTTAACTTGCATTGGAGAAAATCATCTTTCTCAGGTAAGTTTAAATGCAGTTCTCCCATGGTAAGTTTCATGTGCCCACTTTCATTTATTTCCATTTTTTCGTTTTTTTGTTTTAGTTTTTTCTGATCTCGAACTATGTTTTCAAGTCTTCATAAACCATTCGCACCTCTACCAGATCAGTTTTCAAAATTTCTTTTTGCTCTTTGAGATTCTTGAGAGAAACAATAATGATTCTCATTGAATCAGCTAGACTGGGGAGTTTCTAACACCTTTAGTCTATTTCTTTAAGCATTGTTTTTATTAGAAAATAGTTAAGATGCTTTTATGCAGGTTTTGTATTAAAAAGGAAATTTACAATAGACAGAAACTTCTCATTCAACATATTATCTATCATAACTGCTATTTACCTTCTACATTTTGAAAGCCTCACTTTTATATAACTCTGCAAAATAAATAATTTAAAAATGTCAACACAGGAATGAACGTACATATGCTTATTTTCTTTTATAATATTTTTTTGAAAAATTCATATAAGCAATCATGTTAAAGTTTAGCTTTTAAATTTTGTTTTTCTTTCAATTTTTTCTTTCTTCATTTTTTATTTGCTGATTTTTTTTCTTACTTTAGTTTAGAAATTATTTTCTTTTTGTTTTTAGTTTTGATTTGATTTTAGTGACCTTTTCATGATTTATGTAAAAGAAATTTTTCTTACCTTACAGTTGTTGACATACATGGGAAATATTTTACTCTATCCATTTAAGTGAATTTAATATATCATTAAAGACATATATTTATGCAACCATAAAACCATCTTACTTTAAATATTTTTCATGGAGGAACACACATCCTTTCTAAGTGATTGAGCTTACTTTTTCAAGGAAAAAACCGATTTGAGTTTAATTCAATGAATCCCTCCCATCCCTCCACATAAAAATCCTTTGATTGATAAGTTGTAGGAAAAGAATTTGGAGCAAACATTATGAAAGTACTATGTCCATTAAACATAAAATCTCTATTACCATCCCACCTCTTTCACTCAAATACATCATAAATAAAATCTTGCAAATGTACTTATCAAAAGAGTGATAAAAAGAGGAAGCATGGGAAATACAAACCCGTCGGGGCTATGGATGCTTGCTGGCAACGAGACTAAGCTTGTATGGCATAAAAGACAATTTCGTCGGGATACTGTTCAAGCTTGCTGGTAGCGAAGCGATGTAAGAGACAATCACAAAATGAATATATTCTTTATCGAAAACTCCTATCTCTACTTTCTTCTATTTTTCACATGAGGAAAATTTAAAAAACCAAATTTCCCCAAATTTGGATTCAACGCTTTTACTCGAGTCTGTTTTAAGTACTTATATTTACAAACTCATATTGCTTAATCTATTCATATGGGACCTATGGAAATTTTTACTGTTAGATGATTTCGTGATTTCCATTATTTTTAACATTTAGGTAAATTTAAGTTCATTATCTTTAATCAGAGATAACTGGTTATTCTCCCTATGTCGCTATTGTTGTGGTAAAACACAACCCCCCATTTTTTACTTATGCACTTCAAATAACAGGGAACCTTTCTACAAAATTTTTGGCTAAACACCTTTTAAAATTTTCATTAAGTTAATTATCCTACATTTTTGTCATTTTTTCATTTTCCTCGGAATTGTGTTTTGATTTCTCTATTGAATCCGTTTTTTCACAAGCTTTCCAACGATACTTGTTTCACTTCATTTGGTCAACCGGTTTGTAAATGGCACTCTTTTGAAGTTTGATTATTTTCTCGCTTGGGCTAAAAAATGTATAAAATGTACCAATATTTCAATTTTCTTAGTTAAATTAGTCTTTATTACAAATATTAACTTTTAGTTAATTTTTACTAATTTTTTCCATTTTTTCACTAACGGTCCTACAAAATGACCTAGCTAAATTGAACAATAGAGAAAAATACATTTCAAGATCTTGGTAATTTACTCCAACTTGTTATTTTAAAATAAATTACCAAAACGAAAATTCCAAAATTGCAAAGTGGCTATAGTCTAAATTGTAGGATGATTAATCCCACGTGAGCCCCACTTTATACCCCTTCACATCCTTCCAAAAAAAAAATTGATTTCGATATTGCGATATCGCATATTGCATATTGCAAATTTATTAAAATCTCAAAACTCGTCATTTAAAAAAATTGCGATGTGCGATTTTGGTTATACAATGGGCTTTTAAATTTTATGTAAAGCTTTTTCATTCTCCTTATGACTCTAGTGACCTCACCCTTACCTCACCTCACCCTCCACCTCACCTCTCCTACTTCATGCTTACCTCACCTCACCCTCCACCTTACTCCCCTCACGTCACACTCACCTCACTCTCCACTTATTCCTCCACCTAACTCTATCTTCCATTAACAATCTTTATCCCTCCATACTCTTACTCACCTCTCTCTCTCTCCAGTCCTCCTCTCCATCTTTCACGTGGATTTTTGGTTTTTAATTATTTAATATAAATATTATATTTTTATTATATTTTTTATATTTTAATTATAATATTCTATTATAATTTTAATATAAATAAATTATAATATTAATATAATATATTATATTTTAAATAAATTTTAAATCATTTATTTTTATTAATTAATTTATGTTTATAGTAAATTAAATTTAATAACATAATTTTGATTAATTAGCATTAATTAATTAAATATTATAATCTAATTTAAGATTAGAATTTAATTTAAAATTTCTAATTTTTAGCCCAAGCAATAGAAAATTCTAGATTTCTGGAAATTTTAATATACCAACTTTGGAAGCTCCTAAATGGAGTTTTGCTTGGCCAAATGAGGCCCAGGACGGCTCATTAGATAGATAAAATGATGGAGAACATTTCTAAAGTTGTTTCATTTCTAGATTTGATCATTTATTAGGTCTAAAATTCAGCAGAAGATCATGCTCCGAATTTTTAACAAAATAATTTTTCTAAGTTTTATTTTTTGCATTTTAATTTGCCCACAACTTTTTCTAAATGCAAATCCATTTGTCAATAATATCTTTGGCCAATTATATCAGCACAGAAATCAAAAGAAAGCTTATATATCCTTTTTAATTATTTAATTAATTAAGTTTCAATTGGATTTATTTTAATTTCTAGATTTGACGTTTTGATTTTATTTTTTCATTTTAATTTTGTTTTTGATTTGTTTTACAGGAAAACAGTTGAAGAGATGAGAAATCAATGAGAAGGCTCCAACAATGAGAATATCTCAATCAATGAGAAGGCTCCAACAATTGAAGAATATCTCAATCAATGAGAAGGCTCCAACAATTGAAGAATATGATTTTGAACCAATGAAAATTGATGGAGCAAAACCACTCTTCAAACAAACTTTCCTATGAAGAAATCTTTTTGTAAATTTTATAAATAGCAGATTGAAAAGTGTAATAGGGGCTTCTCTCCTCTGCAATTCTGGAATTCTTGATGACACTATTGTCTAGAGGATTTAGAGGTGTAGGGTGAGAGGAGAGGAATCTCAGATCTAGAGATTGTTGAGGTTTTTCTTTTATATTCTGAGTTATGTATAATGAACAGAGTTTTGCACTATTGTAGCTCTGAATTTGAAAGCAGAAGTTCAGGCATTGTCAAAGACTGTTAGAGACCGGAGTTGGAGAAATGGACTTCATAAATTGGTATTTATAATACTATTATTTTAAAATTTTGGTTTTATTTTATAGCGGGAATGTGTCAATTTACTCGCATACTTGTGCACTTCTGTCAGTATGAGTAATTTGCCTCAATTTATGTTATTATTTGTCTCTACTCTTATGGGTTGAATTTTGATTTATGAGTAACTATTTACTCAAAAATCTATCTTATAAAACTGATTTATTGAATAGTAATATGTTTTGAACTATTTCTGCATGTTATTGTTTAATTATTCAAGTTACTGATTAAATGATCAATATCATTTTGAGAACTACTTTTTGAATGTTGTTGATTGATTATTTCAGTTAAAAGGTCTCTATATAGAATGTGTTTGGTATTCACAATATCAGTTAATTGAACTACTTCGTTAGCTTGATATTCATTTAAAACAAACATATTTAAATCTCAATTATTTAAAACATCTTGCTCTCATTTGGGATAGATCTATATCTGCCTAATTGAGATAAGATTAAAATAGTTTCTTTTGCTTGCATCTTAGAATAATATTGCATTTAGATTAAATTCTAGATCCCTAAAAAGTCCTCTTCCCAAAGAGGCAAAACTTTAGTTGTGGCCTGGCTAAACCCAAATTAGCTTAAGGATCACTTTCTTGTCCGATCGGCAAGAGAAATGATCTGATGTCTCTTTCCCATTGGTAGATAAAAGTCATATTTTAAGCCAACAAATATTGAGAGAAGGTAAATGGACCTAGTTAAACTAGTCGGAGCCACCATTCCAAACAGAAAAGGAATTGCATTAAGGTCCGGACCGGGTGGTTAACCCCCCTGTTTTTGCAGCGAATTTCGAGGCCTCAACATAAGCATAAGTTTCCCAGGGACATGTAAATGTGGTTTTGTCTTTGTCTTCGGGTGCTACTTGAATTTGATTACACCCACTGAAATCATCAAAAAATGAAAAATATTTATTCCCTGCTAATGTATCCAAAACTTGATCTATGAAAGGTAATGGAAAATGATCTTTTAAAGTAGCATTATTCAACTCTCTATAATCGATACACACCCTCCATTTTCCATTCTTCATAGGGACAATTACTAAAGGTGAAACCCACTGATTGTCTAATATGGGATAAAAAAAGTTTACATTCAGTAGTTTTTGTAGTTATTCCTTAACAGTTTCCCTAAGATTGGGATTCATTCTTCTTTGAGGTTGTCTGATTGGTCTAGAATTTTCCTCAATATAGACGTGATGTATGCAACTCTCGAGATTAATTCATTTCATATCAGTGTACTCCCATGCATATGCAAAATAATTTTTTTGCAATGTTTTGATTAACTCCTCATTTTGAAATTCTTCTAGGTTTTTGTTTATGTTTAAAGTTTTACTTTGAAATATTTCAATTGAAAAATTACCAAATTCTTACATAGAATATAAAGACATTTGTCTGGATAATAAGTATTCAATATTACATTGTTCTTGAAAATTTTGACTATTCTCACATTGTGAAGATGATTCATAATTTTATATTGAATTTAGAATTTGATTTTATTCACTAATGTGTGAAATAGTAAAAATAGGTTGTATACCATTGTCATCATACATCCCTTCATTATCTTCTATTTCTATCATTGTTTTTGTTGGAGGATATAGAGTGAATTTCTCTTTTGAGTTTCCATCAAAAATAAACATATCACCAGATCTACAACTGATGAAAGCATTAGTTGTAGCTAACCAAGGTCTTTCTAATATCAATGGATGTCCTCCTGAGTTTTTCTTAGGAGTTAATATCATAAAGTCAACTGGATATTCCCAACAGTCTAAGGATACATAAATGTCTTCCAATACACCATCTAGCTTGATTACTGATCAGTCTGCTAATTGCAGTAATGTTGATGTATATTGAAGGTCTAGAAACTTTAGTTGTTCCATGGTTTGTTTACTCATGATGTTTATGGATACTCCTAAGTAAACCAATCTATTTGGAATCTCAATACCATTGATGCGTGTTTTTATAATGGGACTTCCTAGATCCAAATATTTTTGTATGGTTGTTTTTCCCATCGTGATATCTGCAATTTTTCCCACTAACTGTATTATTTTCAGTTATTTTTTTCTTCTTCCTGATTTCTTTATACTCAACTCTTTTATTGTTTTTTCAAGGATTGGAATTTCCTTAATGGCTTGTAACAAAGGAATTTTGATGCAAAAATTATTCAATTCATCTAATATATAATAGTTGGGAAACAAAATTTATTTTCATGCCCCTCTATCAATTTGTAATCTTTCAGGAAAAGGGGGTTTAGATATAGATATTGAAGGTTTCTCTATGATAGGAGTTGAGTTTATTGGATCTTTTTGTGTTTGATTTTAAAAATTTTGATCCTGATGAAGAGATGTCCCTTCTTCATAATGATTATTTCTATTTTGAAGATTTTCATTTTGATGAAGAGAAACTTCCTCATCAAAGTGATCAATTTTTTCTTGAATAACAACAGAGGGCTTTTTCTTTTCTAATATCCTCCCAGATATAAGTTGAACATTATTAAGATTTAGTGAAGTTATCATATAATTTTGAAAATTTTGTCCCTCTATGTTATAAATAGGTTGTGCAGTTTTATTTTTTGGGTTTGGGAGTGGTTAAGCATGTATTTGGTTTGGCCTTTGTGGAAATGGTAATGAAAGTTGTGGATTATGATTTGGAAATTGAACTTATTAACTAGGTCGAGGAAAATTTTGTGGAGGATAGGTCGGATAAGATTGAGGATTTTAGTGATATTGAGAATATCTTCCATAAGTATTTTGCATTCCTTGTGCCCATGGTTAAAGGTGAGACCAAGTTTGATGCCATGGCATTGAGGAATTCCAATTATTTTGTGGAGGCTGAGTATACATCTGACTATTAAAACCTTGACTTTGTGGCCCTTGCCATGGTCTTCTAGAGACAAAACAAAGAGTATCTACTGGATGTGGGGTTATTTCTTCTTGGAAGATAGATTTAAGACCTAGTATAGCAAGACATTTCTTTGTTTCATGATTTTTTATACATATGACACGGGTCTCTATGATTTTCAAATCAAGAGGACATTCTCTTAAGGCATGTTTCTTTCTGCATTTAGGATAGAAGATAGATAAGGCATCACTTTCAACTCTTTGCTTGTTTTGTAACTTTAAGGTGTCTGTTTGTTCACTAAAACTCCCCAAAATATCTGTTTTGAATTCATCAAGAAAATTTCCTATTTCTGCCCTACTTACTATTCCAGCTGTAGATTTATTCACTCTAGAGAGAACATGATCTCTTGTATTTCTTCCAATTCTTGATTTTCCTCTTGAGAGATGTATGCATAATTCAAAGATATCGAGTAATGGTAATTGAGAAATGTCTCCTTTTCCCATAATATTAAGAATATCTATCCATTCATCTCTAACGGCTTTCAACTGGAGAGCTTTTAAAGTATCTTGATCCAAGTTTTCCATTTTATCTCTTTTTAATTTTTAATTGAATCTCTCAATTAGGTCCTCTAAATTTTCATCCTCTCTTTGCATCATCTTAAAAAATTCATCTTTCTAACTACAAGGTATGCAGTAATCCTGGTATTTTTCCAAGAATGCACTCTTCATCTCCTCCCATGTCCTAATAGAATGTGTTATTAAGCCCATGAACCATTTTAATGATGCACCCTTAAGTGTTGTAGGAAATTATTTCAATTTTTGAGAATCTTGTAAGTAGTCATATGATCTACATAAAACCTCAAATTCAAATAGAAATGTTTCAGGATCTTAATTTCTTAATCCATGAAAATTGGGAAGGATGGAAGGTGAGATAATCTTCATTGTGGCAGTTGTATCCTCATCATATATAGGAAATCCAACATGGTCTTATTTATGTTCATCCCTATTCCCTTTTCCTCTTCCTCTTCCTCTACCTCCTCCTCCATCTCGTCCCCCTCTATTTCCTCCACCTCTTCTTCCTCCTCCTATTCTTAAGGTTTCTCTTTTCAAATTGTGTACTTCTCCTTCTCCTTATCCAGCCATTGTAGATTCCTTAGAACTAATATAGGGTTTTATTCTTAGGGTTATTTTTTCCTCTTCTGGTTCTTCTATCAATGGTATATTGAGAAATATTTCTTCCTTCTCTTCACTAGGGATTTCTAGCTCTTGAGTTAATATTTGTTCTCATGTAAAGGTTAAAAAGATTACTCCTTCTATTAGAACATTTCCAATAATAAATCAATTAAATCAATCAATGGTCCTTAATATTAATTAATTAAACATAATAAATAATAATTTAAATATAAATTAATTTTACATTATAGAAACTATATTAATATTTTTTGATTCATTGGTATTTGTTGGTCGGCTCCTACTTTCTCCTCATCCCTCCTTTTCGCTCCATCTTGTATTTATTTCATCAATCCTCCTATATTCTTGGCAGGTTTTGTCCTAATGATGGGTATTGCTTTAGACCCAAAACATAAATGTAAAAATGGATACTATGGAGATTCTGAATTCCCCAACTCAAAACTCACACCACAAAAACCTTCAAACTATTATTACCCCTTCTGTTGGAGATTTGGGATCTTCTTCTTCTAGGACTGCTTCAGTTGGAGAGTCTCTAGGCTGAATTTCTGACATTAAGACTTCAGAGAGTCTATGTTTTAAGAATGGAATATGATTTTGAGACCGTGTTGTGGCACTACGAGGTCTTGGTGTGGTGAGTGGTGTTGTTGGGATCAAACTTCTACCTCTAGCTACAAATCTACCTCTAGAATATGTTTCTCTACGCATATCATATTTTTGTGTTTTTGTGTTTTGTGTGTGTGTGTGTGTGTGTGTGTTTTTAGATTTAAGAAATAATGCTCCTAATTACACCCCTGAAAATGAAGCCAAAATGTTTAGTCAATTTAATGTCTTAAATTGTTATCATAAATTATCGACCGGAGTTAGTAATCTTGTGAAGTGCAGGTGCACTATATATGCTAGAAGCCTATCTTTCTTACTTCGTTGTGTAGATTTTATGTGTTGTTTTGGGTGATTTTATTTTTTATCTTAAATGTTTGAATGAAATAGGAAATAACTAAGAACGAATCTAAGAAATGAAATCTAAACTTAATTATCAAAGCCTATGATGAGAATTCTATTTTGAAAAATATGAACAATTGATTTTAAAAGAACTAGAAAAGAAACTTCAATATTTTTGTATTTTTTAGAGATTTTATATGAATGAAATCTAAAAGCAAGAAAGAAACTGAATCTAGAAGAATTTTAATGCTTGAAAAATAAACTTAAGAAGGAAGAAAAGGAAATGTTAATATTGATCTAAGAAGGAAATTGATCTATAAATTACTCTAAAGAAAATATTCTAATAACTAGAAGGTTAAAGTTACAAGAAGGAAGAAAAGGAAATGTAAATTTAAGAAAGAAAATTGATCTAAAACAAATCTATATTGCATAAAAATAAATTATCTTAAATAATCAATCTTAATTATGTTAGACTATTCTATGTCAGCGATTATCTTTTAAAATGTCTATCTAAACTACTTCTAAACCTATTTGATTAAAGAATGAAAATATATACTTAAATCTCCTCTAAATCTGCACAAAGCATCAATCCAAACTATAATTAAGTTTTATCAAGATATTTATCGAAGACTTCACTCTATTTATCAAATGAAAACTATCTAAATTAATTCTATGAAAACAGAGCATTAAACTAACTCTAATTCTATTCACTATTGAAACAAAGCATTTCATTCTATATTCTATGAAATGGAAGTATTAAACATATAAATATCCAATATAAATTACTATGTTGTGTAAATCGAAAGGCTGATTGAAATAAAGAAGGAAAACAGAGTATTCTTCCTACTGTGCGAAGGTAAAATGCTTGTCTAATCTGAGATATATGAAAACTGTGTGAACAAATGAAAGACAAATTTTCATTCCATGTGTTAACAAGATTATGAAACCAATATATTACAGGAAATCAAAATACTTGGAGCATTCAACTATGTGAAAGACACAGTATTCATCTTATGAAAACACAGCGTTTAATCTTATGAAAAACTCAACAATTAATCTATGCGATAATGAAAAATTAAACTAGAAAACAAGAGAAAATTAAGCTACGAAACCTTTTCTCTGCAAGGGCCCACTGCAACATAATGGCTTGAAGAATCACATGTGACTAATTATGCATCAATGGTCTTGAACACGCCTTCTCCATGCATTAATAAAAACAGAGTTTCGTTGTGTAGCAGTATTACAAAAATTAAACTTATCGTCGGATTAAAACAACCTGGTATTTATAACAAGTTAAATTCAACTGTTTGATATGATATCGCCTAAAAATATTAATGAAACTTAGGAGTAGAATTCTAAACATGACTGCGGTCTTCACAGTTTTCACGATTTTCTACGTGGAGATAAAATCGTGAAGCTTCCAACTTCTCCTTCGTTGGTCTTGGCCCTCTATTTGACTCAACCTTTTACCATGATTTTAGGCGTTATTTCTCTCGATTTTGAACAGGTGAGTAGGACAAAATCCATATATGGATCATTTCAAAACTACCCATATGCTTTCCTCCTCTCCTTTATCTTCAGAACCTATCAAACAATGTCGGTAGCTACAGAAACGGAGATTAGCTACAGAATTGCATGAATTTTGTAGCTAAATAAAAAAATCATTCAAATAATAAGAAACATTATAATATAAAAGAGAGATCATTTAAACTCCTTCTCAGACTGAAAATGTATCAATTAACACTGATTGAGTTTGTGTTTTTATGTCAAAAAGGAAGGAAAAGTGGTGAGATATGTGTCAAAAATAGAGACAATCTTGAGGCTCAACACCTCGTTTTCAATAGTAGCAGCATCGCTCCAAGCCATAACAGCAACTGGCAAGGGCTTCCAGTGGGGAAAATGTCAGTAGAAGTATTTCGAGGAGCTAAAGAAGAAGATCATTCAAGCACCAATTCTAGCATTACCAAACTTGCAGCAACGCTTTGAAGTGGAGACAGATGCGAGGTGGTATGCTATGGGAGTTGTCTTGGTGCAGGGGGGAAGGCATGTATGTTACCATTCTGAAGTATTTCATGGGGATGTCCTTAACTAACCTACCTATGATAAGGAACCTTACGCCATGGTGCAATTTCCTAAGAAGTGGAAGCACTATCTGATGGGAAAGGAGACAGTAATCCACACATATCACCAGTTGTTACAGTGCTTATAGGCCAGAGTAAGCTACATCAAACCAGGCATTACAAGTGGATGGGGTTTCTACAACAGTTTCATTTGGTGATCAAGTATAAGAAGGGAAGAACAAACAAGTTGGACGACATGCTTTCAAGGCCACTCACATCAAAGATTACAGATTTGGGGACTCTTATGCAAATGTATGCATACAGAGAGACATATTCAGAGGATGAGGACTTCGAGGAGGTGTATCAGCAGTTGCAGATTCAAAGTAATGTGCACGATGGAGATAGCACCATTAACTACCATATCTAGGACGTGTTACTATATAGGCTGGATAAACTATGTGTTCCTAAAGGTGAGCGTTTGCAGCTGGTTAGAGATGCTCACACCTCTAAGGTTGCATGCACTTTTGTGTAGGGAAGACCATGGCTAACGTGCAGAGGTATGTGTAGTGTCCCAAGATGCAATAGAAGGTATTTAGGTTCATAATAGGATGCATGCTTTGTTGTACCATCAAGCCTAGTAACAGGAAACAAGGTCTATATCATCCCTTACATTTACCTTATTACCGCTCAAATTAGCAGGGGTCCTAAAAAGGGATCCTTAAAGGGCTACCACTAGGTCAAGGGAAACAATGGAGCAATAGCCACCTGTCACCTCGGCTAAGGCTCCCTACTCTTTACGGACTTTCACCAATGGAAGGACACCCATTATAATAAGCATCACGAAATTGAATGGATCAATGATAGGATCAAAGGTGATCCTAAAAGCCTATTCACAAGAGAGGCTCAGGGATATGGTTTGCTTTCTTTGAAAGCAAGATGAAAGGCTCTCTAGGAAGTGCTTAGGGGAATTTTCAGAGCAAGGGTTTGAGCATATGACTTTTCAAGAAGATTCTTAGCTCCTAAAGTCCTTGAGGAAACTTGGGTTCCAAGTAGTCTTTGTGAAATTGACTTCAATAAGTTGGGGAACCACACAAGACCAAGTGGACCTAAGGTTAGGTCAAGGAAATGGGGTTGAGAAACTAATGATGTGCTTGACCTAATCAAGGAGGAGAAGGGGATCATGGAAGGAATTTTCAATGAAAGGTAATGCAATGATCCTAGTGAGGTTTCTAGCCAAGGGAAACCTAAGGCAAAGAACAGTCCCTGAGTTAGGGCTAACAATATCTTGAGATCCCACAGTTGTATTTGATTGAAATTTGGAGGGCCTCTAGAGAAACTCCAGTGCAATTTCGGACCAAAAATCGAAGTATTTGGATGGATATATTGTGAGATAAGTGATGCACTAGGTGTCCTGTGTAGGCTAGGCCTAGAGAGAAAGAGAGAGGGAGTGAAAAATATGCTTTAAGGTGATCACCTATGGAGGACCAATACTGAATCCTTTGGGGAGATTGGAGTCAAGATAAATTATGACTATGTATATTGGATTTTCTATGTCAAGGAGGCCTCAAAAACAATTTCGCATATCATTAAGGCAGCAACAAAAGGAGCTTCAAAGACTTTATACTTCATTTTGAAAAACAGATGACTTATCAAGATGAATTTCAACAATGATTCATCTCTAAGAATATTTATTTATTATACATGGCCCATAAATGAAGCATCGCTATCTAGAAACAAAATTTCCACAACTTCACAATAATGGATGCAGTAAATTAGCCCTAGTATAGCGAAATCCCAGCAATAATGTATGTGACAAAAAATATAAATAAAGAGTAACATTAAATTTCGCTTACATGTATATAAGTATATCCAACCATCAAAAATGTTTCCAATCAAGAAGCTCCAAGAAAAGAGAAAATGATCCAAACATCAAAATTCATTCCATGCTCCAAAAATTCGTCCTCCAAGAAGGATAAAAAAGTTCTCTAAAGAGATTCAAGTCTAATATAAGTGATGATGCTAAAATGAAATCACATAACTTGTATTTATACACTTATAATGAGTTCAATTTAGCTAATTAGGCCTAATTTATCCCCTAGAATAAAATAATGTACAAGATAACTAACTTTTGGTGACAAGCCCACCAAACTAGCTCATAAATAAAATAATAAGCCTCTCAAGAGGTCAAATGATCAATAATAGATGGCGTTGGGCCTTGTATGAGCCTTGACGAAGTCCATAGGTGCCATAATGTGAAATAGGACTCCCAAAAGCAGTGGACAAGGGGGTTGGCCCATTGTTATCCAAATAGTGATCCCGTGGTGCTCTCAATGGGTGTGGGGGGACACAAGTGTCCTCATGGATCTCCAAGCATATCAAAGATGCTTATATACCACTTGAAAGGGATCAAATGATGGTATAGGTGATGTCACATTATCATACAAGTCCTGGGTCATCTTCCAAGTGCATGTTACAACTATGGGGCCGACTGGGCATGGTGAACCAGGTGCATATTCCTCGTCTAATAGGTGAATCTAGAGAAATTAATGAACATCTCTGGGGATCCATGGAATGTTTTCTAATGTTTTGGAGGCCTGTGGCTCTCTAAACGCACCCTACATGTGCTAATGTAGGCCTATGGAGGGTTAGGACCTCATATAGGGAGACCAAACCCAAAGTGGAGACCACCTGCAATCCTGCATAAGATCCAATGTGTCCCCTTACATTCGAGTACAAAAATTCATTAAAATAAATCGAGTTAAAGAGCTTACAAACCATGGAAAATAGGCGGGCACTTCATAATGGCATGCCCTTCCATATTGGGCTTTTGCATGTGTTAATGTCTCCAAGCTCCAAGGGGGGTTAACCAAGTACCCTGTTATGTGGTTTCTAATTTTAAAGGGGACAATATGTCCAAGGTACATCAGTCAAATGGTGGTGGAATCTGACAAAGAGATTAAAGAAATAGGGAATGAAAGGGGCAACCATGGGCCATATGTCGGGGTATAGCGGTAGCTAATAAAGGGAATCCCACACTTGGGTATATAATGTATAGGAGGGAGAAATCACGGTGCATGAGTTACCCCGACTTTGATTTTTCCACCCTTTCTTCATATGCCTCTTGCCTTTTATGATTTTTCTTTAACTAACTGCTCAGGGCTCACGGGATAAGAGCATGATGTGTAAGGTATAGCAGTGGATATCCCTTTAAGGTAGGGTGGTTCATTGCCCACCAGGGGTTGGGACAATCATGGGTTCCTAAATGATAACAGAGGCTCATCTGGGGCTTGTAGGAACTAGGGTGATGGACATGGGAATTGGGTAGAGCTAATGAATTGGATTTTTCCCACATGCTAAATGAGTTTGTCTCGACCATATTTTTCATTTTGTGTTACATTTTCCTCTTAAATGTGACCAATTATGCTTTTAATTTTATTTTCAGCTGCATCAACCTCTAGGGCATCGTTTCAGGCCCGACCTAAGGTGTGGGCAAGGGGAAGGGGAGGCTAACCCTATGTGGACCCAGTGAAGGGATGTGGACCCAGATGTTATTTTCCAATTGAATTCACTTTCCCAACAAATGCAACTTATTGAAAATGAAAATGCCTTTCCTTTCACTAAGATGCACGAAGATATATTTTTTTGTTTTTCACTTTGAAATGTAATCAAAATCAAAACAATTGAATGAAAGAAGAAACGCAAAATCCCTTTACTTTTCTTTCAACCGAACCAAACAAAAAATCGTTTTAAAGAACGCATGAATGAAATGTTTCTCACTCCTCTTAAAATGAAAAAGATAATCTAAATAAAAAAACGAAAATAAAATCACTTCCCATTTATTTTGAATTTAGACCAAACACGCTCTTTTAGATTTGTGCGCCAAAAAAACTTTAATCTTGTGCTTGACACAAAACAAGAAAAATGCGACAAAGGGTGTTTGAAATGGAAAAAGTTCCCAAACTTACAACATCTCAAATAGACGAAACAGACTCGCTCAGAGAAGATAGGTAAGTCAAACACATAGCAAGGAGATCACTGAGATCTCACAGACTCCTTCAAGGGTCAGGACACACTGGAAAATCAGAGGGGAAACTCAAATTTTCCCAAGGCTAAGATCAATGCTTCTGTACTAAGAAGAAGGGTGTTGAAAGGCTAATCACCGTGGTTGTACTATATAGAACAGTGTTCCCAATGCTACTCTGGGGATAGAAAGGGCGTTGGTCGCTAAAAACAAGGAAAAAATAAAAATATTCTCACACAAACACCAAACCTGACATAGTGAAGTGACAAACAATCCTTACACAAGCTGACAGAGGCCTAAGCAGATTTAAATTTCAAAAATCGGTGGAACTGATCTAGGATCAATTCGGGGAAGGAGGATTTAAAAGGCTAAAGCTCCCCAATGGAGTTTCCAGTTTTTTTGTCAATATAAATCCCCTCTGCGGACAAAGGAAATCTCTCTATCCTTGGAGTGCATCTAGCAACACGAGATTCTTTCTAACATAAGCTTTCTTAACTAATGCTTACAATGCAACGAGGAAAAAGACATAAATACTTTTTTCCAATCGTTATCCTTGGATCTGTTGATGGTGACCTCGATCCATGATCCTTGTAGGCCTGCTTCTTGCTACTGATGGCATGCGAGTAATTGTGGATGATCAAGAGACAACAACAAATGTGATACAATATATAATAAACGTAAACACTAGCTATCTGGTAGATCAAGGAGTACCGGAATATTTGCATAATCATGTAGACAAATATAGAAAGCAAGCACCAGAGGTTATTATTGATAAATTACAAAATGAGAGCTTACAACCAAGCCTTGATGTTGGAGGCATCCTTAGGTGAAAATATGAAGCCTTCACCCAACTCAAAAGCATTCCTTCTCCTGTGCACTCAGGCTTAATCACGATTCAAGCATGCAAAGGGATGAGATTTCTGATGAGTCTAACAATGATCAACCAAGCTCTAAATTTGGGGGAATGAGGGATATGAATTTATAGAAAGGAGAAGGAGGTTGGGAGCCCATGAAAGGAGGAGGAAGGCCCATTTTATAAGGGATGATCCCCCATGGATGAGATCAACGTTCTAAAATGAGAGAGCTTGACCCTATCATCTCTGTTTAACAACCAACTCACTACCCTTGAGCTTTTAGAGGTCGAAACTTCTCCTCCACTTGATGAAGCATCGCCAGAAAGGGGATCAATGCAGTTTTCCAATAAATTAGGGCGCTCACAACATTGGGCTAGAACTAGGAAAAGGACATCAGCACGGTCATGGCACCAGGAAGGGCGCTGACCCAGGAAACTAGGAATTTGACCAAGTTTCTTCAGTAATATTTCAAAGAAGTCTTATTTGGATCTTCAAGGGGATATGTTGGCATATTTCTTGATGATGGAAACATTTCACGGGATTCGCCAAGGGGCATTTCAAGATCAGGGACGGGAAAATGAGCATGGTGACAAATTACTATGTAACAATGACCCAAAAACGTATGCTCAAAAAAAGGTAGATGACCCAAAAAAGGATGATTTGAAAAGGGTGGTTGTTGCCAGGAAGGATATGGAGGAGTTGGAAAAGGCCCAGGTATCATTTAATTTAAAGAATGAAATCAGTAAAATACAAATTCCTATCCATTTTTCTTAACTATTGAAGAATGATAAATATAGGAAACTAATCAGTACAATGGTAAAGGGTTCATAGAATAATCTGATAAATATTAATGCACAATATTCTCTCAATATAAATGATGATGCTCCTGAGTTTGCATTCGGTCCTCATGTAACTAGTGTGAATGATGATGTCCCTCCTTTTTACGTTAGTTTAAATATCAATGCATGATCCTTCATAATGCCATGTTGGAATCTCGAGCATCACACAACTTGATGCCTAAGTCAGTTATGGAAAATTTAGGACTTGAGGTTTCCAGGCCCTACAAAGATTTTTTTTCCCTTGACTCAATAAAGTTCAAGTGCTTGGGATTAATCAAAGATCTTGTGGTAGATATGACCCAAGTTCTTACAAAAAAAAAAAATTATTGATGTGGTAGTAGTGGATATCCCTCCCGAGTTTAGCATGTTGCTTTCACGGTCTTGGTCAACTAGGTTGGGAGGAATCCTGCATATGTATATGCCTTATGCATCCATCCCAGTGTTTGGAGAACTCATAAGACTTTACAAGGAGGTCCAGATGAATTATGTGGGGAGTAGGAAGGCTGAACCATAAAATTACCCTATTTATGTGGTTGACATTGATCTCGGTTCTCAAATTTTCTATAATGATTTGTGCTTAGAGGAAGAAAAACAATAGAAAATTGAAGTTGAAGTTCAGGAGGAGAAAGTACAAGCAAAAAAAGATGATTGGATATGGAACATGCATTTTGACAGTTCAAATTGCAAAGATGGTTTAGGGGCAGGTATCTGGATTATTCCACCAAACCTTACTAGTCATTTACACTCCTTCAAACTGTACTTTGAATGCACCAACAACATTGTAGAGTATAAGGCTCTGATCATTGGATTAAATCTGCTAAGAGAACATAAATAAAAAAGGATTCATGTCTTTGGATATTCAGAGTTGGTTTTGAAGCAAGTCTTGGCCACATATCAAACCAAACACCCAAGGATAAGGGCTTATCGAAATGAGGTATGGGATATGTTTGAAAATTTCTCTTTTTAACATAAAATTTTTGTTATTTCTAGAGAAGAAAATTCTATAGAAAATTCCCTAGCTACTATTGCCAGTGATTTTAAAATTCCCATTTAACTTAATAGAAAATATCATATTAATGTAAATCATAGGCCCTCAATCCCATACAACATCAAGCATTGGCGGGTTTTTAGGATGATCAAAAGATTCATAGATTCTTAGAGTTGACCGATGAATTTGAAAATACCCCGGTTGATCAAAATGAATACGAGGAACCATATTTGAATGCAGAATCAGATGTTTTTATGAATTCTATAGCCGGAAAAAAAAATATTCAACTAAGCAATAATTTTATTCCCAGAGGATTGGTTCCTCTAGAAAGATTATTTGGTAACAATGATGTAGTTATAAAACCCATGATTCATCCAAGTAATAATGAGTTGGAGGGTTACAATTTGGGAACAAATCTTAGAATTTTGGTTTCCAATTCTTTGAAAATAGAGCATAAGCAACAATATGTTGAATTGTTGAAAGAGTTTTCAGATGTTGTCACATGGAGACATGAATATTTAAAGGTTTATAAGAAAAACATCATTCAACACACTATCCCACTTAGGGAGAACAAGAAGCCTTTCCAGCCAAATATCAGAAGAATTAATCCTAGGTTGTTTCCATTGATAGAAAAGGAGTTTAAGTGATTACTTGTTACTAATATTATTGTGCTATTAATATTTTGTAATTGGATTGTCAATCTAGTTCCGGTTAGAAAAAAGAGTGGAGAAATAAAACTTTGTGTATATTTCAAAAATCTGAATAAGGTTTCCTTGAAAGATAACTATTTGTTGTGTAAGATGGAATATATATTGAAGAAAGTAGTTGGGGTTATGAGGATTTCAATGGCTGACGGTTTTTTTGGATATAACCAAATATTGGTAAATTTGAGGGATCAAGACAAGACAACATTCACTATGCCATGGGGCACCTTCTTGTACTCCAAAATCGCTTATGGTCTGATGAATGTTGGAGAAACATTCCAAAGGGCGATGGAGATAGCATTTCCAGAAGAAAATGATCAATTTCTAGTGGTTTATATGGATGACCTAATAATTTTCTCGCCACCAGATTTGGATCGCCTGAAACATCTTAGACAAATATTTATAAAGTACATAAAATTTGGCATCTCTCTCTCGATCCAAAGAAGTCACACTTTGATATGTAAGAGGGTATATTATTGGGTCACGTAGTTTCTAAATATGGAATTAAATTTGATCTAGGCAGAGTTGTAGCAATAAAAAAATCTAGAGCTTCCCAGAAGTAAAAAGGGAATGTAGTCTTTCCTTGGTAAGGTAAATTTTCTATGGAAATTTGTTCTGAATTTCCCAGAAATTGTAAAGGAAATTACCAATATTCTAAAGAAGGGAAGTTAAATTAAGTGGATACTTCCAAATGGAGAATCATTTGATGGAATTAATCATTCCTTAACACAGACACTTGTTCTGATAATTCCAAATTTATCAAAGGAATTTTTGGTTTTTTCCTTTGCATCTAAACATACCATTTCTGGAGTATTGCTGCAGAAAAACAGTGACAACCAAGAACAACCTATTTCTTTTTTATGGAGAAGGAGGCATTTTCGTTTGTTAAGACAATAAAGGATTTTGGAGTATGTATTTTGCATTCTCGTGTTAAAGCTTTTGTCCCCAACATCGTAGTTAAATATATGCTAAGTAAACCTGATAATGATAGAAGAGGAGATAAGTGGATTGTTAAATAGTTGGAGGTCAAGCCAAAAAAATTGATGAAAGGGCAGGGCTTAGCAAAACTAATGACCGATACAAATGTTGATTCCTTTGGTATCGATTTCTTATCAATATGCTTGAATGACACAGATGATAGGATGAATTTAAAAGTATTTGATGAACTAAAACAGTGCCCATGGTACAGTGATGTAGATACATTTTGTAGAATTTGGAAGCTCCACCAGGTACAACAAAAAATTGAGCAAGATTGATGAAAATGAATTCAATTAAATATTGTTGTATTGATTGTTATTTGTACTGGAAGGATCCATCAAGAATTATGCTAAATTGTTTGATTGAAGGTGAAGCAAAGAAGGTTGTAAATTAATTCCATCAAGGTGTTTGTATAGGACACCACTATTGGAAGGCTACAACAAATAATATTCTCAGGGCAGGTTCCTATTGGCCAACTTTATATTCAAATGTTCATAAGGAGGTGGAAGCTTGTTTAAAATTTCATATCTTTGAAGGAAGAGCTAAGCTATTGTCATTACCTTTGGAAATCCACTCTCAACAATGGGGATTGGTATTCATAGGAAAGATTCACCCAACTTCTTCATGTCAGCATAAGTGGATTTTAACTGCCACAAATGATTTCATCAAGTAAGGTGAGGCAATTCCAACCAGCAAAGCTACACAAAATGTGGTAATTCAATCTTTAGAAGACATTTTCTCTAGATTTGGTTGCCCAAGGAAGATTATAGTAGACAATTCTTAAATTTTCAAATCCCATAATATGATCAAGTTCTGTAAAGAATATAATGTCAAATTGGGCCATTATGCAGTTTACTATCCCCAGGGAATTGGCTTGGCAGAGCCATCTAATAAAAGCCTAATCAAAATTATTAAGAATTTTTTGGAGGACAACAAAAAATCATGGCATACTAAACTGATATTTTCTTTATGGCCAGACAAAATTAGTACCTAAAGATCAATCAATACTTCACCATTTCAAATAGCTTATGGTACTGAAGCATTTTTTCCACTTTCCTTTAATGTACAAGTAATGAGGCTTTTGCAGGAGCATGATGCAGAACCTAATGAATTTCAAAGAAGAATCAATCAACTTATTGAAGCTAAAGAATTGGGACAACAAGTATACAATCAAGCAGAGTTGTTTAAGGACAAATTGATGAAGGTGTTTGATAAAAAGGTAAAAATAGATCATTTTAAAATTTAGGATATGGTATTGAAATGGGATGTTAGGATAGAAGATGAAGGGAAGCACGAGAAATTTGATCATATTTGGAAAGGCCCTTATAGAATAGTTGCATTTCGTGGTAAGAATGCATTCATTCTGGAGGATTTAGAGGGTGAATTCATCAGTGGAGGGCCAGTAAATGTCCATTTTTTGAAACCTTACCTGTCTTGAAAGAGAAATGTCCATTTTCGATTTGCACATATCCATTTTATTTTCCAAGTAGTTGTTGGTGTGGACAACACTTGAAAGCAATTAGAGCCCAAAGTGAAGTCCTTAGGATCCTAACAAGTGTTTTTCAAAGTTTGATTTGAAGTTTCAGTATAGTATTTCAATTTTATTTCATGTCAATAAAATAATTACTTAAAGAAATGGCATAGAATAAAGAGTTGGCCGAATGGATCAGGCACTGGAGAAATGAGTTCTTTGCCACCTCACAAGGAGGAAATCATCCCCACTAGAGCCGACTGTTATCTAAGTTTTTCTTTGTAGTTTTAACTTCAAAAATTTGATTTTTTATTATTCGAAAATCGCTCGCAGTGGGATTGTCAGCGCCAATTGTAAAGTGTTGAATAAATGCGTTGACAAATGGATTATCAGCACCAATTTTTAAATGTGTTCAACAAAAGCGCTGACATTTGGATTATCAGTGCCAATTGTAAAAAAAAAAAAAAAATATATATATATATATATATATATATATATATATATATATATATATATATATATATGTGTGTGTGTGTGTGTGTGTGTGTGTGTGTGTGTGTGTGTGTGTGTGTGTGTGTCAAAATCAAAGTGCTAAAAGATCACACGTTAGCACAGGAGTGGGTCCCCGATCAAGCGAGCATCGACTAAAAAAATGGTGACAAGTTGTGTCATGATTTAACATTGGATTATTTATGTCGCCAGAGGATAATAACAATGGTAAATTAATGGTGTAGTTGATCATTTTAATGTATGCTTGATTTATTGTCACATTTAATCTCAAGCGATCTGGATGGTGTAAGTAATTATATTATCATGAGTTAAAAGTCATGTAAAGTTAATCCTTTGTATTGAGTTATCTGCCAGGGTGAAAATTTTGTTATCCTGCATTTTTGTGATTGAATCCCAGTTTAGTTTCCATTGCTCGTGTTTCTGGATGGTGGAAGTTATAGGAAAAATAGAAAATTGCACAAAGGGGAACCTAAGGGACCTAATATCCTCGAGATGTATCCAGAGTTTCTAGAGCATTTTCAGGAGGTTGGATCGGATGAATTATTTTTTCGGTGAAAGGGTTACCATGACAACATTGCTCGATATTTTTCTAAATGATTTGATTTCCAAGGGGTTACTGTTGGAGGTGTTTCCTTCATTTTCACAGAGGAGGTGGTTGCAGAGGTAGGCCTTGTTGATGGAGAGCATTGTTTTAAAAGCCACATTTTGGCTAGAATAGATGTGCCTTTTATATTAAGGATGAATATAAAGGATAGGCCATGGAATTTAGAGATACAAAGAGCTTGGATGAAGGAAAAATGACACCTGCTCCTGAGGATTACACAAGTGTTATTTCACTTGTGAAGGGCTCTTCAATAGAGTCAATCTATATCATTTCTATTTTCTTGCTCACATTGTTGGACAAGTAAGGATGAATGCTCCATTCCTTTTATTGTTGACTTCAAACAGATGGCAGCAAGAGTTAGGGAAAAAATTGATGCATCATCCCATTTCATCTATCATAAAGGCTTAGTCAAATTATTAATTGAGAACCATTTAAGGAAAATCTACATGACATGGGAACATTTTCTCTTTTGGGGGGGTTTTCTAGAGCTTGTGTCATCAAAACCTAAGGTCACTGGAAGAAGGAAAAGAACAAAGAAAATTTTTGAACCATCCCATACCGTAGAGCAGGGGACTTCTTCTCCTCATTTTAGAAGCTAGAGGAAAAGTACGATGATGGACTCTCCTCCTCCTCTAGTCCCTGCAATGGAAAGGGTTTATATAATAAGAAGTGGAAGACTCCGAGAAAGAAGAACTTGTCTTCTTCCCAGATGCCATCTCTTGAAAAGACTAAAACCATTAAACCAATAGAGGAAACAAAGGTTGAAGGAGGTTGAAGCTACTGAGCTTGAGATAAAGAAAACATTAGCTGAGATGGAACCTACTTTAGCTGAGATAAATGGAGGGAGAAGGTTGCATACTAGACCACTAAACAAACTTAGGCTAAAAATTAAGCTTAAACAAAACCCTAGCCTAGAAAAACAAGTCATTGAGGTAGATGATACACCTCAAAAACATTTGATCATAGACACAGAAAAAGCCTACAATTCTAGGAAACCTAAGGATCAAAAAAATAAACTTGCTACATAGGCCAAGAAAGCTAGGAAGAAGACACAAAGTGATATTGACACTTTGTTAAAGGAAGCTAGCAGACGTAGCTAAACATTTACAAAGAATTTTTTTTGTTTTGTCAACAATTTTTGGGGATATTTTGCTGGAGCACTGACAGTCAACTCATCAGCATTTTTTCTCTTCATTTTGGATGAGCGCTGACAGCTAGATTGTTAGTGCGATTTTTCCTCTGTTTTTATGAAGCGCTGACAGTTAGTCCGTCAACGATCCCAATATTTCTCCCGATTTTAGATGTGCTAGTGAATCCGTCAGCGCTAGGGGGAAAGGCTATTTTTGAAGGTAACATGGAGCATGGTGGAGCAAATATAGCTTTGGAGGAAGGATATACTTTCCAGATGTACTTTTTTGTGGATCAATACCAAATGTTAAGCGAGAAATTGCCACATCGATCACGATGATAAATTAAGGCTTTTCAAAAAAATTGGGCCATATATCAGTCTTTAGTTTGATCCTTAGATTTATCTAGTTCTCCTACAAAACCATGATCTTCAGATACATAATATTTTTATTTTGGATTTATGATTAAACAATGTAATATATGTACTTGTAAGTAGATATATAGTTATCTATTATTGGACATTGTAATTATTTTTTTTTTTTCTAAAATTTTGCTTATACTTTTGTAAGTACTATGTAAAGGCTTTGATTAAAGTTTGGTTGTGATTTTTTGAAAAAAACATTCTTGTGTACTTATTGTGTGTGTGTGATCACGTATTATTATACAATATTTTATTTGAGTAGTGGTAAAAATTCACGTGTTTCTGACTCCCTGTCTATTTTCTAAGTTTTATATGTTCTTCAATATTTGAATACCAATTTGTTGAGTTGGAATTCAGACTTGTGTGCTCTAGATTCTTTTATTCAGGTATTTATTACTTGTTTTCCATCCAAATATTACACGATCAAACATCGCTTACGTTTTAAACAGATCACACATAGCCTTAAACAACTTATATTCATGCGAAACAAGGTTTTCGGGTCCCACAACACGCAACCAATCACAACGCATCGCAAATCGCTTTCCCACAAGTTTAACTTGGTACTGGTAACGCTAAAACCATAATTTATGTGATGTGCGCTCGTGCACAATGCTGACACATGGCTCCCCTCATCGCATCACATTTTAACTTTACCGCATAGCATCGCATTTTAACTTTATCGCATCGCATCACAACCTTTTTAACATACCGTGGGAACTCTTAACGGTATCCGCTATTATTTGAGAAATGTGAAATCGTGATTCATCATCCATCGTTGATCTCCCACTTCTTCTTCTGTGATCTAATCTCCACCGTTCATTCTGCCTGCACTGATTTCTGTTGACAGAATCACAATTCAATAACACCTGTGTCCTGCCATTTTCGATCAAAACACAATATCTTCCTCATACGACATTGGTTTTTCGAATCGTTCATGGTGCCGGAATCAGAAAGACGAGATCTACACAACCATCCTAGTTTCAATCCAATCCTGTAACTTTGAATTTTGAGCAAAATTTATGAACTCCTAATCATTCCTCTCCATTGGGAAGATTTTGGACCCCAAAATACTTGATTACCTATTCAGTAGATGAGGGTACAACTCCCTCACCTTTTCAATCTCCATCCATTTTTCATTGCTTGGTTTAGTGCCTTTGAGCCCAACTCGAAGGTAGTCAACACTTCCCCTCTTTGACACTCTTGTCCTCTTGTCAAGAATTATATCTTCTTTGAGCTCATCTAGAAATTTTGGCGAGAAATATTCCATAGAAGGTAGTTGAACACCACTTCCTTGATCATCGATCAAAGGAGGCTCATACACACGTAATTTTTCAACATTAACAACTAAATACATTTGCATGTACGAAGGCAAATCGAGTTGGAATGCATTATTACCAAATTTTTTTATGATCTTGAAAGGACCATAGCGAATGGGTTTGAGTTTTTTACCTTCCCCTTGCATCCTTTATTTTCGAATGTGCAACCATACCTCATATCACTCTTGAAACTTATGATAAACCCACTGTTTTTCATGCCTTTCTTTGTATTTGCTTTGACTTTTCTCAAGTTGTTCTTGAACTTGTTGATGTATCCTCTGAATTTTCTCAATGAACTTTCGAGCCTTATCAATATCACAATGGCCATAAATTGTAACATCCTTCCCAAAGATGAAGTCTAATGGTGATTTTGGCAAATACCCAAAGCATGCTTCAAAAGGTGAGGTTTGTGTTGAAGAGTGCTTTGCCCAGTTGTAAGCGTGTTGAATGTAATGCAGTTGTTCATCCCACAACTTAGGATGTTTGCTGCAATATCCTCTCAATAGATGCACAACTTTTATGTTCACCACTTTGGTTTGTCCATCTATTTGCGGATGAAAAGTGGTACTCTTTTTCAATTTTGTGTCCATCATTCTCCATAGAGTTGACCAAAAATTCCCAATGAACCTGGAATCCCTGTCACTAAAAATAGAAGTGGGGAATCCAAAATGAACCCAAAAATTTTGAAAATAAAGTTCAGCAGTATGTTCAGCAGTAAAGGTCTTCTTACATGGCATAAGTATACACATTTTACTGAATCTATCCACAACTACAAAAAGATAATGATTTTTCTTTCTTGACATAGGTAGACCTCCAACAAAGTCCATGGAGACGCTCTCCCATGGCCTTGATGGTATCGGTAGTGGCATGTACAATCCAAGCTTCTTATTACTAGGCTTACTTGTTGCACACATAGAACAACCTCTTATAAAACGTGACACACTATCTATCATGCAAGGCCAATAACAATACCTTTGTAGATGCGCCATTGTTTTGCTTACCCCAAAGTGCCTAGCAATAAGAGAAGAATGAGATTCTCTCATGACACTTAGCCTCTCTCCTTGTGAAATACATAGCTTTCCCAAATGAAACAACAAATTGTTATGCATGTGATAATCTCTTTCTTCAGCTTGATTCCCTTCACTCAAACTAGCATACACATATTTGAAATCAATGTCATGTGCATATTGTTCTATGTAACTCTCATGTACAACAGAATCATTTTTTAGTAAAGTAGAAGCACTAATGATTGGTCTCGAAAGAATATCTACAACTTTATTGAATATACCTTTTTTTACCTTATAACCAAGTGAAATTGTTGAAGAAATCCCATCCACGTTAAATGTCTTGATTGTTGCAATTTTGTTTGCGACTACAAGTATTGTAATGGTTGGTGATCGGTGTGTACAATAGTCTCTTTACCCATCAATTAGTGTTTATGCTTCTTGACACTTTGTACCAACGCATATAGTTCTTTGTCATATGTAGGATAATTAGTCACAACACCATTAAAAGTTTTTGAATGAAAGGCGATAGGCTTACCATGCTGCAATAGGAGTACACACATGGCATAGTCACTAGCATCAGTTTGTATCTCGAATGGTTGTCTCAAATTTGATAGTGCAAGGACTGGAGCTGAACTAATCTTGTCTTTTAAAGCTTCGAAAGCTTGTTGTTGTTTGCCTCCCTGTTGGAAGCCTTTCTTCACACTTGTCACTACATGCATAGGAGCTGCGATGGAAGAAAAGTTAGCAATAAATTTCCTCCAATATTGAGCTGCACCTAAGAAACTTTTTACCTCGGTAACTGTTTTGGGTGTGGACCAATTCACAATGGCCTCCACTTTAGAAGGATCAATCCTCAATTCTCTTCCTCCTACAATATGTCCCAAATAGACCAAAGAAGTCTTTCTAAACTCACATTTTGACATCTTAAGAAACAATTTCTCTTTCTTCAAAATATCAAGCACTCCATTTACATGCAACACATGTTCTTCTCTTGTTTTGCTGAAAATAAAAATTTCATCTAAGTAAACAATAACAAAGTCATCAAGGAATGGTCGCAAAACATTATCCATAACCCGCATAAAATTTTCCAATGCATTACATAAACCAAAAGGCATAACTAGCCACTCAAAGAGTCCTTGTTTGGTTTTGAATGCAGTTTTCCATATATCACTTTCTGTAATTCTTACTTGATGATATCCACTTCGTAAATCTAACTTAGTGAAAAAAATTTCTTCTTTCAGCTGATCAAGCAAATAATTTTGTTCAAAGCTCGAAAATTTACACACATGCGCCAAGTCCCATCTTTCTTTGGTATCAAGACTATGGGTGAACTGCATGGCAAGGTGCTTGGCCTTATGATACCTTTATCCAACATCTCTTTGATTTGCCTCTTTATTTCAGCATTCTCCATTATCACATGTGATACATATCGATTTTTGGAAGAGGACAATCCTGCTGCAACTGAATCTCATGTTGAATTTCCCTTTTTGGAGGCAAACATGTTGGCTCCTAAAACATCTCATGATGCCCATTAACCACATCATATAATTCTGATGTCAAATTAGGATCACATCCCTCAAAAGATTCATGGTTAATATCAAATTTTGGCTTAATCATAAGAAGAAAAAAATTCTTACTTGAATTTACCAGCCTCTTTACCTGTCCAGCATTTACCAAAGCAATATTTGTCTTTTTGCGGTGTGCTCTAACAATGAACTTCTTGCCATCTTTGAATAAATGATACTTGTTCTCATGGAAATAGAAGATCACTTTCCTGTCGTACAAGTAAGGACTCCCTAATACAATACCCTTCATGTCAAGCGGAACCACATCTAATTCAACTGTGTCAACAAAGCTTGCAGTGATTGCAAACCTCAATATACATTTCCTTGTAACTTGTAGATTTGCATCCCTACAAATCCAACCCAATGGAAATGGTTTTGGATGTGGTATTCTCTCAAGGTTAATTTTTTTTACCAAATATTTAGAGATTAATTTTGCTTGTGACCCACTGTCAAACAATGTGTGAATCTTGGTATGCTTGGATACGACCCTCACATGAAACAGTTCTATTCTTTCTTCTTCATTTGGAGTGTTTATGAGATAGTTTGATGTACTTGTAGTGGGTTTAGTTTCAATTTCTTTTCCCTCCATGTCCTTCAATCCCATGGTTGTAATTTTAGTCTCATCACCTGAATCAGACCCTAAGTCATGTTGAGTTGTAGTAGCAGTTTTCTGTTTCCGTTTGTTATTGGGTTTCTTTGGCCTCAATTCTGGATGTAATTTCCAACAATGAGTTTCATCATGGCCTTCTTTTGAACAATGTGTACAAATCATTATTTCTCCCTCTTTCTTAACAGATGCATTCTTTTTGTTTTTACCTTTTGGGGAATTTTCCTTGACTTTACCCTTAAAAGGTTTCTTCCTACCCTCTTCAGGAATGTTCTTCCCTCTAGCTTTTAGATGTGTGGCCTGAACAAAAACTTCATCTAGACTAGTGGGGTTAAACATGAGAATAGTATGTTTTAGGTAGCTATGTAAGCCTCCTATGTACTTTAGCAAAGTGTCTTGGCTCTCCAAATCCACCCCTAATAAAAGAGCTCTTATCCTAAATTCTTGGGTGTATTCTTGCACATTTTGTCCCCTTAACTGCCTAAAGTTCTGCCAGTTCATGATGGCTTTTTACTTATGAGATAATGGATAAAGCTGTCATTTAATAGCAGAAATAAAATCTGACCATGATAGAATAATCTTACCATGTTTCTTGATTTCCTCCTGTGTCTTGGCTTCCCACCAAACAAGCGTTGCATCTTCCATTCTCAAAGAAGCTAATTGAATTTTGGTATCATCATCTTGAAGGTTTTGTATTCTTAAATAGACCTCCAATTGTCAAATCCAATTATCTATCTTGTTTGCATTTACTTCACCATTAAACATTGGCAATTCAAACTTAATATCAAGTTTTAATAAAGGAGATTTACCAGTGCTCTTGGACTTGTGTGGCTTATGTACTGAAGAAGAGGTAGAAGATGATGATGATAATGAGGGTGAAGATGGTGGCTCTCCATTGCCTCCATTTCCTCCATTTCCCTTATTTGACTTGTCTTCATCATGTTGACCTCCTGAAGATCTGTGTCCTTCCTTTTGGAGTTTGGATCCTTCTCCTTCCAGTCTCTCATTCGTTTCTTGATGAATAATTCTAACCATCTCAGTCATGTCAAAAAAATCTTTCCTAAACACTCCTTCTTATTCCTTAGGGTCAACTTCTTAATGAATTTATCCTTCCTTATGAGAATTCTTAATGGAGCTTCTGCTTCTTTAGGAGGTGAACTAGGTGGTGGAGATTGTGGAAATCTAGCTCTCCTTTGCTTTGGCTCCTTTTGAGACCCTCCTGCTTCCACCAGTTTGCCTTCTTCCCTTTTGAGATTGAGCCTTGTAAGAATATAAAACTTATAAACAGTTAAACAATTATTTGCACTAAACAACACCAGAGAAAAACTCTAGCTCTGATACCATCTGATCTGAAATGACTGTATTAGTTTTTCTATGCTAAGGGTCTTTCAGTTTTAAAAACATGTGCATAATTGGTTCATTAGTTTGCATAAGGATTAAGGAGTTTTTCCAAGAATTATAGATGAAATTTAGTGAATTAGAATCATAAAATAAGCATAAATAACACTGAACAACAGTGTAAAATAGAGAAATAAGTCACCACATGAAATTTACACAGCAGGCATTATGAAGTAGTTCACCCCTCCTGGGCTACATCTGCTGGTCCAGCTCCCAATGGCTAGTCCATCTTTCATTATGCTCAAAATTTTGTTATTACATGTAGTTATAGTGCTCTAATGGTTGTTTTCTCTACATCAATGGCTTCAGCATGCTCCAATTCATCAAGAATGACTCTTCATTTACTCAAAATGGTCAAATAATGAGCCTCCTACACTTTTTCCCAATATCTCCTAGGAAAACTCCACTAAATGCGGAGAACTCCAGTTAACTGGAGTTAAATTAGGATTGACCCTTATCCGCTCCGCCTATTAATCTGTGCATTCAGTGTTACGGTTAGGGTGGTGGCCACATGTGCACCCCCAACCGTTAAGTGGTTTATACGTTAGCAGAAACAATATCAGAGTTTCATTAAACATACACATTCATGATCAAAAAGCGATTACGTTTTAAACAGATCACACATAGCCTTAAACAACTTATATTCACGCGGAATAGGGTTCTCAGGTCCCACAACATGCAACCAATCACAGCGCATCGCAAATCGCTTACCCACAATTTAAACTTGGTACTGGTAATGCTAAAACCATAATTTATGTGATGTGCGCTCATGCGCAATGCCGAAACGTGGCCCCCCTCGTCACATCGCATTTTAACTTTATCGCATTGTATCACAACCTATTTAACATACTATGCAAACTCTTAATGGTATCCGCTATTATTTGTGAAATTCAAAATCGTGATTCATCATCCACCGTTGATCTCACACAGCTACTTCTGTGATCTAATCTTCACCGTTCATTCTTCCTGCATTGATTTCTGTTGACAGAATCACAATCAAATAACACCTGTGTCCTGCCATTTTCGATCAGAACGCAATATATTCCTCATATGACATCGGTTTTTCGAACCATTCATAGTGCCGAAATCAGGAAGTCGATATCTACACAACCATCCTGGTTTCAATCCAATCTTGTAAGTTTGAATTTTGAGAAAAATTTATGAACTCTTGATCACCAATGATACCCTGTCATTGAGGTACTCTGTTATTTTATGATACTCTCTTATTTCTAAAACTTTTCAAAGGAGTTGTTACTATCTTTCTTTTGCTTATACTTGCTCACTGATCCCGTGGTTAACATAAAATTTATTGGGTCAGACTCCATACCCAATGGTGAAATTTCCTATAGTCAAACAAACCTTAGTTCTTCTCATTTAAATCTAGCCAATGAGCTTATAACCAACTGTTGAGGTGACATTGGGTAGTTGAGTTAAGGAGAGATCCCCCTCCATATTGAAGGGCCAACTTTCAATACAAAGTGGTTAGAGGTTACCTTATCCTTTTCCCTATAGAGCCGAGGTTGTTTCTAAGTGATAACTCTTGGAAGGAATTGTCTCATTAGAATAACTACTAGGGAATTAGATAGGGTTAATTTGAGGAGTTTCAGGAAGGGGATATATTTTGTCATTTGAGATTCACCCCTTCAATGAAATGAAGGTATATCTTCAATTTACAGGTAGACCACATGATTCGTCTCTAGAAATGACACAAAAGATGTTGCCACAAAATATAGCAAGCATTTTAGAGGGATAACTGATCCAGACATATGCAGGAAGAAAATAGAATATAGATATAAAAATAAACACAGACATGCAGCAGAAATAAAACTTCATTTCATTAATATCAAATAACTAAAATATGCTTACATACAGAATGGAAATAAACTAGCTAGAGAGATGGTAGCTTATCTCTAAGGAGAGATGTGGCAACTACATGCCACTGAACTTTGTTACAATGAGGCTCAAAGGCCTATTTATTATTCAGAAACAATCCAAAACCCTAAACATCCAAAAACATAACCCTAGGAGATGAACCGCCAAAATTGTGGGCCCCATTGGGGTAAATTGGTACATAAACTTCCCGAGGTCATAACTTTGGCATACGATATTCGTTTGACGTGCACGATAACTCGTTAGAAACATATATTTGAGGACTACAACTTTTGACTTAAAGTGTCAATCAAATATTGATGCTTTTCTCTTTTCCAAAAAAAATGTCATTTAGGGCTCAAAACAACTTCGAAAGTTCGAGACCCGAAAAAAACTACCAAAATTAGTAAATTGTGCTACAATTAAGGAAACTGAAAAAATGAAAGAAAAAATGGTGGGGGTCTAAGTGGAATAGGCGGGTGGCCATAAATACCCACTTGGATCAATCCTCCCCCTTTAGGAAGCAATGGTTCCCGGTGCATTGAGTGCCTAAGATGGGGATACTTCTCCTGAACTTGGTCCCTGATGAGCCACTTGCCTTGGTGAAGGAGTTGGTATGCTTTAATAATCTGATATAGTTGGATCTTCTATCGGCAAGTTTTCTTGATTTGTGTGTCTATGATCCAATCAATTGTGGCATGTTCCATGCAATTGGGGTTTAGCGTTTTTGGCGTGAGTTGTTTTGCAATGTTTGATGTGTCTATTGCAAGTATGGCTGAAGGTGGCCCACATTGAACATTGGGTGAATGCCAAGGAATGGGAGAATGCTGAGCTCAAAATCATTATCTCCCACAACCTTGGTGATTATGTAAGGCCCATATCAGAGTGTTCTGAGCTTCTCATGGGCTTTGGTAAGGCGTTCTTTCTAAAAATGCAACCAAACTTTATCGCCCCCCTAAAACTTGTGTGGCACCCGATGTTTATCATGTCACTGCTTGTACTTGGCATTGGACTTCTCCACGATGTCATGAACCTACTAGAGGATGTGCTAGATGCGTTAAATAAATATGGTTGCTTTATCAATCTCAGACAGTACAAGTGTGGATTATGTCTATGTAGTGGCATGAGGTATGGCAACATCAATCGAACACAATGGTTTAAATCCTAGACCCACTTGAAAAGGACTGCGACTTATCTAGATATGGAGAGTTCTGTTATAATTGTGCTGCACATAGGGAAGGCTCTCATACTAGGTTCGTGGATGATTGGAGTTGTACATGCAGAGTATGTGCACTATCATCATGTTAATGACCTTTGTCTCACCGTTAGTCTCAAGATGGAATGCAGTCGACTTGGTGAGCTTGGTGTCCAACAGTGTCCAGAAGCTTGACCATAATGTGCTTAGGAACCTTCTATCCCGATATGATATAATGGTATTCAGGATCCCAAAATTTAACCACACTCGTTCAAAGAATATTTTGGTAGTGTCCTTTCTTGTGATACTCTTTTTGCAAGCTGTCAATATAGCCATCTTGGAAAATCTGTCCACGACCACAAATACACAATCATTACCATGCTTGGTAGAAGGGAGGCCAGACATATAGTCCATGATTCCCAACATTGGATGGGAGTAGGCAGAGGAGTGTATAGGCCTTGCTTCTTGATGGTTGGCTTGGCGATGGCACAAGCAGTGCAAGATCTGATATATTTCCCAACATCCTGTCAGAGTTTTGGCCAATAAATTAATTTTGTAGTACAACCACAATTTTCTCCAAACCAAAGTGTCTTGTGACTCAACTATAGTGCACATCCAAAATCATCTTGGCACGCTCGCTTGAAGAAACACAAAGGTGGCCTAGGTAGCATAATAATTCATCCTGGAGGCGAAAATCAGGAAATTTCTTTCCATATACTAACATCTGGTATGTGGAGGCGAACTCTAGATCATTTTTGTATAGTTGCGACCATCTAGAGGTCTCGTGGCCACAAGATTTGAGAAAAATAGTCAGTGTTGAAATTGGGAGTTGGTCGAGGAATTCTAAAACATGATTGTTGCTGCCTTTTTTGTATTTAATATTCAAGTGGAATTGTTGCATATATGTATACCACTTCTAATGCTGATCATTCTGAAACTTCCCTTGTGTTTGTATAAAATGGAGAGGTCGGTGAACGGTGTGGATGACCGTCTCCTTCCCCAGAATGTAATGATTCCATTGTTGGAAAGCCTGCAAGATGGAATACATCTCTTTATCATTGGTGGGATACTTGCGAATTGTATCGAAAAGTGTCTAACTATGATAGGCCACTGGATGCCCATGTTGGGTGAGGACTGCACCAATAGCATAATCAGAGGCGTCTGTCTCAATTTCAAATGGTTTTTGAAGGTCTAGCAATGTCAGTACCGGTGTAGAGCAGAGGTGGAATTTCAACTTAACGAACGACTTATGTTGAGACTTGGACCAGGAAAATTTTTCTTTTTCTCCGCCCTTGGTAATATGACTTAAAGGCCAAGTGATTTGGGAGAATCTCAACATGAACCTCCGATAAAAATTTGCAAGGCCAAAAAAGTTGTGAAGCTCTGTTAGAGTGGTTAGGGCTGGATAATCTCGAATGACTTGGATCTTGCTTGGATCCACATGCACACCTTTCTCATCTATGATGTAACCCAGATATTGGACCTGGCTCATGCCAAAGGTGCATTTCTCCAAATTGGCATGGAGTTTGTGTTGTCGCAGTGTTTGAAGGACCTACCGAATGCGTTACAAGTGTTCTTCCCAACTATTGTTGAAGATGAGGATGTCATCTAGATAAACAACCATGAATGAGTTGGTGAAGGGACGCAATATGTCATCCATTAGCCTCATAAAAGTAGCAAGGGAATTTGTCAACTCGAAGGGCATAAAAAACCATTCAAAAAGATATTCCTTGGATTTTGAGGCAATCTTCCATACATCTGTGGGCTCTATTAGAACCTAGTGATAGCCACACTTTTGATCAACCTTGTTGAAATACTTGTCCTCCTTTATTTGGTCTAGAAGTTCAACAATCCATGGGATTGGATACTTGTTCCTGATAATGATTTTTTTAGTGCCTGATTATAAATGCAGAGCCTCCAGGTCCCATCTTTCTTTTGTACAAGTACAATTGGGCCCCCACAAGGTGAGGAACTTGGTCGGATGTGCCCTTTTTGCAATAACTCTTGGATTTGTCGCTTGATCTCTTCATTTTCCAGAATGGAGAAACGATATATCAGCTCGTTGGGTAGAGGTGCTCCGGGAGTCGGATTGATCAAATTCTTGACCTGACATTGTAAGGGTACCCCCATGGGTGAGGAGAAGATGTCCTTGTATTCCTCCATGACCTTATCCACCTAATTCTACTACGTAGAGGAACCCTTCCGGGGGTCATGGACTTGGCCGCGATCTTTCCCTTACTTTGAGAGTGAATCGGAAATAAAACAAATTTATCTGTCTGGGAGATGATCTTACTGCATTTCTTAGCAGATATAAAAGAGATGGCGGTAGGCGGGCCTACCTCTGGTATCCTGTATAACTTATTACCCAAAGAAGTAATAACAGTGTGAGGCCTCGACTCATACACGACATGACGGTTCCACAAGTATGGTTGGTCTAATAATAGATGACAAACTTAAAAAGGAGCAATATCACACAATACCTCATCCGTGAAGGACTTGATGTTGTAGAGAAGGCGACACTACTGGCTGACGCAGAGATATTTTGGCTCTTGCTTTCGATAATGAATTGCAACGATGAACCCTTCACCCACATATGTGAATGAAATAGGCACCCCCCTCCTCTAGATATTTGGATTCCACCTTTTGTAGCTTGGTGGTGGTTACCATCACAGTGGGTTCTGCATCAGTGACCTGCTTAACCTTGTCGGCCTCTAGATTAGCATCATAACATGCATCCGTATTTGAGTCTTTCATATCGAACACCAACACCTGCTTTGTGTGACATTCATTCGTGTTGGGAGTGTGAGTTTTATGAAGCTCACACCACTTGTCAGTGTCCTCCTTTTCCTTCCCATCACCCTTGGCTTACAAATTCAAGGAGTTTCCCTCGAGGGTCTCGGTCAGGATCTATCCTTTGCTCTATGGCTTGGGGGTGCCTTTTATCTACTTTGGGTTCGCAGATCCAAAGTCCCACTTCTTCTGCTTGAATTTCTGCTCATTCTTGGCAACATATCGATATGCTACACCAAGCGAGGAGATGTATAAGAACTCCATCTCCTCTTGAATGTATTTGTGCAAAAAATCGCGGTACTTGAGAACTAGATGTTTCTCAGAATATTTGATACCCAACTTGTACGCAGGTTATGGAAAATATTCATCCAACTTATGCACATCTTGATCCCTCTCCTGTCGTTGTGTAGTCCATTGTATATGTTGAGATTGCAACAAGATGATGAGCTTAGTGGAAAGAAGTCACCTTCACTAAGTGGGCCCACCGGCTATTTTTGGCGCAAAGTCTATTTTTAGACATATGGATCATGTTCTATGAGTTGCAGGATGCTATTTGTGGATGGTTGGTCAAGTCGGAAAAAATAGATGGACTTCTATTTTTAGACATATTGGGCGGAATCTATTTTTAGATTTCCAGTCTAAAAATATATATGTCAAATATTATTAGCTCTTGATAATATTTGGACTATAAACATTATCTTATTCTCTTGGAGCACTTAAGTTAAGTGCACAGATGTGGCACAGGAGCTGACAGAAGGAATTACGCTATTCCTGAGGGTTATGTGGAGCTATTGCATGGATACTTCAGTTAGAACTCATGTGACAGAGTTTGGTGGAGTTGATTAAGGAAGTTAGTGGAGTTGTATTCAGTTTAACTAATCTAAACATAGTTGAGCTATTTGTATCTAGTTTAACTAATTGATACAATTAGTGAGAGTGGTGTGAATTAATTATTAATTAATTCACTAATTATAAACTCATTAATCAACTAATAAATGCATCATTTAACTTCAGTGCATGGACAGTTTCAGTGGAGACCAGTGCAGAAATAGGTGAAAGAGCAGGTTAACTATCAGTTGTGACTATACAGTTGCTATTTGTAACACACAGATAATTGGAGAAGCCCATGAGGATTGCGTAGTACAAGCCAGGTGGTTTATGTTATTTAATGAGCCATCCCATAGAATTGATTACGCAATAGAGGCTGGCTATCAAGTGGCAAAATATTGGAGCATGTGTTTTGCTAGATCTAGCTTGATAGTGTGTAGCAATTCGAGGTTGTGTTGAGAGCTTGTGAGGAGCTTTGTACTATGATTGTTACATGATCTCCATGACATATAATATACAGATAGTTGGGGTTTTCAGCTTTAAGCTTTCCATGCAATGCGTAGTTCATATGTGTGATTGTTTGTGGTTTTAATGTATGCATGTAATTGATTTTATTTCTGCATGTGATGATCAATGGTAGAAGAGATTCTGTATTATGCATGAAGCTAAAATAGTGTGTGATCGGGAGAATCTTGGTGAATAATATATCAGTTATTCAAATTTCTACATGGTATCAGAGCGATATTGATCATTGGAGCAATTGCAAAACATTGAAGCGGTTGAGTTTTGTGCTGGTGGAATTCGAATTTGCAGTAGTGTTTTCTTGGTGTCGGAGTTGAGATTAACTTGTTCAGCAGTTGCGGTTGGAGGTGTACGCAGGGGCAGCTCAAGTCTGTACATGGAAGGACGGGATGGAGGGCGGTCTTCGGATGACAATGGGTTGAAGGAGTTCATAGATGCAGAAATTCCAAAGCCTACTTCTAGTGATGCTGCCGTACTTGACGCATGGAAAAAGAAGACAGCAAAGTGTCGAAGGATTCTGTTGGAAGGTGTGAAGGATCACATAGTGTCCAGCCTTCATGGTAAGGCTTCTCCATTCTTGATGTTGAAAGCGTTGACGGACTTATTCCAAAGCAAGAGCGACCAGAGGAAGTTGGCGCTCAAGGATAAACTCAGGAATTTAAAGATGGAGAAAGGCGACAATATGCCCAAGTACCTCACGAAGTTCATCCAATGCAGGGATGAGCTGGGAAGTGTGGGGGTGACTATTGATGATGAGTACTTGGTGAGCTTGGCTCTCCTTGGGCTTTCGAAGAGTTGGCACTCCTATCAAGACTCTGTCAATGGTCGGGAGAAATTGCCAGGATGGGAGCGACTTTGGTCGGATCTTGTGCAAGAGGAGATAAGGCGGAGTACCAGGGACAAATCTTCATCAAATAACTTTGATGAAGAGAATTGCACTTTGGCTGCCAAAGCAAAGAAGGGGAAGAGAAAGAAAGCTTCTCAATCCGGTGCGAAAGGTAAGAAGTAGGACATGTCCAAGGTGAAGTGCTTTCACTGTCACCAACATGGACATTACGCCACTAATTGTCCACAGAAGAAGAAAAATAAGCAGGCTGCTGGGACTGCAGCTGGAGAGGCTTTAGCCTCGCAGTTTGAGCTGGATTTTTCACTGATCGCATGCTTGGTCTCAAGTGTGATGGGTTCGGTGTGGTTTCTTGAAAGTGGTGCGTCTTTTCACATCACAGGAGATCGAGATTTGTTTACTGATCTAGATGAGAAAGATCTTGGAGTGCACATCGAGATGGGCGATGATGGTAGATACAATGCGACCGGTATCGGTACCATTTCCTTTGAGAGGGAGTCTGGTAAACCCTTCGTATTGAAGGAAGTGATGCATGTTCCGGGATTGAAGAAGAATCTTATCTACCGTGGCGATGTTAGAAGACAAGGGTGATGATGTTGTATTTAAGCGAGGAAAGGCTTTCTGCGCGGTAAGGCAAGCTGAGTGAGACGCCCGGAGGATAGGGGTTCGAGTTAAGAACCTTTATCAATTGCAGGTAGATGGCTACGCAGAAATGGCAGGCAAGGCAGAAGGAGTGGTGAGCCGGGATGATGGCGAGTTGTGGCACCGGAGATTGGGCCACCTTCACCATGGAGCTTTGAAGATACTGTAGCAGATTTCTACTGGGTTTCCTAAAGGCACTCTTGCGCATTCAGATCAGTGCAAGGGGTGTACCTTGAGAAAATTTGTGAAAGCCACCTTTCACGAGAAGGATAGTCACGCCACGACGATCCTTGAGAGAATTCACACAGACGTGTGTGGACCTTTCTCAGTAGCTTCGACAGCAAAGCACAGGTACTATGTGATATTTGTTGATGATTTTTCTCATAAGTGTTGGATCTTCTTCATGCAGAAGAAGAGCGAGACATACTCAAAGTTCTGTGAGTTCAAGGCATTGGTTGAGAAAGAATCGGGGAAGCAGGTGAAGGCTCTAAGGAGCGACAATGGTGGTGAATTCAACTCTGGTGAATTCAAGGACTTTTGCAGTGCAGAAGGAATTCGAAGAGAGCTCATAGCACCTCATAACCCACAGCAGAACGGGGTTGCTGAGCGGAAGACCAGAACGATTGTGGGTGCTGCACAGGCGATGTTGCATGATCAGGACCTACCCATACACTTGTGGGCTGAGGCATGCAATACTTCAGTATATGTGTAGAACCATTGTCCTCACAGGATACTTGGCATGAGTACACCCAAGGAGGCCTTTTCTGGTAAGAGGCCTGATATTTCCCATTTGAGGATTTTTGGTTCACTTGTTTACATTCATGTGACGAAGGATGCCAGGAAGAAGCTGGAGCCGACTGTGGAGGTTGGGATATTTGTGGGGTACACTGATACGCCCCACAACTATCGTGTGTATTTTCCAGACAGTCGCAAGACTGTTGTGCGACGGGATATCAAATTTCAGGAGGAGAAATCCATGAAGTGTTTGCTTGAGAGGGAGCCACACTTGCATGCAGATGAGGAGCTATTAGTTCCTAAGGATGAGTCTTAGGATGTGGATCAACCACAAGATGAGGTTCATGGAGTGGAAGAGACCACTCAGGTAGCGCCAACCATCAGAGGGTGGAAGTGCACTACAGAAGCTGAGCGACTGGCTCAAGATGCAGAGAAGATTGTAGGAGCACCTACATCACGGTATGACAGTGATCCTGACGATACTGCCCCCGGATACATAGCTCTTATGAGTCAATGTGTTGTGACAGAGCCATCCTCTTTTGAGGAAGCTGTGGAGGAACCCGCATGGGTTGATGCCATGATCGAAGAATATGATTCGATCATCAGGAACGGTGCATGGGAGATTGTCCCAAGACCGGTTGGGAAATCAGTTGTAGGTTCGCGATGGATCTACAAAGTGAAGCAGGCGGCTGACGGGAGTGTGGAGAAGTACAAGGCAAGATTTGTTGCCCAGGCTTTTCTGAGATTGGGGGATCGATTGTGAGGAGACCTTTGCACCTGTCGCAAGGTATTCTTCCATACGGACGATTCTTGCTCTCTCAGCGCAGATGGGGTGGCACATTCATCAGATGGATGTGAAGAATGCGTTCCTCAACGGAGTCATTGAGGAGGAGGTGTACATAGAACAACCTGAAGGTTTCGAGATATTCAACAACGAGTCGCATGTGTGCAGGCTCAAGAGAGCGTTGTATGGGTTGAAACAAGCACCTCGTGCTTGGTACACACGGATAGACAGTTATTTCATCGGACTTGGATTCTCCAAGAGTGAGGTGGATCCTAACCTATACCAGATTGTGGTGGAGGGTAAGTTGCTGATCATTGTACTTTATGTAGATGATTTGATTTTGACAGGTGATGAGCTGTTGATACTCTCATGCAAGGATGATCTTGCAAAAGAGTTTGAGATGAAGGACTTGGGCCTCCTTCATTATTTCCTAGGATTGGAAATTTGGCAGCGCAGTGATGGACTGTTTGTTTCTTAGGGTAAGTATGCCCGGGAGATACTGGAGAAGTTCAACATGCATGACTGCAAGCCTGTTGATACTCCTCTTCCTGGTGGTTGGAGGAAGGAGGATGCTACTTCAGCGGAGGTAGTGGATGCCACTGTTTATCGACAGTTGGTGGGGTCGCTCATGTATCTGGTCAATACACGACCCGACATATGCTATGCTGTTAACCAGCTTTCACAAGCTATGGTTAAGCCTACCAAGCTCTTTTGGAAGGCGGGGAAGCATGTATTGAGATATCTCAGAGGCACATTGGGATATGGATTATGGTACAGACAGTTGGATGAGGTGAAGCTGTGTGGCTTCACGGATGCAGATTGGGCAGGGAGCCCAACGGACAGAAAGAGCACATCTGGAGGGATTTTCAGTATCGGGTCGACAACAGTTTCTTGGTACAGTAGGAAGCAGAGATCCGTGGCACTCAGTTTAGCAGAGGCTGAGTATATGGCAGCGAGTTTGGTTGCATGCGAGGCTATATGGATGAGGAAGATCCTGGTCGGGTTGTTCGGTTCACACTTAGAGCCTACTGTGATTTATTGTGATAATCAGAGTTGCATCAAACTCTCGGTTAATCCAGTATTTCATGATAGATCTAAACACATTGACATCCGGTATCATCATATCATAGATTGTGTGCAGCAGAAGGTCATGTTACTTTCATACATTCCCACGGAGGATCAGAATGTTGATATCTTGACGAAGGCGCTCACCAAGAGCAAATTCGAATACCACGGGGGCAGGATAGGGGTTGCGGATAATCCATATCTTGTTGAGAGGGAGTGTTGAAAATGCAGCAAGATGATGGAGCTTAGTGAAATGAAGTCGCCTTCACTAAGTGGGCCCGCAGGCTATTTTTGGCGCAAAGTCTATTTTTAGACTATGTCTATTTTTAGACATGTCGATCATATTCTATGAGTTGCAGGATGCTATTTGTGGATGGTTGGTCAAGTTGGAAAAATAGATGGACTTCTATTTTTAGACATATTGGGCGGAATCTACTTTTAGATTTCCAGTCTAAAAATAGATATGTCAAATATTATTAGCTCTTAATAATATTTGGACTATAAACATTATCTTATTCTCTTGGAGCACTTCACTTAAGTGCACAGATGTGGCACAGGAGCTGACAGAAGGAATTACGCTATTCCTGAGGGTTATGTGGAGCTATTACATGGATACTTCAGTTAGAACTCATGTGACAGAGTTTGGTGGAGTTGATTGAGGAAGTTAGTGGAGTTGTATTCAGTTTAACTAATCTAAACATAGTTGAGCTATTTGTATTCAGTTTAACTAATTGATACAATTAGTGAGAGGTGTGAATTAATTATTAATTAATTCACTAATTATAAACTCATTAATCAACTAAAGAATACATCAGTTAACTTCAGTGCATGGACAGTTTCAGTGGAGACCAGTGCAGAAATAGGTGAAAGAGCAGGTTAACTATCAGTTGTGACTATACTATTGCTATTTGCAACACAAAGATAGGTGGAGAAGCCCGTGAGGATTGCGCAGTACAAGCCAGGTGGTTTATGTTATTTAATGAGCCATCCCATAGTATTGATTATGCAATAGAGGCTGGCTATCAAGTGGCAAAAGATTGGAGCATGTGTTTTGCTAGATCTAGCTTGATAGTGTGTAGCAATTTGAGGTTGTGCTGAGAGCTTGTGGGGAGCTTTGTACTATGATTGTTACATGATCTCCATGACATATAATATACAGATAGTTGGGGTTTTCAGCTTTAAGCTTTCCCATTAAATACTGTGTTCATATGTGTGATTGTTTGTGGTTTTAATGTGCGCATGCAATTGATTTTATTTCCGCATGTAATGATCAATGGTAGAAGAGATTATGTATTGTGCATGAAGTTAAAATAGTGTGTGATCAGGAGAATCTTGGTGAATAATATATTAATTATTCAAATTTCTACAGTATATACTTGTCGTCATAGCTCATGACAAGGTAGTATTATTCCCTGATGGCATCTTGAAAATAATTCCATATGGGTGCGGCTGAGAATAGTGAAGGTTCCCTCTCGTCCTTCAACTCACATTAGGTTTCCCATCAGTCCTTGACACGGGGGCTGAATTTCAAGAGTGAAAAAGTAATCTTTTCCCTATTGGAAAAATCATGAATAAAAAAATATCCTTCCCACATACTTAACCATTTATCTACGAAATATGAATCTATCTAGCCTTCAAATGTAGGAATGTGAAAGTTGACATGTACCTTAAAGGGAGTGGTGCCTCTAGAGTGGTTGTCGGACGAAGATGCATCGTATTTGGACATCCGCCGAAGGATCTGGGAAAAGTTTTCCATCATTGTGTTCCTTTGTCACTAGAGGGGTTCTTCGAGAAATATTTTGAAACGATATCCTACTCCCTCGTCTTTATTTTCTTCCACCATGGGATGCCTTCGGGGTTTGTGAGGCTTGTCTTGCAAAGGTTCAACCAGTTCGTGCCCTAACTCCTTATACCCTGATCTCATTGGGGACATGCAAAGAAAAACAGAGAAAGAGCATACCACTCTGATACCACTGATCCAGAATTTTACAGGAATGTCATAAAATACAGATATAAAAAATAAACATAAATGTGTAGCATAAATAAAACTTCATTTCCTTAATATCAAAGAACTGAAATATGCTTACATACAAAATGGAAATAAACTAGTTCAGGCGATGGTATCTTATCTCTCAAAAGAGATGTGGTGGCTAAATGCCTCTGAACTATGTTACAATGAGTTTGAAAGGCCTATTTATTATTGAGAAACAATGGAAAACCCTAACCCTAGGAGATGAAACACCAAAACTATGGGCCCCGTTGGGGTAAATTAGTACATCAACTTCCCGAGGTCATAACTTTGGCATACGATCATGTTTAACGCGCACGATACCTCGCTAGAAATATCTATCCGAGGACTACAAGTTTCGACTAAAAAAGGCAGTTAAAGATCGAAATTTTCCAGTTAAGTCACCCAAAAAAAAAAAAACAACAACAACAACAACTCCGGAAATCCAGGACCTCAAAAAACTGCCAAAATTAGTAAATTGTGCTACAATTAAGGAAACTGAAAGAAACAATGGTGGGGGCCCAAGGTCAATAGGCGGGTGGCCACCAATATCCACGTGGACCAGTAACCTACAAGAAGATCACTAGACAAAGTGACAACAATGAGGTAGTATTCCATTATCACCACAACTACCTACCTCCTTCTCTTTATGGACTTTCACCAATGGGAGGAGTCTTGATCTAAGGTCGACTAAAATAGGTATTTTATAGGTTAAGGGTGAGAGGTGACATGTGAGGCTTCAAAGGGAAAGCTTGAGCTAGGTACACAGCTCGAGCGATGGCTGAGAGAAATTTTCTTCCCTTAGAGAGGCCAAACTAGGGCATGCTTGACTTGGGTTTTCATTAGTAGTTTATGAGTTGGAGAAACCTAAGGTCAAAGTGAAAAGAAAAGGTTTCCCACAATGTAATTCAACAATACTAAGGCACATGAAACCTTCAACAAGCCCTCAAGTTGAAGGCCTACCAACTAGGCTTTTTTCCTACGCAAGAAAACTAGGGCAAGAGAAATTATGTATAAAATTTGGAAAGAATGGCCACCAAAGGGAATGCTTTTGAGGCAACCACTACACCCTTGATGTTTAGACCTTCCACAACAAAAAATCCTCTCCTTAGGTAATTCGCTCTAAGCCCTAATTGGGTTGCTTGCCTTAAGAGGACTGAAATGAAGGAGGGGAGAGAAAATTAAAATTTATGGATAAAAGTGACTTTATCACCAACAAGACTCGACCAATGCCTCATCCTTTGGTTGATGGATTCTATTGTTTCTTTAGATTGGATAAAACTTGCAAAGCAATAATAATATTTTGATGCTCTGGCACCAAAACCCTAACAAATGCCTTTGTGAGGGATCAAAATCCACTTGGGAGAGCTAACATGAGATCATCAAGGGTATTTTCATTCGCATATTATACTAGAGTAATGGATGCAATAATATGACCTAGTTTCCAATAACATTGATTTTAAACAAAATTAGGGCACAATATTTAACCTAGATGATTAATGTGTTCCATACATTAGACATGAAATCATAAATTTTCAATAAGAAAGCACTTAGAAGGAAATATGCATGTACAATCCAATCATTGATCCAAGGAAACTTCTCCAAATACAACAATATAACTCCAAAACAAACTTTTCTCCATAAATCACATCTCTCTGTTATATATAGGAGGTCGAAATTCTCATAAAAGAGGTCAAGTTCACAAATAATGGTGATGAAATACAAATGATCCTATCCTCTATTTATATGAGGAGGAAAAGACATAATTTTAGCTTAAAATCCCCTAGGTGACAAGATAAATCATAAATATGCATTTGGTTACAAGTAAACCCACTAGCTCTCAACATGAAACCAAAAGAAAGCACACATGTGTGAGTCGTGAGGCCTTCTAGGGTCACATCATGGATAGAAGATGCTTCAAACACCAAGAATTGGTGCTCTAGAGTGCCAAATGTGATGTATAAGCACCTAAAAATCATCTATTGAGGGTTGGCCCTTTAATATTTATCAATGGCTCACTGTGGTCATGGAATCCAGTTGGGGGCATCTTGTCAAATTTATGGTTCTCTAGCCTAAATATTCTATCGGGGGATACCCTCTAATCCTTGGGTGGTCATGGATGGCCACTAAAAATGTGTCTATTAGCTACAAATATAGGAGTATGATAGTCTCCCATGACACCTATATTAAACAACTAGTCTTATATCGTCTTTCCAATCCTAGTGCAAATCTTGCAATGCCTTTCTAGGTTGATGGGGAGGTAGTGATGAGGAAGAGGTAGCTCATCACGTCCTCCCTATTTCCTAATATATGTCCATTAGAGAGAAAAATGAGGACAATGAAATCAACAATTTCATTGTATCCTCCTTATCCTCTAACACAGGTGCTCTAAAAAATGTAATGCAACATTATGTTCAAGCCTCACTAGCCTCAACAGGCACTTCACCACTTGAACACAAACCCTCAATTAAATAAGTCAAAGGGTTAACTTCTGAGATAGTTGAAATCATCTAAGGAAATTGTAGGTTTTAACCTTGTACATAAATTATCTACAAACGAACTCCTAAAACAGAAAATAAATAATAACGAGATAATAAAACATAAAACAAATATACACAGAGATTTTCACGTGGATCCCAAAATCGGGAATACCAACTTGATTTTTCATTATGTTCCTTTCAATGTTACAACACATATATATACATGTTGAAGCATTCATAAACCCTAATCCATTAACCCTAGATTATAACATAATTGTAGTTCCCTTGAACGGATCTACAAAATACCATGGATAGAAAACCATCATGCCCAAAACCATGTGCTAAACCCATGCATAAAACTACAGGTAGGTTCGCCCACCTAACATAGGGTTTAAAAAATAGGTATATTGTGATTTGGTTTAAGCTGACATGAGACGCCTTGTAGGAAGATATCAAAGATGACTAGCAAGATGGTAGGCTACAAATATTTTTCCTATGAATCAGACGAGCAACATGGTGTTGGGCACTCTTCTAATTTAGTAGATACATTGAGAAGCTTTAAGGAATAAATAAGGAGTTTTAAGGTGGACAATAACAAAATCAGATGGACACAAGAGAAACAAGCAAAGGTCAATGTAGTAATCCTTCAAAGTCTGTCAGAGTTGTAGAAACAGGTACCACTTCGGATCAACTATGGACAGGAGGATGGGACTAACGAGGCATATGACAATAGGCCTCATGGAAGTCACTATGGTTGGATAGAGATGACACAATTAGAGATGGTAGGTTCTTGGACACTCTGGATAGGAGAGGTGACAAACACAGGTACTATTCTAGTTCTGGTTCTAACAAGCACTATGATCGTCATCATTATCATCCTTACAGGAGGAGTGATAGGGGATATTTTCTGGATGATTTTAAGAAAGCAAAACCACCTAAATTTGATGGAGAGATAAAGAAATCATAGGATGTGAAAGCATAGTTTCTCGATATGAGGAAGTTATTTTGGTTGCATGATTACTTAGAAAACATGAAGGCCATATAATAAGTACATTCAACCTCAAAGGTAAAGCAGATATTTGGTGGGAAGATGCGAAGAATGTCAGAGGTATTTATGAGGAGGAACTGACTTGGAGTTACTCCGAGAGGATACTCCAGAAGAAGCATCTATTGGAGAGGTACTATGATGTTAGAGCTAAGGAGTTTTATGAGTTGCAGATGGGTTCCATGATAGATGATGAGTATACTAGCAGGTTCTTGGAGTTGTTGAGATATGTGCCTTATCTCAAGGAAGAGAAGGCCAAGGTTTAGAGATTCATCAGTGGTTTGCCAGTAGCATACATAGACCGAATTGAGTTTGATGAGCCTAGATCACTAGAAGAGTCCATTCGAAAGTTGAAGCATTGTTATGAGTAGTCAGAGTGCAAAGTTGAGCCTAAGGGTAATTTGAAATGAAATGAGAAAATTAAAGGAAGATGGCCACCAAAGCAGGGAAGACCTCAAGATGCAGGAGAGAAAGAAAATGTGGTTCCTTACAAGAAGTTCAGTACAGTTGAGAAGGGACATGGATCGCAGTCAGGAAGAGCAGTAGACTAAAGGTGATGGTAGAGCACCATTGCAGTGTTAGATATGTAGTAAGGATCATCGCAAATGGTATTGTTCGCAGTATCAGGGTGGTAGACCCTAGATTTATAATGCACAAGAGGCGCAGGCTGTTGGGGATGTTGGTCATAGCATTCCTCGGATTTATGCAACTGTGGAAAAGAGGCACACAGATCACCAGGGATCTATCATTGAGATGGACGGTAAGCTTTTTGATCAAGTTATTTATATTTTGATTGATTCTGGATCTAATTATAGTTATGTTAATCATAACTTGGTGGATAAGTGTGGCTTGAGAAAAGAAGTGCATGCATAATCTTGGTTGGTGCAGTTGGCTACAGGTAAAAATAAAAGAGTTTTCCATTGGGTAAGAGCTTGTGCATTTGACCTAAATGGTATGCCTACAACAAAAAAGTTAATGTACTGACATTGGGATCGTATAACATGATTTTGGGTATGGATTGGTTGTACCTTCACAGGACCAAAGTGGATTGTTATGACAAGGCCATTGAGTGCGTAGACAATAACGGAGAAAAAAGAATTTTGCAGGTAAAGAAGAAGCCTACATCAGTGAGGATAGTCACAACTATGTAGGCTTAACATAGTTGCAAGAAAGGTTGTGTGATCTTTTTAGTGCATGTTTCTAGTGATAAGGGTAAGGATGTCGAGGATGCAGAAATATTCCAAAGGTATCCTGTATTGCAACAATTTCAGGATGTGTTTTTAGCAGAGGTTCCAGAGCTACCTACCCACATGGAAGTGGACAATTATATTGAGTTGGTACCAGGGGAAACACCAACATCTAAGGAACCTTACAGAATGAGCACGTTAGAGTTAGTTGAGTTGAAGTTGCAGCTGAAGGAAATTCTTGACAAGGGATATATTAGGTTGAGTGTATAACCTTGGGGTGCACCAGTGCTATTCACAAAGAAGAAGGATGGTAATCTCAGGTTGTGCATTGAATATAGGCAGTTGAACAAAGTGACGATCAAGAACAAGTATCCATTGTTGTGGATTGATGACTTATTTGATCAGTTGAAGGGAGCAACAATGTTCTCTGAGATCGACTTGAGATCAAGATACCATCAGGTATGCATTAAATAAGAGGACATCCACAGGACCGCATTTAGGACTAGGTATGTGTATTATGAGTTTGTTGTAGCTCCATTCGGTTTGACTAATGCCCCAACTACATTTATGTGTTTGATGAATAGTGTGTTGCGTCCTTATCTAGACAAGTTTGTTATTGTATTCATTAATGACATCTTGGTATATTCTAAGAATGAGGAAGATCATGTCAAGCATTTAGCAGCAGTGTTGATATTGCTAAGAGAGAATTAGTTATATTCTAAGCTTAGCAAGTGCAGTTTCATCCAGACATAAGTTCACTACTTGGGACATGTTGTTTCTAAGGAAGGCATAGCAGTAGATCTAGAAAAGAGAAGAGCCATCATGGAGTAGGCAGCTCCTAATAATGTGGATGAAGTTAGGTCATTTATGGGATTAGTAGGTTACTACAAGAGGTTCATTGGGAAATTCTCACACATTGCATATCCTATTACATCTTTGCAGAGGAAAGGTAAGAATTTGAATCGACAGAAGAATGTGCAGCTAGTTTTGAGCAAACGAAGCAATTGTTGACTAATGCTCCAGTTTTTAAGATTGCGGGTCCGGATGAAGAATTTGTGGTGTGTATAGATTCTTGTAAAAGAGGACTTGGAGGAGTCCTTATGTAGGAGGGAAATGTGGTATGATACGAGTACAAGAACTTGAATGAGCGTGAACATAACTACGTGACTCATGATCTCGAGTTGGCAACTATTATTCACTCATTGAAAATGTGGGGGCATTATCTTCTTGGCAGGCGATTTGTTTTGTTGAGTAATCACAGTGGGTTGAGATATCTATTTGACCAACCAAATCTGAATGCCAGGAAAGCTAAATGGTTGGCCACCCTTAGTGAGTTTGAATTTTATATCAGATACATCAAGGGAAAGGAGAACATGGTTGCAAATGCTCTCAGCAGGAAAGTACAGGTGAACCATATAACAACTATGAGTTCATATGGGACAAAATTACAAATCAGATATTATAGGCAAGACAGTAAGATAATAGGTATGTGGAGCTCAGGCAAAGGTTACAACAAAATACAGGTACAGGTACAGGTTATTAGGATGTAGACTATCGTCTCATGACAGATGGTTTGGTGAGATTTAGGGACAGGTTCTATGTGTCAGATGACAATGAGCTCAAGAAGCTTATATTGAGATAATCTCACGCAAATCCATACTTGGGTCACCCATGATATCAGAAGACAGTGATGGCGGTGAAGAAGTTATACTATTGGCCAAATATGAAGAGGGATGTGGCAAAGTTCGTGGCTAGATGTTGGATTGTCAGCGGGTCAAGGCAGAATGTAAGGATCCAAGTAGTCTACTACAACCTATTCTGATTCCGAAATGGAAATGGGAGGTAATTTCCATGGATTTTATTATAGTTCTTCCGAGGACAATGAGGCAACATGATTCTATCATGGTTGTGGTTGATAGGTTGAGCAAGGTGGATCACTTCATTCCAGTGAAGACTACATATTCAACTAGTGAGGTGGCACATGTATTCATCGGGGAGATTGTGACATTACATGGTGTTTTGAAGAAGATTGTGTTAGAGAGGGATGCCAAGTTCACTCCCAAGTTTTGGAAGGAGTTGTTTGTAGGATTAGGTACAAAGTTGGCCTTCAGTAAAACTTATCATCCACAGACAGATGGACAGACGGAGAGACGGACAAGCGGAGAGGGTCAACAGGATCTTGTAGGATATGCTGAGGATGTATGTCACGCATCAGCAAAGGAGATGGGAGGAGTACCTTCCATTGGTTTAGTTCACATACAACAATGGTTATCAGGAGTCATTGAGGATGAGTCATTTTGAGGCACTGTATAGGTAGATTTGTAATACTCCCATCAGATAGAGTGATCCAGTGAACATGGTACTTATTGGACTGACATGTTAGCAGATATGGAATAGGAAATGCAAGCTATAAAGAAGAATCTAAAGGTAGTACACGAAAAGCATAAAATTTATGCAGACCAACACATGGAATTTAAGGAGTTTCAGGTTGGGGAACATGTGTATTTGCACTTCAAGCCCAAGAAGAGCTACTTTAGGATTGGATCATGTGCCAAGTTGGCACCACGATATTGTGGATCTTTTGAGATCCTTGAGAGGATTGGATCAATGGCCTATCGACTTACACTGCCTCCAATAATGAAAGTCCATGATGTTTTCCATGTTTCATTACTTAAAAGGTATATAAAGGATGCTGATCATGTTATTGATTGGTCTATATTATAGGTGGAGAAAGAAGGAGAATTACAGCTGGAAACTCAGTGCATATTGCAACGGAAATAACTCATGTCCAGGAACAGAGCCATAGAGCAAGTTAAAGTGCATTGGAAGCACTTTGGGCCCGAAGAAGCTACAGGGGATATGGCTGATCAAATGTGGGCTATGTATCCTTCATTATTTTTCAATTGAGGAAAAACAATTTCGGTATTTGTACATATTGATGTATGGTTCCTATTGTAAATACCGCCATGAGCTAAGTTATAAAGCTCCAATAAGTGGTATGGCTTTTATATTGTCATGTTATCATGTTGGTTTTTGCTTTGAGAAGGTTATTCATTGTGAATACTGCATTGAGCTAAGCTATAAAGCTCCATGGGCAGTATGTTTTATTTCTACGGTTTTGCTAAGGTATAGGTGTGGTTCAACATCGAGGACGGTGTTCCCCAAGGGGGAGGGTTCTATAACAAACTCGGGTTAAAAGTTCATGTAATAAAAGTTGATAAAGGAGAAAATAAGACCATGTTTAAAGGACACTTATTCCAAGCTTAATGTTTGGAAAAAATATCCTAGTGGGCATCACTGGATGTGTTTATGGATAAGGGAGATTAGCAAAGGCAATGGCTAAGGCATTAAAAAGGCAAAAAGTATTTTTGGCACATTTATTTATGAAAATAAAGGAAGTTAGGAGAAAAGGAAGGTGAAAGGTCACATGTTGCATGTGAGGAGGAAATTGAAGGAAAATAATGGAAAATGAAGAAAATAGAGGCCTCATTGATAAAAATGATTTTGAGGATCAATTTGTACTTTTTTTCAGTTCAGTTTTGGAGCTATCTCTCTATTCTCTCTCACTCACTCTTAAACACTTAGAGTTTTCTTAGGGCATTTCAGCATTGGACCAAGAAAAGGGAAAAACAAGCAAAGGAAGTAAAAAGAAAGGAAAAGAAATAAAATATCAAGCAAGGAAGAACATGTTCAAGTAGCTTCAATAGGAATTCTTGCAGGTAATAGATTGTATGTATGATTTCCTCGCTGGTTTTGACATGCATGGCATGTGCATGTTGGTATTCGGTTCTTTTGTTGTCGGTGGCATGGTTTTGAAAATGGTTATGAGCCTTGAATTTCCTTTTTCCAGATAGCCATGGATTGTTCTTGGTTTTGAGCTTTGCAATTTTCAGATGGTTTCATAATACAGGGCGGAGGTGATCTCAGGTTCATTCCCCAAGCCATAGGAATCCCTTGACTAGTTTTGGTGGGATACACGGTAAAACCTAAGGGTGGAGTCTCGGTAAGGGCCTAGTGATTCAATTTGGCTTGTGGTAAAGCATAGAGACAAGGAGATGGAAAATTCCTCAAGGATGGTGATGAGATCTGAAGGCATTCCAAACTCGGTTCGGTTTTGTGATGTATGTGCCGGTTTAGGTGAGATCATGGTATGGTGAGGGTGGAGGTGGTTTAGTCTGTGGATTCCCTTGGTTGTTTTTGTCTTGTTTTATCCATGAGATCCCACATTCATGATTGCAACATGACATGGGGGTGACTAGCTGAAAGAAATATTTGGTTCAGCCATGTCTATGGTCAGGTGGTACATGGGAGTCCCAAACCTGGTTTCTTTTGCCTATGTTTACTGAAATTTAAGTTCTCTTGCTTTTGTACTTGTAATTACGTGACTTTGATGCCTGTTATATTGTGGTTATTTTTGTGGTTATATGCTAGTTATAAGCATGGTTACGACTAGTTATAGTCATGGTTCATTTTATGTTTCTACTTGTAACTGAAAGAACAATGGATGGAAAACCTAATTAATGTTAAGACAGTTAATGGGAGAGGGTTGTGATCCTTCTTGACAAGTTTCACATGAATTTTCAGTCCCTAATGTTTATTCTTGTATTCATGACCTGTATATTTCATTGTTTCCAAGTGTTTGACAGAATGTCAGTCCCAGTTGGGGATGGTCAGGCGTAGTCTTGGAGTAAGTTTTTGGTTTACAAGCATTTTCCTTGTGTAATTTATGATTTTTTAAAGTTACAGGGATTTCTAGGCAGAGGTCTAGCCGCATCCCAGGAATTTAGCCTTAAAATCCATAGTCGCTGGCACAACACTTAGCAATTTAGTTCCTGGTTGCACTCATGCAGGCTTATGCATGCTACTGGGAGGTCCAGTCGCACTGAGGCCTTGGCAAGGGAGCAACTGGGGGTAAAATTTATTGAAAAGTAAGGGTGAGCTTAGGTATGGACACTTGGAGGGGTTAGGTTTCTCTTGGAGGGTCATGTTGCACCTAAGTGAAGTCAGTAATGATTCTTTGTGAACTCCATTTCCTTAAGGTCACCTAGGAGGTTGAGTCTTCTCATAACTTCCCCTCATGTCATGTTTACCCCGGGTGGCTGGTTACTTGGGTAGATGTGAGGGGAGGTGTGTCATTACATCATGTAAGGATAAAATTTTAGGAAAGGCGAGGGATATCCATGCTGTAGAATGTGTGACACTCATGGGGAACACTTAGTAGCTTCTTCCAATTTATTTTTTTGCTTAGTTTTCACGACACTTCATTTCAAACAAGTAATTAGTCAACTATTTTAATTATAACCAACACACCTCAAATGATTGAACTAAGTGGGTAGATGAAATAACAATCGAGCATATGACCATAACATAATACAAGTAAATAGTGTGGAAACCAATAATTTTAGAAAATTCTAATTCATCAAGGTTACTGTATTCATCTGCAACTGTATTATTTATTCTGAATTTTGTAGTTAAGAAAGCCAAACAATACTAAAGCACAATTTGGCTCAGCTAGAGGTCACAACATTATTTGTGATATCATTCTATTCTCTTTTATGATGGATGTGGACACAAAGGATGAGAAACTATAAAAGAGAATAGTATTTCCTTCAACTTACTAGACCTTTAAAGTGGTATATGGGGATTTGAGCATGTCACATCTATATGTATACAAGAGTAGGCTTTATGCATAATTGAGGCTCTGTGGACTACATGTATATAAGAGCACATTTTCTAGGAATTTTAGGCTTCATAAGCATGATGATGAGATTTTGGCAGTTGTTTTGAACATTCACAACCATCCAATAAGTTGGTAATCATTCTATTAAGAAAAATAAGGATAACATTAATGTTGTGGTTGGTCTACCATTAGGTAAACTAAACCAACTGATGAAAAAAATACTATTAGTCCATTTAGCCATTTCTAGGTTCAGAGTAAAAAAATTTAAACATCCACCATGAAAAACAAAAGTTTTGTCCATGCAACTATTGTCAAGCAAGAGCAATAACAATCATGAAAGCTTTTAAGAGCAATGGGAAGAGAAAGAGTGAAAGCTTCTCAGACAACCATCCATGTCTTGATTTCTAGCAATTGTAACATGATTTCAACTATTTTAAGGAGCATCTCTTATCCATCATCGTCACGTTCCAACAATGTCTTTCTAATAAGAGTCTTCATATACCAATATAAGTTCACAATACTGTAATACTCAGTTTCCCAGGTTCTAGAGCTTCGAGTATTTGGAATCTAGTTGCCAAGTTCCTCATCCACGTGCTAATCATGTAAACAACCCCTTTTCTGAGAAACCTCTTCATTTAACCCAACAATCTCAACTCAAATTTATAGGGAGGTCTACTCCCAATACTCACCAACCACCTCATAAGCTTAGTCTTGGGCAAGAGAGCAAGACATCTTACCCTGACCTCATTGACCACATTGTGAAGTCCGCACTTGTGGAATAAAAGAACAAAAACAACCCAAATATGTTGCCAACCATTATCACCTCACCACTGAAACTCCATTTGGCATTGAATGATAGGCCAGAAGTAGGTGGAAAGCAATGCACAAGAGCCCAACAATATACAATAACATAAAAATAAGAATATCCACCATGGTCATGACCACTATATATCATAATGAGTTCCAAGAAGGTGGCTTGGAAGAACAATAAATAACTGCCATCATATTCAAGGTAGGGGGAACAAATCTTCATATTTTGCAGACTATACAATTGCCTCAAAATCACTGCAATTAAAGTTTTTTTTGGTTGGTCAATAGAATTCTATTAATTTGTCAAAAAATTACAAGATATTTGCTTGAGAAACACTACTCATATGACCTCACTCCTGCCATATTTGTTTCTCAGAAGGGAGACGCGACAACTGTGTACAAAAATTCAAAATTGAGTAAGAACCCAAAAACATAATGACTAGAAAGCCCAAAACGCTACTTGGACAAGAATGCAACCCACAACCATCAATGAGTAGGAAGAAATGCTGGAGCAGGGCCTTCACTTGGAAATTCTAGGGTCCTAGGCTCTCTACGAACGTGTAATTCCAAGTGAGCAAGGCATCTCTCAATATGCTCTAGCCGCTCATTAATTATCCTTTGGCCTCGTCGAAGAGAATCCAAGCGATCTTGAATGTTCCACTAGTTTTGTTGTAGATCATTCATAAAACCAATTACCTCATTACGATCATCATGAAGATATTGTTTGAGTTCTTCCAGTAGTGAAGTAACATTTCTAAGTTGGAGATAGAAAGAGTCCAAAGAGGGGGTAATATCCACATGGCCTGGAGAAGGAATGTGGTCATGGGCCACCTCACCCTAAAATGTCGCCTCTACATCACCAAATCCATAGCATGTCCTCCATGACCCTTCCGCTGGTCTCTTGGCCCTATTCCCCGCCTTGCTCGACCATGCGGCTTGCACATTTCCACCCTTCCTTGGACCATATAGACCAATTATTGAGCTTCCACTTCACGAAGGGAGATGGTGACACTTTCAACCTCTTATAGTCAACAAATTTGTTGCCACTAGACTTAATACAACCCTCGACCAAATCCTAGTTTTCACTACCATCCTATTCAATTCGATTCACCCCCACTGTATCACCCTTGGCTACTGAGGGACAAAGCGCTTACCAACAAAAATAGAAACCCTAGGTCTCTAATCTCCCATCAAGTGCCCTGGGGCTATTATGAGGGATAGAAAGATTGAATTTGAAGGTAAAAACTGGAAGACTGAGGTGTAACACCACAAGACCAATAAATAAAAGAAAGCATGAAAAATTGAAGAACACCATCCCCAAACAAATGGGAAGTCCAACGCTCTAAAAACAAAAGAGGAAAACTTGGAAACTTACCATGACATCTGCAAACGAACTCGAACACGAAAGTGTACCACCATCACACCAATTCCAAGAATGACCCTTCCTCTCCAAACCCAACCAAATACAAGACAAAACTAAACAAGCCATCACTCCAAGATCCCACACTCTATGTATGTGGCCACCAGTCGCATCGCAAAGAGAAACCCACCTACCTTTGGGATTCTCAGACGCAAAAAACGCAGACTAAATGAGCATGCATAGGTTGACAGCCTATGCAAACTCGTCCTGACATCCACCACCCTTTCCACCTTCCATAACCAGACTCACGAACAACAACACTGAACCAGTCATTCCACTTATAATATTTCCTTGCAACATCTTGAAAGTTCTAGGCGTCACACACCCACTGCAATTAATTAATTAATTTATTTATTTATTTCCTTGGTCAAATTATTTATCTTACGACTTTTTATATTACCACAATCACCTAAGGGCTATTGTAATTTGTATTAAATATAGTCATGATACATGCTTAAGAAATTCTACATCAATAGAAATTATCTTGTAATAGTCTGTAAGTTGCCAAAATGTTCCACTCATTGGTATCACACTTAGCCTTTGGATTTCTAATCCTTTTAACTTGTTGCAATTTCAAACTTGTGACTTGAAGTCCCCCATGCTTTGGACTAAATTGACCCATTCATTAGTAACACTAGATATTTGTTAGAACCTATTAGAGAATGCTTTGAGCAACAATCACCCCATAGACATAAAATTATTTTAATCACAAAATTGTGGCATATGCTTCATGCTTAGGTTTCCCTAAATATTGGCTACATGTATATGTAGAAGTAGAGAAAGATTTATTTATTCTAAGATTTACCCTACTAACATATAACCATCCTTATATTACCCCAATGGCACACACACAAAACTAACATAGCATATATGATAAAGACTAAACACACACACATGAAGAAGAAGAAGAAGCTATTTTAATGTCCATGAGGCTAAAGATAGCTCGCTCTTGCATAAATGATAAAGACTAATAACAAACACACACTTAAAGACAAATAACATATATCACAATCACTAATAACATATACAACAACAACTATAACATATATATATCACAATAAATAACTAGTATACCCCCTAAATAGGGGAAGGGAACACTAATGTGGAAGAGGTTAAATTTTGATCATATGTAAATATATTGAATGCAAAAGTAACCATTCATTTAGAATATTGAATGTAAATTTAACCATTCATTTAGAACAAGTCTTGTAGGGAAATTTCGTTTAGTCTTGTAGTCTTGCTTTGGCATAAAATAATAAAATAAATTGAGTTGTCTACGTATTTACAATTTTACTTTTACATAAATAATGGTGGGAAGTAATTTATGGTAAGTATATTTATTTACATTTTATTCATGTCTCTTTTTTTTATACAAATACTTGCTTAAATTATGGTGGTAAGTAACCAGTGATAAATATGTTATTTACCTAAATATGAACTATTTTTAAAGATTTTAATTTTGGATAGCTTTCTTGCAAAGTTTAAGAATAAAAAAATAGCTACACAAATATTTAGAAATCATGCATAAATATCACAACAATATCTAGAAATTGTAAAATTAACATGTAAGGCAATTATCCACATAGTATTATATTGTACAAACAATACAATAAAACCCTCAAATTATAATCTAATCAAATATTTGAAATATAGTTTTTTCTATTTTAATTTTAAAATAATATAAAAATAAAATTTTAATATATCACAAAAATAATTTTTTCTTATTTTATATATATTAATAACTAAATATTTATAATCAAACTATACTTAATACAATATTCCTATAAAAATTAAACTATAATTAATACAATATTTCTATTTCTATAAATCAATTCTTACAATCCAAACCATATCTAAGACAATGTCACATGAATCAACTATTATAATTCAATGCAATGTTACCAGGAACTCAAGACAATGTCACATGAATCAACTATTATAATCCAATGCAATGTTACCACGAACCTATAGGGACCAAAACGGAATGGAACTCCGAATCCAATCATCCAGCGAAACATATTGAGATTAGAAATGAAGTTGTTTATCGACATAGTAAAATATCTTGTAATGTTTTTTTTCAAAAATATCAGAGTGTTTGAATAATTTTTTTTAATGATAAAAATAGATTTAACATCATTATTTAAAATTTTAAAATTTGATAATTGTAATCTATATTTTTAAAATTTCTGCCAAATTTTTTCATAATCTTATATTTTTTTTACTACGTAATTAAAATGTTCTATTAAAAATAGTGAAAGATTAACAATAACTTCCAAAATCCTATTATAATTTTTTTTTAAAACATTAAATTCATTATAAACTTACTCCATTAAATATATTTAGGCCTTAAGGCGTTCTTATTTGAAAACAACTCCCCTAGCTGCCAATGTGTCCATGTTTGAGCCATTGGATCAAATGTTAGATGATTGAAACATTTTAGGCCATTAGATCCACAGGTAAATAGTTTTATATATGTTTTTTATAATGTTATTTTTTTTATAATGTAAAATAATAATCAACTATAAAAACAACCCATGGTATTGACCCATGGTATTCATGTGGAATGTAGTTTATTTAAAGGTGAAATTAAGATAAGTATTTAGGTTTTGGTGACTTTTAAGTTAAAACGATGTTATTAAAAATTTGTTAGATTTAAATAAAATTTATATCATAAAACTAAACTTCACACAAACTAATTAATTTAAATCGCATGGATAAAAAACATTGTAAAAAAGGAGAATAACTATTTATGTATTTAAATATTAAATTTTTGTGTCACAATGATCTCCAACAAAGTATGATAGAAATGTTGTTATTAAAATAATAGTAAACTATAAAAACAACCCATGGTATTGACCCATGGTATTGATGTGGAATGTAGTTTATTTAAAGGGGAAATTAAGATAAGTATTTAGGTTTTGGTGACTTTTAAGTTAAAACAATGTTACTAAAAATTTGTTAGATTTAAATAAAATTTATATCATAAAATTAAACTCCACACAAACTAATTAATTTAAATTGCATGGATAGAAAACACTATAAAAAAGGAAAATAACTATTTATGTATATAAATATTACATTTTTGTTGCCCAATGCTCTCCAACAAAGTATGATAGAAATGTTGTTATGCCGTGTTTAACATTTTGACTATGTCAAATTACATAAAAATAAAAATAAAAGTAAATTAAATAAAAAGATTGACATAATGTAATGCACACTTTAACTAGTTCAAAATACAATAAAAAATAAAAATAATAATAAACTATAAAAACAGCCCATGGGTTAATGATCCATGGTATTCATGGGGAATGTAGTTTATTTAACGGGGGAATTAATGATAGGGCCCATCCCTTAACACAAAATATGCGTTCAAAACTATTGAATAAAACTTTAATACAGGTCACGAATTAATGTTGTATGTCTAACTATATCATATGACACATTACATATTGGATAAGTATGAATTTATTATTTCGATGTTGGTGATATCGTATGATATAGTTGCAAATTTGTTTTTAATTCACAATCACTTGTCGATTTATTCCTATTCATCGTTGTGGCTGACTTGTGATGGACACCTGTCCTGCTCCTTGTTTTGTGTTCTCCCGCGCTATCCAACCCTAACACTATTAGTCGATAGTCATTTTCATTTGTTCGACGTTCTATGAGGGTTTTTCTCTGTGACTGTTCCACCGATAAGGTGGCTTTGTTTGGCTCTTTTGCACTATTTTCTGTGGCAAGGATTTGCCAAATCCTACGGTGGCATTCAACAATGCTTAGGCAATGTGGTGATTTCTGGTTTTTATTTCTTACTTGCTCCCGTCATATACGTTTCGGTCCGGTATTTGTTTAGAATTCTGCTTTCAATTACTGGTAGTTTTAACTGGTTTCTCTTACACCTACAGGTTGAGGTCGCCAAGGGTTTCGACGTCCGCTTCAGCTCAACAACTCTTGAAACGTAAGCTATCCGTCCTTGTTTCAAATTCCTCTGCGTTTTTATGAATTTTCTAACGGTCTTTGCTCCTTGTGAGCAGACCCTTGTCGATTTCGACCGAAGCTTCTCCTTTGCTCGGCGTTTTCTTCCTTCTGGTAAGTCACTCAAATAACCCTCTCCTCTTCTTTCATTCATTTTTCATTGTTCGGTTTAAAAACTAATTCGGGTTTTAATCTCTGGAAATGCCTTTCCTCTTCGCAAGTATTTGCGATCCTTCAGTTCGTGATTCTCATCGTTACGCTATCGAAACCCAAATGGGTAGGGTCGTCTCCTTTATGAAGCCTCTGGTAGTTTGTAACTTATTTGATTATGAATATGGGCTCTGTGTCTTGCTTCTGACTGTGTATTCCATCGTTGTTCGGTCTGCGTATGAAACTATTTTCTGGGTAGATAGACTAATGTCTATAATCGATTATGCGGTCGCTTCTTAGTTATGTTCTATCGTTTCTCTGTTAGTTTCCTTTGAATGTGAGCGCTGTTTGTATGGGGTTTCGAAACCCGAACCGCAAACTAAATATGTAATATATATTTCTTTATAATCTTTCTGAACTCGTCAAAAGAAATTTAATTTACTTGTAAACAGTGTAACTGAACTTTCTGTGATTATGTAGGATGAATACCTGAGCAATGTTTTGTATGATTGCTTGTTCGTGAAATGTTTACGAAGTTCTCTCGTAAATATATATGCTTCAGTTTGTCAAAAAAAAATGCCGTAGTCACTCCAGTGCCTATGTATAATTTTTTTACTTCTATTCACCTTGGTTACAGTTACACATTAGTTCAATTTTTTTTATCGTATACAGTGATATAAATAATAGACATGAAAATATAACAGAATTGACTGTAGAAAATAATTCACAGATGGATTCTTTTGTAAGGTCTCTTGATTCGATTTATTGTCTTCTCTCTCTCTTGATATGATGGAAATCAACCTCTACAGAATGTATTTTTCTTTCTTTTATACTACTGTGTGAAACAGTTTTCGTTTTGAAATTGCCAACACTTACATTCTTGATTTTGTTCTTTTAATCTAGGAATACATTTTAAAAATAAACTAAAAGAAACTGTTAAGTGAAACTACAGAACATAAATGACTATTAGGCCCTAATGATGGAATTTCTAAAATAAAATAAAATAAAACCCAGGTGCAATGACCTGTCAACTTAATCAACTGAAAATAAAACCCAGGTGCAATGACCTGTCAACTTAATCAACTGTAACCTGTAAGATAAACACCTGTCTTTCTGTTTACCCTGCTCCTGCATCAATTAAGATGGCCTAGATCAATATCAAGAGCCAAGACAGATCAAATGTATTAATATGCAAAGCTCTTTTAGAGTGAACGAAAAATTGATCCATCTCATAAATAGTATAGATCTAAACTAATTATTTAATAAAATTATTTTTAAATGTTTATAACAATTATTCTTTATATCCAAGGTTTCAATGAATCACATACATAGTGATGGACTTCATGGGAATTTTAGTGCACATAAAACACCACCCTAAAAATTCTATACTCTTGATCAATTTAGAATAACCTAAGATTTCTAGATTGGATGAATTGAGGATGCTTCTTAAAGGGTAAGGAAATTTAGATACTCTATCCTGCCACCAAAGTTATATTTTTAAAAAATTGACACTCTGTGATTAAGAATAAGTTACAAACATAAGTAACAAGAGGAATGTACACGAGGGCCATGGTAATTAATGTTATTCTTTGTACTATTTTTATTTAGAATAGTTTTATTTAAAATAGTAATTTGTATTGTATTTTTTAAAATGAATATTCTTAAATGTGTAATTGAGTAAAATGTATGAAATTGATATTCTAATTTTTAAGATATTTATTTCAAAAATTCAAAGTATGGTGAGTTTTGTTTTATTAAGCTTTACTCTATATGTGCAGAGAATGAATCTATCTCAAGTCCCAAACAAGATTTTTCTTTATCTTCTTATTCTAGCTTGCACTTTGACACTCCTCCTACTTGCACAAATTTAAATAATAATAAACTTTAAAAACAACCCATGGTATTCACGTGGAATGTAGTTTATTTAAAGGGGAAATTAAGATAAATATTTAGGTTTTGGTGACTTTTAAGTTAAAACAATGTTATTAAAAATTTGTTAGATTTAAATAAAATTTACATCATAAAATTAAACTCCACACAAACTAATTAATTTAAATTGCATGGATAAAAAACACTATAAAAAAAGGAAAATAACATTTATGTATATAAATATTACATTTTTGTTGCCTAATGCTCTACAACAAGCCCAATGCTCTACAACAAAGTATGATGGAAATGTTGTTATGCCATGTTTAACATTTTGACTATGTCAAATTACACAAAAATAAAAATAAAAGTAAATTAAATAAAAAGATTGGCATAATGTAATGAACACTTTAACTAGGTCAAATACAATAAAAAATAAAAATAATAATAAACTATAAAAACAACCCATGGGTCAATGACCCATGGTATTCATGGGGAATGTAGTTTATTTAAAGGGGGGAATTAAGATGGCCTAGATCAATCTCAAGAGCCAAGAGAGATCAAATGTCTTGATATGCAAAGCTATTTTAGAGTAAAAAGAGAGTTGATCCATGTCATAAATAGTATAGATCTAAAACAATAATTTAATAAAATTATTTTTAAATGTTGTTAATCATTATTATTTATATTCAAGGTTGCAATGAATCGCATACATAGTGATGGACCTCATGGGAATTTTAGTGCACATAAAACACCACCCTAAAAATTCTATACTCTTGATCAATTTAGAATAACCTAAGATTTCTAGATTGGATGTCGAGGTGGCTGGTATAGTAATGGAGGATGCTTCTTAAAGGGCAAGGGAATTTAGATACTCTATCCTTCCACAAAAGCTATAAAAAGTGAGACTCGTAGATTATAGTTTTAATAAACTGACACTATGTGATTAAGAATAAGTTACAAACATGAGTAATAAGAGGAATGTAATATTCTTAAATGTGTAATTGAGTAAAATGTATTAAATTGATATTCTAATTTTTAAGATATTTATTTCAAAAATTCAAAGTATGGTGAGTTTTATTTTATTAAGCTTTACTCTAGATGTGCAGAGAATGAATATATCTCAAGTCCCAAACAAGATTCTTCTTTATCTTCTTATTCTAGCTTGCACCTTGACACTCCTCCTCTCCTCCTCCTTGCACACATTTAAACTATGAGGCAGAAGGTAGTTGTTGCATATAGGAACAGTTAGATATGATAAGAAAAATGTGATACTCTATTGTAATTTTCTCTACAAATGTGATGGCAAGTATGCCCTAAATGTTGACAATTTCATGGTTAATGTAGTATAAGCTACATGAAAATTTACATTAGTGTATACAAGATCAAGAAATCTATGCCCAATATCCAACACCATAGAGCAAGACTTGTTCGCCAATTCAATAGTTGCTTCCAAATCTCTCTCAGTGCTAGAGTTGTTTTCTCGATAAACTTGTTTGTTCTGCTCTTGATGAAAGCCACCGTTGTTGCATATAAGAGCATTTAGCTCTGATAAGAAAAGTGTGATAATGTGTTATAAACTAAAAAAACAACCCATGGGTCAATGACTAATGGTATTCATGGGGAATGTAGTTTATTTAAAGGGGGAAATTAAGATGGCCTAGATCAATCTCAAGAGCCAAGAGAGATCAAATGTCTTGATATGCAATGCTCTTTTAGAGTGAAAAGAGAACTGATCCATATCATAAATAGTATAGATCTAAACTAATTATTTAATAAAATTATTTTTAAATTTTTATAACCATTATTCTTTATTGTTAGAAATTAATGGAGAATAGGTTACGTAGTTATGATTTGCTCTTTATTTGACATTCAGTTCCTATTAATTAGGAATATGTTTTGCCTATGTATCTATTTAATTCTTGATGCTTAATGAAGAACTCCAAGCAAATGCATTTGCTGGTGGGAGCTCCTGGTGATCTGCACCTGTGAGCTCCCGTGTGTTTGTCCAAACTTCTGTCTTCTGCAATTTCTTGACATGGTATCAAAGCTCAGGAAGAGTTGCGTTCTCTGTTGACTGCGTGAGGCAGATTGTATTGCCGTGAAGGCGTTTTCAAGGCCGTGAAGGCAGACTTCGAGTGGTGTGATTGTCAGGGAGTAGATCTGCCTGTTCTGTCTATTGCACGTCAAACTTGCAGTCAGCCATTCCTTTTGGCCAGATTTCAGAGCGTTTGTTTGGTGGCGTGACGACGAAAGGGCAAGCAATTCCTCGGAAGCAGAGAGGATTGTTTCTTCCTGAAGGCTGTGAAGGCGCCGTTGACAGAAAGCAGAGCTGGTGAAGGCAGCGTTGTGAGCCACGAGTCAGACTTCGCTTAGAGGGATCCTGTACAGCATTCGATGCAGCGATGTGTAGCTTTGCCTAATTATACAAAACCGTAAGGTTTCAAAATCGTTATTATCACATTGATTCTGCTGAACGATGGCTGTGACAATTTAGTAGAAGAACCTTCTTTAATCGAACACCTCTATGCTGCTGTTATTTTTTGCTGTAAACATATATTGCTGGGATATAGAAGTGGATTCAGTTGCGGTCAATTCCGTCTTTGCACATACAAACCCCATATATTGGGCTAAAAATCCCAATGTTTTTAGGCATACATTTGACCTTTATCGAGAACTGTCCTCGTGTCGAACATCTTCAGCCTTTTACAGTGAGAGCAGGGTTTGACATTTTGCAATATTGAAGTGCATTCCAGTGCAGTGGCTTCCAGATAATTCTGCAGAAATTGGTCCTGCACAAGAACTCGTGGACCAGTCACAACATCCTCCGTTATATAAAACAATAAGCCATGCACAGTTTCTACGTCATCTTCTAGTCGACTTCTCTTTGAAGCTCGCCATTTCCAGATTTGTGTTAGAGTTTTTTTTTTTTTTTTTGTGATCGAATTTGATTGCAGAAGTTTTTTATTATATATATATATATATTGCCAATTACATATATATTGATCTGACAATTTGATCCAAGTGTGGTTAAATTTTTTTTGGATACAATCAAGAGTTTTTTTATTCTATTTGAACCTTGAAGGCCCTCATTAAGTAAATCATTTTTATCCTTCTTCTTCTTCTTCTTCTTTTTTTTTTTTTAATAACTCAAAACCAACACTTTCATAAAAATGCACTTACTTACAGTAACATTTATTCGTGGCCTTAAAAAGGTATGGTAGAGGGTCTTCCTGTTTTGAAAAAGTTGCATATTGATTGTGAGGCATGTGCATTCGGTAAACAGCATAGAGATGAATTTCCTGCCGTTAAAGATAGAAAACAGAGGGATATACTTGAACTTGTACATACTGACTTATGTGGCCTGATGCAGACGAGGTCGTTAGGGGGGGCCTATTATTTTTAATCTTTGTTGATGAATGTACAAGATTCACATGGGTGTATTTTCTTAAACAGAAAAGTCATGCTTTTGAATATTTCAAGCAATTCAGAAACATGATTGAGAAGCAAACAGGAAAGTTCATCGAGATTCTTCGATCAGATCAAGGGGGAGAATTCAAGAAAGGAGTCTTCATCAAATATTGCAACGAGCATGGGATACAACAACAATTATCACAAAAATTTGAGATGAAGGACCTTGGGGAAATGAAATACTGTTTGGGTCTAGAAGTTTGGAGAGATTCAAGTCAAACTTTTTTGTCCCAGGGTAAGTATGCAAAGAGTCTGTTATCCAGGTTTAAGATGGATGAGTGTAAGCCTTCATGCATACCTTTACAGCAGAATAGCAAACTTCAGATGGATGATGGTTCGAAATATGCAGATGCAACATTGTACAAACAGTTGGTTGGTAGTCTTATTTATTTGACTACAACAAGACCTGAATTAGCCTATGCAGTGAGTGTTTTGAGTCAGTTTATGACTCAACCCCATGACAGTCATTGGAGTGCAGCGAAAGGAGTATTAAGGTATCTGCAAGGAACATCAGATTTTGGTATTTTGTATTCTGACTCTTTTGATGTTAAGTTGACAGGTTATACAGACTCTGATTGGGCGGGAAATCTAGATGACAGAAGATCAATTACAGGTTATGCCTTCAACATTGGTTCCGGGGTCATCTCTTGGTGCAGCAAGAAGCAGCATACTGTTGCTTTATCCTCGGCAGAAGCAGAATATCAAGCTATGTGTGCAGCGACATGTGAGGCAGTTTGGTTGCGTAGACTTCTCCAAGATGCAGGGGAAGAACAGATAGAAGCTACGACCATCAATTGCGACAATCAGAGTTCCATCAAACTGGCTTACAATCCTGTGTTTCATAAAAACACTAAGCACATAGACACTCAATTTCATTTTGTTAGGGAGAAAGTGCAGTCCAAAGAGATTTCTGTAGAGTATTGTAATTCTTGTGATAACATGGCTGATATATTCACTAAGCCACTAGGAAGACTAAAGTTTGATTTGTTTAGGGATACATTAGGTGTGTTTAAAAATCCCTTTCTCCATTAAGGGGGGGTGTTAGAAATTAATGGAGAATAGGTTACGTAGTTATGATTTGCTCTTTATTTGACATTCAGTTCCTATTAATTATGAATATGTTTTGCCTATGTATCTATTTAATTCTTGATGCTTAATGAAGAACTCCAAGCGAATGCATTTGCTGGTGGGAGCTCCTGGTGATCTGCACCTGTGAGCTCCCGTGTGTTTGTCCAAACTTCTGTCTTCTGCAATTTCTTGACATTTATATCAAAGGTTGCAATGAATCGCATACATAGTGATGGACCTCATGGGAATTTTAGTGCACATAAAACACCACCCTTAAAATTCTATACTCATGATCAATTTAGAATAACCTGATATTTCTAGATTGGATGTCGAGGTGGGTAGTATAGTAATTGAGGATGCTTCTTAAAGGGTAAGGGAGTTTAGATACTCTATCCTTCCACCAAAGCTATAAAAAGTGAGACTTGTAGATTATAGTTTTAATAAATTGACACTGTGTGATTAAGAATAAGTTACAAACATAAGTAACAAGAGGAATGTACACCAGGGCGATGGTAATTAATGTTATTCTTTGTACTATTTTTATTTAGAATAGTTTTATTTAAAATAGTAATTTGTATTTGTATTTTTTTAAATGAATATTGTTAAATGTGTAATTGAGTAAAATGTATTAAATTGATATTCTAATTTTTAAGATATTTATTTCAAAAATTCAAAGTATGGTGAGTTTTGTTTTATTAAGCTTTACTCTAGATGTGCACATAATGAATCTATCTCAAGTCCCAAACAAGATTCTTCTTTATCTTATTATTTTATCTTGCACCTTGACACTCCTCCTCTCCTCCTCCTTGCACAAATTTAAACTATGAGGCACAAAGCAGTTGTTGCATATAGGAATAGTTAGATATGATAAGATAAATGTGATACTCTATTGTAATTTTCTCTACAAATGTGATGGCAAGCGTGCCCTAAGTGTTGACAAGTTCATGATTAATGTAGTACAAGCTACATGAAAATTTAAATTATTGTATACCATATCAAGAAAACTATGCCCAATATCCAACACCATAGAGAAAGACATGTTCACCAATTCAGCAGTTGCTTCCAAATCTCTCTCAGTGCTAGAGTTGTTTTCTCAGTAAACTTGTTTGTTCTGCTCTTGATGAAAACCATCGTTGTTGCATATAGGAGCATTTAGCTCTAATAAGAAAAATGCGATAATATGTTATAACTTTCTCTACAAATATGTTGGAGTTTTTTTTCTCAATAAACTTGTTTTTACCGCTCTTAAGTGATGAAATCCATAGTTGTTTCATATAGGAGCATTTAGCTCTCATAAGAAAAGTGTGATATTGTGTTATAATTTTCTCTACAAATGTGTTGGAGTTTTTCACAATAAAAATGTTTTTAGGAGCATTTAGCTTTGATAAGAAAAGTTTGATACTGTGTTATAATTTTCTCTACAAATGTGATGGAAAACCTGCTAGGAATTTTGTAAATTTCATTGTTAATGTAATATAAGCTAAATATAAGTTCATTTCTTCTACACAATATCAAGAAAGCTATGTTGAGTAGCCAACACAAGAGAACAAGACATGTTCGCCAATTTCATAAATGCTACCGAATCTCTCTAGGTGTTGGAGTTATTTTCTCAATAGCCTTATTTTTACTTCTTTTGAAGTGATGAAAGCCACCTCTCCATACATTTTTTCTATATTCACAAACAAAAAAAGAAACCAAATTCTGAGTTTACTATGTTTTAAATCAAGAAGAAGCTTCATATTAAAACAAATTCTTAGATCTGAGCACATGATTCTATTAAAATTTATAAAACAAATTCAATTTTTACAACTTGAATGTTTTAATAGAAACAAATTCAATTTTTGCAACTTGTATGTTTAAATATGTGATTCAGGCACTAGATTAGTATTGTGAAAGAAATTTGAGTATATCATTAAGGACTATGAATAGTTCATGTAGTAGTTGCATTACTTATAACAGAATTCAATTTCCTTTCTTGCTGATACATACCACCTAATCCATGAAAAACTGTAACCATGTCTGCAATGATTTATGCTAATCATTTCAGTGTAGTAGTTGCATTACTTATAACAGAATTCAATATCCTTTCTCGCTGATACATACCACCTAATCCATGAAAAACTGTAACCATTTCTGCAATGATATATGTTAATCATTTCAGTTTTATGTTGATGCCAATTGGTATGAAAATGCTTCTAATTTTCAATGAAGTAGTCTTCAAAAGTTCCTAGCTCTATTTTAATTACATAAATGCATTGAAAACCATCTCATAGTATTTACTTCAGTTGTTTTATTTGGATGTGTTTTAAGTTGACATATTGTGCCAAGAAGTTTGCTATATATTTTGAGTTTAGTATCTTTTCAATCAAGAAGAGGCTTAAGAGTTTAAGAACTATATCTTTCTGGTTGATAACTCTTATCATTAATATCTTTGAAACCTCCATGATATGCTTCCATGGAAGCAAATTTTTCCTTTCATTCTTTTACGATAGCTTCTTCTTTGGAACATCTTATTTCTTTTAGACTACTTTTTCCTATTCTATTACCTTAAAGTGTTTTTTTTGCAACATGTGATGCAATTACTAGTTAATAATATTCTCAATTTCTATTGCATCATATCGGTTTCTAGTAATCTCAATTTCTATCGCATCACACCGATGTGCATTCAAATATGTGATATTAAAATAATTACGCGCTCCATTAATCATTATACGTGCCCCCGCACTATGCAGTCTCCCACGCCCGAAAGGTGGCGGCCTGAATTCATTTGCATCTGTACTCCAATCAATCGTGCAGGTTCCAAGGTAAATACCACAGGTCGCTTATAGTGATTTTTTCCCTTACTTCTTATTTTCCTTTCCATAACTTCTTATTTCTCATTTTCCATTGAGAGCTACCAAATTCCTCGTCGAAGTGTTTAAGATATTTAATATGCCTTCTGGGGTTTGGGTGTTTGGTATGATTTGGATTTTGGCGAGCAGCCCTGGGATATGATCCCATCCCATTCGTTTTTAAGTTTAGGTACTGGGTTTTTGCCATCAAGATTTTTGGCACCAAAAGATGGAATTTGACGAATCAATTATCCGTCACGAAGCAACATAGCAGTGAAAACGGATCAACTTTTCGTTCAAAAGCTGAACATGTCTTGCAAATTGGTCTTAACCGTAGAATGTGAGGTATAGGTTGGATTTCAAATCACAAGACTGCGCAGACTGAAAGGGAACCGATAGGTGCGATAGCTATGTATTTTTTCACATATGTATACGGACGGAGGCACATATTTGCGCGAAAATGAGGGCATACGGATAAGGCGTGTAGCTGTAAAAAATTTCTCGGCAAAGACATTGCCATTTCTTTTCATTTAAAGCACAGGTCAGTCAGAAAATTTACATGAGTTTATTATTATTTTTGTTTGATTTTTTATCATTGGGAACAATTTTTAAGCAAAGGTCTGTTATGGATTACTATTTGTCTGAGTGTTATATAGAATGTGTTAAATTCTCAACTGCATATACATATGCAGGAATAGGGCGTGCAATTTGATACGCGCTCTGCATAATAGATAGGCGTTGCCCGTTATGGAGGGCATTCTAACAGAATCATCTGAACATACATTTGTGCAAATCATTGCTGATCTTTGCTTCTTCTTTTTGAAAATTAGGAGAGTTTATTCACACACATAGAATTTATTTAACCCTCCATGTACAGAAACATATGACAAAGATTCCTGATAACTTTTTAGTACCGGTAACACCTAGATGCCAAACTCCAGATTTGGACTGCTGAGCAAAACTACAAAACATGACCTCCAAAGACTCACAGAAAAGAGCGAAACGGACTTAATACCAAACAGAAACAGAGCAACAGAGGAACAAATTACAGAAGTTGCAGGAGAGTAACCCGTTACAGAGAAGGTTAGCGTTTGTGCAATCGTACTCAAGAACTAGGGGCATTTGGTCATTACATTGGAACTCTATAATCCCAGTTACTATGGTCAATGCCCCTTATGGCCCTTCATCATAGTTATGGAGTTTTATGAGCCCTACCTAACCCTAATAGAGATGAAGTATGATAAATTTTCATGGTATTCCCCTCTCTCCTGGCTAAAATTTACCATTATCCCACGATTATCCATGCAATCCTGCATGCTCTGCTCGTACAGGAGTCCGTGGATAAAGTTTAAACAATGCAGACATGTATGCACATAGCCAGATTTATAGGTATCCCTGTTAGGACGAACCTGTGTTAAACACTTGACTTGATATATAGTACGTATTACATAAATGATTTCTTAGATTATTTTTCAACACTGCATGTCCAAAAAAATATGGCGTTTGTGTCTATGGTGTTGGACCTATGGGCCTATAGGATGTTGGACACAGGAATGGAACACGTTTCCAGTTTCCGAAATGCCTCCGGCCACAGGAAATTCCTGAATTATTCCTTGTCATATCTGGAAACTGCTAATGCTGTTTCTGGGTGGTTTCCTGAAGCCCCTAGAAACTACCAACAGTTTCCATCCATTTTTGCACCTACTGTAAGATTCCTTCATTAAAATAAATAAATCAAATGCCCTCAAAAATCTCTATTAAAAACTCAAACACTAAGGGGAAACGATACATTTTCATTCGATGTGAAGCGCAAAACCTGTGGTCCAGTAGTGAAAAGTATTTATTTAATCTATATAGTGAATTCAAGTGATAGATTTTCTTTTGCTATATGTCTGAATGAGATTATGAATTTCATAATTATATGGTAGAGTTTATTTCAAATTTTCCTCCCATTCCCTTCCTTTTCCTCTAACTCTAATTCTTGCAGTTACCTTTTCTAGTTTTTGTAGTTTCCTAATTAGGCTATCCAATGTTTAATATTCTTACTAATTCCTTGTCATTCCCATATTTGGAAACTTGTTTTTTGCCATTTCTTCTTTCCCATTTCCCACACCGGGGAACACATAGGATTTGCCCTTTTTCCAAGATAGATATTTCTAACACACTCATACATTAATTCTAATTCATGGGAAATAATTGACAAAAGAGTCTTAGAAGATTAGTTTGAAATTAGTTTGGGGTTTCTTGCCATTTCTTATTTCCCATTTCCCATACCGGGGAACACATGGGATTTCTCCTTTTTTCAAGATAGATATTTCTAACATACTCATACATTAATACTAATTGATGGGAAATAATTGACATAATAATCTTAAAATATTAGTTTGAAATTAGTTTGGGGCCATGGGAATAGTTGCATGCTTTTACCCAAAATACACAAGCATGGATGGCAGAAACATACATATAGAGGCACAAAGGTCAGTGGGGTAGTTGGACAACCGATTTTTTTCATAAATTAACATTCATTATTTATAGAATAGAAATAGGATTACATTGAGTGGAAAGGGATTGTGATACAAGGTTCACCCTCTATTTCTGATGCAACACCAATGTTGTAGCTCACGTCCTTCCATGCCATCAAACTCCAATAACCTTTGTCATTTAACACAGGGAAAGAAACACTTATCTGTAGAATTAACAGTCACAAACTCAGAACTGGATCACCCATACACTGACGAATCTGTTTTTCTATTAATTTTGTACAAAGTACTTATTACAGAAATCAATTTCTGTCTCTCTAGTTCCCCCTCTCCTAACTTGGTTGATCTCTTGATAAGAATTCTTTATAGCCACTATAATTTTTATCTAATTGCTTATGCACATTCTAGACACACCCTAACAATCAGGTCTTTATCTCTTTAACTTCTAGATACGTGAAGCTTCAATTTCCATCCTTTCATCCTCTATCTTCTGCATTGTATCATTTCTATTCAATTATGCATGCTTTGTTCAATTTTCCTAAAATTGTGTTCTTTGCCCCACCTCAGGCTGCACAATTTCCCATACTTTTGAATCTGCACATAAACTTGGTTTTTGAACTGCTCTGCACAATCTCAGTTTGTTGCATTGTCTGTTCATCTACACATTCTTCTTGAACTTGTCTTTGCAAAATTTTGTGTTTGCATCTTTTCACTGTCTTCCAACCCTACCTTTTACTTTATAATTTTGTTGTGAAATACACGTCCTGGGAAAATCGATTGAGTGCTTCTCTTCATTTTGGTACCAAGGGTAAACTGGATTCCATAGAAGCTTGAGGCTTTGACGACATAGGGCTCAGGCCTGTTACAATGATATACTCATTAAGAGCTTGGCATATCACTTGTAGGAATTTAACTTGGGTGTGGATGATAATACTTCTCACGACTACCTTGGAAAAAGAAACACTCCTCACAACTGCCCAGGCTAGACCCAATTGACCTAAATTTTTTGGAATATTTATCCCAGAAAACCCCTAGGCACTTCCCCTCATTCCAAGGATGGTACCCAGCATAAACCAGATTCTCCAAGGCTGAAGGCCGTATCAACATATCACTAGCAAGAATAAAACCTGAGTGGCAAAGATAACAATCCATCCTCCCAACCACGAGAGCTAGATCCAATTGAAAAACTTCCAACTCTAACTGTTGTGCTGCACTTCTTGCAATGTTTGCTCTAGCTTCCATTTGATCTACACATTGTTCATTTCTATGCAATCATTATTTTGTCATGTTCTATGAACGCTGTTTTCATCATCCACTTTCCTTTGTTACATATCTGTACATTTTGGTCTATAGCTTCTTTGTCAGTCTCTGATTTGAACAACTTTCAAACTTTATTTAAAATAGCTATGACCATAACTCTTTTTTTGAAAAATACATCTTATATTATATTAGATAATTTACAACATAGCTAAGAAAAAAGGAAAACAAAAGCAAAAGGTTAGATAGAGTGATATCTCATATCCTCTTCTTGACAGCTACTAGAAGTGTAGAACAACAATAAACTTGGAATATGCCAAAGCACTCAACTCTTTCATAGCCTTAACCAGGAGGGAGCCTTTGGTAGGCAATTGTATACAACCCTTTTCTTGCCAAAAATGATGATTTTTTTTTACTAAACTGATGTCATAAGAGAAGACATATTTGCATCTTAGTTTCCAAAGTGTAATAAGGGTTGTGATCCGAAGTCAGTCCCAAATGCCTGAAAAGTATGAATACCAGTGAACTTGAGTCACCAAGAAGAGCTGCATGTCGGTGTAGTTGTCACTAAAGAAACACTTGTTAGTTTTTGTAGCATCGGACATGTGTTCTTGTCTCAACTTTAGTCAGAGAGGCTAAAGAACAAAGGATCTCAGGAACCTAGAAAAAGTTTAAGGAGAAAACACCTAGAGATGGCTCAATTAAGCTAATTAATCAATAATAAAATATTTCCTAAGTGTAACTTAGGAAAAGTGATTAATTAACAACAATTAATTGAGAAAAGTGAGATTTCTCTAGAAACTCACATGGATCGACTTAGAGATGATCTTAGCCATTGACGAGGATTTAATCATGGTTGTTGGTGAGACAACGAGAGACTATAAGAGGAGGTCGATGGGGTTGGAGATAGACACACTAGAGTAGCGAGTTTCCTTGGCGGATCAAGCTACCTATTTGCAAAGTTTGAGTAGGGAGAACAGTTTGAGCTAGTAGGAAGTAGAGGTGAGAGGGTGATCTATACCAGGATTCCGGAGGAATTTTCTAGTGTTAGAAGAGCCAGCTGTATTGAAATATGTAACTAGGTTTGGTCTTCATAATGACATGTAATAATGATTTTATGTATTTATTGTAAAGAGAAAAATAAATTTATTATTGTCATTCTTGAGGCATGGGTTTCATGCTCAATGGAAATTTATTTTTAGGTCAAGCATCCATTGAGTGCTTCTAGGGCTTGTCTTTGAGTCAACAAGTCATAAGAGTCATTGTCATGTATGAAAGACCCTTTTGGGCATGTTACATATTGCAAAGAAAAATTTATTTGAGTCAAATTAGAGTCAAAGACCCTCCAAGACTTGTCATGGTGCCTCAAGCAAGTTGGCCTACATGAAAGATCAAGTTGGCCTCAAGGAAGCATTTTGTACCCCTGGAAAGCCTATATTTAAGAAGGAACTCGACCTCATTTGGACACACCTCAAGCAAGTTCGATCTCCTCAAGAAAGAAGCTCGAAAGGACGAAAATCTCTCTCTCTCTTGTGTTAGGGTTTCTAAAGTTGTTGGGCAGGCCGAGTTGCTGGGTAAGGCGAAGTGCTGGAAAGTTGTTGGCTAAGTTGAAGTGTTGCAAAGTTGTTGGGAAAGTCAAAGTGCCGAAAATTTACTGGGCAAGTCGAAGTGCTGGAAAGTTGTTGGGCAAGTCGAAGTGCTGGAAAGTTGTTGGGTAGGTCAAATTGCTGGAAACTTGCAGAAGAAACTGCTGGGGTCGAAATTGTAGAAGAAACTGTTGGGGTCAAAGTTGCTAAAGAAGTTGTTGGGGTTGAAATTGCTGGAAAGAAAGCTCATTAAGGAGAAAGGTTGACTTGGCCTTGGAGTGGTTTTTGTCAAGGGTCTTAGGTCTTGGAATTCATTATTTGAAGATTTTATAAGATGAGAAGAATTCTTGTGGTTTTTCTTTTCAAGAGGAGAGGTCTTGGCCCTTGCTCATCGCCTACATCTTGTGTCCTCTTGTCTCATTGTTCTTTATGATTTGGTAGCCGTTTGATGATAAGAAGACTAAATATAATCAAGAAAAAGAAGAAGCTAATTAATTTAAGTAAAAATACATCACAAGTAGTTATCAAAGTAAGAGAAATCACCTAATCTAACTGCCCTAGATTTCTCAACATAGTATTAGAGATAAGGTGACAAAACAAGGAAAGGCAGCTTGAAGAAGGACCATCAAAAGGAGTATCAAGAAAGGTCAAGACATCAAAGAGGACATCGAATCATCAAAGGATACATAAGGGCCGAACAATCTAAGGAGCATCAAGAAGGACTACCCATTTCAAGGATCACACCATCTAGAAGCAACAAGAAGAATACCTCAAGGACTCCACCTCCACTCAAAGAAATAAGGTACACATTGAAGCATCTTGAAGTCTCTACATCAAAGATGAAGCATCAAAGGAATCAAGGTGTTCTCCCTCTATTAGAATCAAGAATCTCATCACAAGCATATTTGAAAAAGGACATCTCTAGAAGAAGCATTGTCATCTTCAAGGAAGCAAACATGATCATTAGAATCAAGAAGGCATCAATTTGAAGATATCACCATCAAAGGAGCATCTTCACTTGACAAGTAAGTATCCTTATATCTATAACTGAATCTAATATCAAAATGACTTCATTTTGCAAGGAGAGCAATAAGTTGGTTGGGTCATCAAATTTCCTTGCATGGAAGAAGAGGACAAATTTATGGAAGAAGAGGACAAATTTGATCCTCATAGAAAATGAAGTCATTAGATATATTGAGGGTTCAATTGTCGAACCACCAAAAGAAGAAGTTGAAGTTCTAGCAAAGTATATGAAGCGGGAAATAAGGGCTCAAATAATCCTTATAAAATCAATCAAGTATTCCCTCATCCATTATGTGGCAAAATTAGAGAAGTCAAAAGACATCTATAACACACTGGTAGAATTATTCTCCGTAAGCACTGCAGGACAAGTGATATCATTGAGAACCAAGCTCTACAAGGCGAAGATATCAAAGGAAGAAGGAATAGACTCATACTTTATGAGGGTGTCACAAATAAGAGACCAACTGCAAGAGTTGGGGGAAATAATGTCCGACAAAGAGATGACCATCGTTGTGCTTAATGCACTACTAGAGGAATGGGGCAAGTTTGGATCAAGCATCTATGGAAAGAAGGAAGCCACCCCATTCAATGAACTTTGGTCATTATGATTAAGGAAACAAGATTGAAGGCAAAAAGTGATGTGGGATCAAATGAGCAAGTTCAAGCATATGTTGTCATGGCTAAAAGAAAATGAAGGTTTGGTTCTCAAAAAAAGAAGATCATTATGTCAAAGATCCAATGCTTTAGCTGTCAGGAATATGGGCATTTCAAGAGAGATTATCTGAAACTCAAGAAGGACAACAAGAAAAGGAAAGAAAGAATTGAAGCCCGTATCATCGAAGAAGTAGAAGAACCCGATGAGAAGAAATATAAGAAGTAAGGAATAGATCTTAACTATTAAGGTCTCTCAGGTACATAGCAAGGAAATGTAGAAGGTGAAAAGACCTCTACTATGATTAAGAAATTTACTGTCAAGATGAGAAGCATTGTAAGTATGATAGGATGCATCATATTAGGAGATGGCATCATATTAGAAGCATACGATTGAACAAAGAGTTCATGACATCATTATAAAAGCTTGAAAGAATTAGCTGAAGTAAAAGTCTACATGGTTGTAGCAATCATTATGATAGTAGCTCATACCGAAGTAGTAATATGATTAGAAGAAAGTCATCTAGCATAGAAAGAAATCATCATACATCATCTATAGGAAGGAGCATTTGCAGGATGAGGATAATCGAGTTCCTCCATTGGAATCTTCATTAGAAGGTTCACCTCTTCTCGGAATAAGCAAGTGTCTCGCTGATGGTCTACATCCCACCTTGTGCGGGATCTTTTGTTTAGAAGGATGGTGGTATGATGAAAAGGAGTGCAATATGTCAAGTACTTTCAAGCAAGGAAAGGAAGCTGCCAAAGGAGCTCTAGATGACCAAAAGGAGAAAAGAGGTATGTATGCATGCATTTGATAGATTAAGTCATTTTATTTAGATTAAGTCATTTTATTTAGTTGCGGATAGCATGCTGCATGGGTAAATGTTCTATCTCATGAGCCTTGATAAAAAAAAAAAGGATCTCTTCCTTTAGAAAGATGCATGAAGGAATATACCTTGAACTAGTTCACATATTGATAAAATTAAGTCAACATAATATGTCCTCATATGGAATATGAGGTAGTTGACAAGATGAATGAACTATGTATGGAAGTTCTCGGGGAACAATATGTGAAGAACAGAAGGAGAGTCCGTGAAAGATGCAACTATGGTCATGTAAGATAAGATAAGTGATCAACATCCAATGAATAAAAGAATTGGCTATGATATCTCCATAGAAAGGATATGAAGACTTTGATAAAGTCTATAAAGAAAAGAGACCCTTGACATTGAAAGTCTTGGAGATATATTTATGAATGTGCAGGATGTTGATGTTGCAAGAAGCAAATGTCATGATGAAATGCGATCACAAAAGGTAACTTTGATTTGATGTTCATTTTTTATTTTTGAACAACATTTAGATGGGTTGATACAAGGCTACTGAAAGAGAGTTGTAGATGTCATCTACAACTAGTGCTCATGTGGTTGGATGGATGATCCTAAAGGAAACATGACTTGGAAAAGGTAGCTGTATGAAGAAAAGCCAGATGTCAACTGGAAGATCACTTTTTGATGAAAATAAGGATGTAATGACTATTGGTTCAATCCTATGGTTCGTTGAAGGAAAGTGATGGATGGCTGATGCCCTACGAAGAAGAACTAGAATATGAAGGTTCCATAATGAAGAAGATGAAGTTCATGACATCGAAAGGAGGAGATCTACTAGCAGCTGATAGTACCACGATCTCCACCAAAGAGCTGTTGTTGAACAAGTCCCTAGTTAAGAGGGAGCTTGGGTATATTACTTTTATAGGAACGAGTTGGTCCTCCCTGGTTAAGAGGGAGTGACAGATATGGTTCTCTACCTCATGTGTCATGCACTAGACCATGACTAACAATTGTAAGTCTTAATGAAGGCCATGAGGAGATATAGATGTTGATTTTTGGTAGCATTGGAAGTGCTTTAAGTCTCCAAATTTGTGGGGAGGCTTAGGCACTGGTATTCCAAAGAACCCAGAAACCATTTGTGAAAATTCCACTCAGAATATGTTTTATTGTAAAAATTAATTATTTTAATGGAGACCCTAAGTCTAAACTTAGGGAAATTAAATAATTAAAGGGTATTAATAAAGCAATGAGAATGATTTAGAAAAAGAGAAGATCAAGTCAAGTTATAATTTTAGTCACTGATTAGAGATCGAATCTCGGCCGTTGATTTCTCAATGAGAAGACTATAAAGGAAGGCTTGAGGGTCATTTGGAAAGACACAACGAGTGAATCAAATGATCAAATTCTTTTGACGAAGCAAGTGCTTGGACGAAGATCAGATCTAAGTGATTCCAGTTGCAGTGAGGGGCATAGAGGCAGCAGAACCAACAGAGGAAGCATCGCAGCCTCCAGAGGGTGCGACGCAGGCTCCAAAAGGGGTGATGCAAATCCACGCAGCGACTGCGCAGTTTTTTTGTGAGATAGTCTGAGATTTGTCAAGAGATCGAGGTTCTGAGCCGAGAGGGCTGGAACTCGACTTTCTGAGGAGCAGATCAATCCCAGAGAGTAGGTGATGTAGTCCACAGAGGTCCCCACGCAGGCCTGCGTAGCTACTGCATAGAGGCAGTGTAGAGGGTGTTGGGGTTTCGTTAGTTCAGCTACCGGATCAGCCGAGACTTACAGTGTGAGGTAAAACTCACTATATTTTTGTCTATCGTGATTTCTCTGTACTGGATAGCCAACAGGGCATCTAGAGATTGTATTCAGAAACTATTGCTTAATAATAATAAACCATCAGATATATTGTACCGGTTTTCCCTCATTGGGTGTTTCCGGGAATTTTTGTCCAAAAATAATGGTGTCCTATGTGTGATTTATTCTTTGCTCAGTTTCCTTGTTTCAGAATCATAAATTATTAAGTGTAGGTTGCTTCAGTAATTTACTTCAATATTTTCATGAAGAAATTTGAAAATATTAAATAACTGTGTAATGTAATTTAGTAACTTACAAGTAGATGAAGTAGATTCAGTTAGTTGCAGTAGGATTCCTAAGATTGTGAGATCCAGGAATTTTCACATGGTGTCAAAGCATTTGATGTGAAATAGGAAGAGCGAATCTAGCACTGAAGTGAAGGCCATGTTGACCACACTTTGTCAACAACCCCATAGCAGTACACCCTCTTTTTTTCAAATGGGATTTATCATGTTCAAGGTTCACGTCATCCAAATTTCATCGACAGACGACATTTTGTTAGTAGAATTTTTCTGCATCACATGTAAATGCTGTCGAACCAACCACAGGGTTCATCAATGTGACACCGGTTGGTTCGAAACGCGTCGACCTCGTTCTTTTGCATGTGATTACTACCGAAAGAATTTCTACAAATCTATATTATGGATCACGTGTTTGGATTCCAAAAGACGACATTTTGTTATAAATGATGTAAACCCATTCTGCATGTTATGATGTAGATGATCTAAGTAAGACCGTTAATGTATGTAACAACCTAGGTAAGCCTAGTATGTTGTTGATGATTTCTATCCTAGGAGGTTTTTTGTCTCACTGATTTACTTGTGTTTTTCAACACAAGTTATCGGCAGAGTTTTTCCCTCCAGCCTCACCCCAAAGCTAGGGTGGATTTTGTCATCAGTTTGCTAAGTGAGTCCTAGTGTTTTCTATCGAGTCCTTGTAAAAGTAGTTTGGGAATAATCCTAGCTAGTTGGCTAGATTATTTTATTACAAGCTACTTAGTCTACTAGATCATGTTTTGAGTCGTAGAATTGGGTATTTATTTGAGGGTCTATACGAACAGGTATCCCCCTTAATGTATCTAAATGTATTATCTTATGTAAAGAGGGCTGGAAAAATAATTAAAATCCCCTCTTAGTTGTTAAATTTGGACAACTAGGTCCAAACTCCATCTTGTGATGCTTAGATGAAGATTCCAATATTTGTATTGGATTCCTCTTTCAGAGAGGTGTAAAATCGATCTAAAATTGATTTTAATCTGATGAGCAGAACATTTATTTTTAATTTATTATTTATAATAAATTTAAGTGCAGGTCGGCCTTAAGGTTTTTACCCCTAGCAGATGTGTCACACACCTCTCATGATTGGTATTTATAGGGTCAACGTTGGAGCATTTTTCCAAATCATCTCAACACACATCTCCTCCTCTTATACGAGCATCTAAGGAGCAAGAAGGACGAAGTTTACCGCAACAAGAAGGACGAAGTTTACTGCAGCAAGGAGGACGAAATTTACTGCAGCCAGAAATCTGCGGTTAGGGTTTATGGGGAAGTTTGACCAGCGTTGACTTTGGTCAATGCATGGTCTAATTGGGCTGAATTTTGGAGGAGACTTCGATCTAAGGAGGCCGTACTCTTTGGCACAAAAATCGAGGTCAATGGTTGACTAGAAGTTGAGCTGCGTTGACTTTTAGTACTGCTGCCCTGCGTTGACTTTTCTGAGGTTGACTTCTAAGTTGACCGTGTGACTGTTTTGAGGACTGTTGTGACACATGCTGGGTTGGCTGACCGTGAAGTCTTTGTTGGTTGAAGCATCCTTTTGACTGCCGTAACGCACCATCACCTTTATCTGTTTCTGACTTGTCTTCTAAAGGATCACTGGTATGTTCTATCTGCATTTTACTTGTGAATTCATGTGATTGCTGTTGGTAAAAGTAAAGTTGCATCAAGCATAGAACATCTACATAAATTTACATGGTATCAAAGTTGAGGTGAAGACAATCCCTAACTTATAGCAATCACCAAAAGAGAAAAATGGGTTCCACAAGTTATGGCTTCAAGGAGGATGACAGGCTGACTGGAAGGGATGACTTCCATGCTTGGAAGATGATATTAGATCTCAAATTAGAAGACCATGATCTCATGGACTATGTATTGGGTAAGATACAAGAACCTCCATCCACTGCTACTGCTGCTGTTAAAACCAAGTATAAGAAGGGGGAGATCAAAGCAAAGCTAATGATCAGGGAATCCATACATAAAAGTCTGGTTGCCTACATATCTGAGTTAGGCACATCCAAGGAGATGTATGATAAGCTGATACAAATGTTCAAAGTAAATAATGCAAACCAAGTGCTATTCTTCAAGAATCAATTGAAGAATCTGAAGAAAGGCAGGGATGAGTCTGTCCAAACATACATTTTGAAATTGACCGAGATCAAGAACAATCTACTGGCTATTGGGGAGACAATAGCCGATCGTGAGATGGTACTCACCGCACTTGGAGGGCTCCCATATGAATGGCAAGTATTCAACACTACCATTCTCAATAATAGTACAATTCCTAACTTTGACGAGCTACTGTCAAGATGCATGCAAGAAGAGACAAGAATGAAGGAATACGAAAATGACAAAAATGTTGCCTACGCTGCTCATTCTAGAAAGAAGAACTCTGGTGGTCCTAAGAACAAAGGAAGAGCAAGGGCCCAAGGAAAGAAGGGCAAGTGTTTCACTTGTCATAGGCCTGGTCACTATGCTAGAGAATGTCTTTTCAAGAAGGATTCTCCCGATAGTGACGACAACAACAACAACCGGAGAAATGGAAATCAAAGAAACGACAAGTCCAAAGGAAAGAGGAAGGCTCCCTCTGGCGGAAACAATCAACCTTTCAAAAGGTCTAGAAACTCCAGGTATGAGGAGTCAAATGTTGTTGATAAAAGAAACGAATACATTCTTGTATCTGCCCGACACTATGGATGTCTGGCTGATAGATAGTGGTGCCTCAAGACACATCACTGGGTTCAAGGAAGCACTCTCTGACATGGTTGAGAAGGATACTAATATGGAAATTATCCTTGGAGATAATGCCACATATCCCGTGAAAGGGACAGGGACTGTGACCCTCCACTTGTCTCAAGGACAAGTCCTACATTTGCAGGATGTACTCTATGTACCAAAATTAAAGAAGAACCTTGTGTCTATATCAGCCATGGAAGACAAAGGTTTCAATGTGGCATTCACTAATGGAAAGGTGCGCATGTGGAAGAAGAATCTCAAGGAAGCTATCGTGATTGGTTTTAGAGTTGGAACACTCTACCAGGTTGAAGGAAGTCCACTAGGAGCTATGACATGTGATACTATCTGACAAACTGAACTATGGCATCGGAGGTTTGGACACCTTCATTACAAGGCCCTTCCCGAAGCAAGGAAGGTGGTGACAGGGATGCCCGATTTTGGAAATAATCATGAAGGTGTATGTAAGGGTTGTGCCAAAGGAAAGCATACAAGGGGACCTTTCCCCTCAAGTGTCACAAAGACATCTGATATTTTGCAACTGGTCCATTCTGATTTATCTGGTATGCTACCCGTGACATCCCTGGGAGGATGTTCTTACTATATGACATTCACTGATGACTTCTCCCGCAAAACCCGGATATACTTCTTGAAGAAGAAGGATGAGGCTTTCATGTGGTTCCGTACCTTCAAAGCCTTGGTGGAAAATATGACAGGGAAGAAGATCAAGATTTTGAGGACCGACAATGGCACCGAATATGAGTCAAATGAGTTCAAGGACTTTTGCAGAGAAGCTGGCATTAAGAGGGAGACTACTACTGCCTATACTCCTGAGCAGAATGGCGTTGCTGAACGAAAGAACAGGACCATTGTGGAAGCTGCCCGTGCCATGCTATGTGACTAGGGTCTACCGAAGTTTCTGTGGGGAGAAGCTGCGAATACTTTTGTATACATTCAAAACCGATGCCCTCATTCCGCCCTGGACTCCAAAACTCCCGAAGAGGTTTTCACTGGTAAGAAACCTAACGTCTCACATTTTAGAATTTTTGGATGTCCTGTTTATTTTCATGTGCCAAAAGAAAAGAGAAGTAAGCTGGATGCTTCTGGGAAGAAAGGAATGTTTGTGGGCTACAGTGAAACTTCTAAGGCCTATAGAGTCTATGTACCTGGTCAAAGGGAAGTAGAGATATGTCATGATGTCACTTTTGACGAAGATGCTTCCCTGAAGAAAGTAGTAGATCTTCCAAGATCTGAAGAAAATCATGAAGAAAGGCCTGGAAATCAAGAAGAACCGCAGGATGAGACAATGCCTGATATTGAAGGACCAATGGACCCTATTGATCCATCTCCTTCACTGGGAAAGAGACCATCATGGCTCGGGGACACCCTCGAAGATGCTGAGGGTCATGCTGCCCCAAGGGGGACATTCCGAGAAAGCAAGAAGCCGTGTAGATACCAAGGGTATCTAGCTGCCATGAGTACTATTGTACAATCTGAACCTGGATCTTTTGAGGAAGCCGTAAAGCATCAAGTCTGGAAGGATGTTATGCACGAAGAATATGAGTCCATAATGAAGAATGATGTCTGGGATGTGGTTCCAAGACCGAAGGACAAATCAGTTGTCACCGCAAAATGGCTCTACAAGATCAAGCATGGATCTGATGGAAGTGCTGAAAAGTTCAAGGAAAGATTTGTTGCCCGTGGCTTCTCTCAAAAGGAAGGAATAGACTATGATGACATATTTGCACCTGTGGCACGATATACCACCATTCGATCAATCATAGCCCTTGCTGCTACGCAAGGATGGAGTCTTCATTAGATGGATGTCAAGACCACTTTTCTGCATGGTGCAATAAAAGAAGAGGTGTATGTAGAACAACCTCTGGGGTTTGAAGTTCAGGATCGGGACACTCATGTCTGCAGGTTGAAGAAAGCCCTCTATGGGTTGAAACAAGCACCCAGAGCTTGGTACGAGAGGATAGATAGCTACTTGATGAAGCTGGGCTTCACTCGAAGTAATGCTGATCCGAACCTTTACTTCAAGGTTGTCCAGGAGAAGCCTCTCATTCTGGTGCTGTATGTGGACGACCTCTTCTTGACAGGTGCTGACCCTCTCATTCATCAATGCAAGAGGGAGCTTGCTGCTGAGTTCGAGATGAAGGACCTAGGACTGATGCACTACTTCTTAGGCCTGGAGGTCTGGCAGAGACCTGGAGAGATTTTCCTTTCTCAAGGAAAATATATTGTGAAACTTTTGGAAAGATTTGGTATGGTGGATTGCAAGTCCGTGTCAACATCAATGGAACTCAACTTCAAGAAATTGAGTGGCGCTTCCATAGGGTCCATATACAAAATCCTACCGAGTATCACAACTCATAGGGGCCCTGATGTTCTTAGTGAACACCCGTCCAGATATATGTTTTGCAGTGAACACTTTGAGTCAACAAATGGTTGAACCTCATCACTTTCACTGGGTTGGTGCCAGGAATCTTCTGAGATACCTTCGGGCACGATAAACCATGGGCTGAGATACACTGCCGGGAGCATGACACTCCGTGGATATACTGATGCCGATTGGGCTGGCAGTGTGGTGGATCGTAAGAGCACATCGGGATGCTGCTTCAATCTTGGTTCTGCTTCGATTTCATGGATGAGCAGGAAGCAGAGGTCGGTGGCTTTGAGCACCGCTGAGGCCGAATACATTGCAGCAAGTATGGCCTGTTGTGAAGCAGTTTGGTTGCGAAAGCTCTTTAGTGAGCTGTTTGGACATGTGCTAGATACCACTGTGATACTCTGTGATAACCAGAGTGGGATTCGCTTGACCGAGAATCCTGTGTTCCACGACCGATCCAAGCATATTGATATTAGGTATCATTTCATCCGGGATATGGTACAGCGAGGCGCCGCAAGGCTCGATCATATAGGAACTGATGAGTAGGTCGTGGATATTCTCACTAAGCACCTGGGGAAGGTCAAGTTCCTAACCTTCCGTGAGAGACTTGGTATCGTGTAACGACCCTATGATGTGGGTCCTATTGGACGATGAGCTCGAGGAGCTCTGGGTGGCTTTGGGGACAGCTTCTCGGAGCTATGAGCAATAAAAAGGCTAGGCTCGCCAAACCTTGTTGGTGTGCTTGGACCCCACTGTTGTGATTATTGAGTTGGTTCACCTCTCATTATCTGTGCCCCATATGCATCCTACCCATTGAGTTTAGGGCTCATGGGAAGTACCTCTCATTTGGCCAATGAGGTGGGAAAAGCTAGAGACTAGTAGCAAAGACTGATGGACGCATCAGAGATTGCTGTACTCTCTATCGAGGATGGCACGGTCCAACCACTTGATTTGGGATCAAGTCTAGTGAGGTCTCGGACCTCCGTCTAACTTCGGGTCAGATGAACCAACTTTGGGTTGGTTGGAGACTCTTTGTGAGTCCGATAGAGGTTTTGACCTCTGAGCTGAATCTGTCAGCCGAGAATGATGTCTTTGTGACTGACCCACTTTTGTTTTGAAATAAAAAGGCCAACAAAGCAAGTTACGGTGGGATGACGCACGATGTTTGATTGCACTGGTGGATGGATTTCTCCCTAGTTGAGAGGGAGTGTTAAATTTGGACAACTAGGTCCAAACTTCATCTTGTGATGCTCAGATGAAGATTCCAATATTTGTATCAGATTCCTCTTTCAGAGAGGTGTAAAATCTATCTAAAATTGATTTTAATCTGATGAGCAGAACATTTATTTTGAATTTATTATTTATAATAAATTTAAGTGCAGGTCGGCCTTAAGGTTTTTACCCCAGCAGATGTGTCACACACCTCTCATGATTGGTATTTATAGGGTCAACGTTGGAGCATTTTTCCAAATCATCTCAACACACATCTCCTCCTCTTATACGAGCATCTAAGGAGCAAGAAGAATGAAGTTTACCACAACAAGAAGGACGAAGTTTACCGTAGCAAGAAGGACGAAATTTATTGCAGCCAGAAATCTGCGGTTAGGGTTTATGGGGAAGTTTGACCAGCGTTGACTTTGGTCAACGCATGGTCCAATTGAGCTGAATTTTGGAGGAGACTTCGATCTAAGGAGGCCGTACTCTTTGGCACAGAAATCGAGGTCAGTGGTTGATCAAAAGTTGAGATGCGTTGACTTTTAGTACTGCTGCCCTACGTTGACTTTTCTGAGGTTGACTTCTAAGTTGACCGTGTGACTGTTTTAAGGACTGTTGTGACACATGCTGGGTTGGCTGACCGTGAAGTCTTTGTTGGTTGAAGCATCCTTTTGACCGCCGTAGCGCACCATCACCTTTATCTGTGTTTGACTTGTCTTCTAAAGGATCACTGGTATGTTCTATCTGCATTTTACTTGTGAATTCATGTGATTGCTGTTGATAAAAGTAAAGTTGCATCAAGCATAGAATATCTACATAAATTTACAAAATTAATTAAATTTTCTGGTCAATTAATTAAAAAATATTAAGCCAGAAATTTAATTAATTTTAGGTCCTAGGTGAGGATAAAATTCTTCAAAGGCAAAATTCGTTGGTCCTTAAAAAAATGAATTTTTAAAGGCCCTAGGTCAAGGGAATATTGAGAATTTGAAGAAATTTTGGACCCTTGGGCCTAGGTGGTTAAGTCAAAGTAAAAAATTTGAGGTAATTAACTCAAAAATAGTATTTTTGAGTTAACTAAAATGAATTTAAATGATAAATTCGTTTTTTCCCCAAATTTATAATTTCGACCGTCCAGATTAAAAGATGATCAAATCTTATCGACGGTCGAGATTATTTTGACGAGGATCAACCGAACTAGCCGTTGGAGATTTTGTCCTATAAATTAGAGGTCTTTGTCAGTCTTGAGTGATCCGATCTTAGAATCGTGCACTTGTCTTGGAAGCTCTTGTAAATTTTTGAGAAATAAAGCATAAAGACTTTGGGGTTACAAATTTTGATGTTCCTTCTCGGATCTATGTGGTGATTTGTCTCTGAACTTTGCTACTTGATTTGGCATTTTATGGTTAATGGCCGTCATGGATTAATCTGCATACAGGTATCTTGTGCAGTTTTCTGGATTCATAAGATAGCATCTTTGATTTAACGAAAAGATTAGTCTCCTATTTTTCTGAAGGATCTCATGTTATTTTCTTGAATCTCTATCAATCTAAAGTTCAGATCTAAGTGTGCAGGGAATTTTTTTTTAAGATTTGAGCGTCTGGGGAAGTTTTCGGTTGGACCAGCCGACTCTCATATAACATAAATATGAAAAACTCATTATTTGTTAAATTCCAAATCTATCTTACGAAATTGGTGGTTTTGCAGGGTTTTTTAAGGCTTGTGCCTCTCTTTAAAATTTCAAATTTTAAAAAATTTGTGCCGAAATGGATTTAAATCTAGCCACGAGGGCCTCAGATCTGTAAATTAGCTTGTAAATTTGTATTTTTATTAAGGCTGTAAGGGTTTAATAAATTTTTTGGTGTATATTATTTTCAGGATTTGACTGGTTTTGCAGGTTGCAGGGTTTATTTAGAATTTTTTTTTTTTAGATCTGAGCCAGATCCAACCCCCAAGGGCCAGATCTGGCCTCAAAATCGATTCTATGGACAAATCTGAGCATTATTCGATTTAAGGAGCATCCAAATCAGAGTTTGACGAAAAAATCTAAGTTTCCTGGATTTTTTTTATTTATTTATTTATTTTTTTTTATTAATTTGTTTTGGTTTGTAATTTTTTTTTTTCAATTATTTTGTAATGCGTACTGGGTTTGTTCTTGTCGCTACCTCAAATCTCTGCGTTTGCCCTTCATTCATTTGTACGCTGTCCCATTCCTCTCTGTCCAGCCTCTTGCCTTTCCTTTGCCCTCGACTTGCATCCCTTTGATTTTTTTTACGCTGCCCTATCTGCATACGCTCTCATGCAAAACAAAATTACGTTGCATAGCTTCTCCCCGTCTGATCTATCTCCTTGATTGTCGACATTTCTCCTTGACTGCCGTCCTCTTCTGCGCATCCAATCGAGCTCTTCCCGTCTTGCAAAATCGTTTCACTTTTTCCATATGACTATCCCCTTTACCGTCCAACCCTCATCCTAGCGCTGCCTTGACTTGCATTTTTCTTCTCTGTCGTTAAACCTTCCTCTTCATTTCTGCCATCGAGCCCTTGCCCTTCCCTTGCTTTCACGCAATGTTTTTTCCCCACGTCCAACAAAACTCATCTCTGCTGTGCCAATCCATCGACCTCATTCCTGTCGTCCAAGCTCCACCTTTCCTCAGCCCTCCGTCGTGTTCCCTTGCCTGTTCGAAGCCTCATTCTTTATGCTTGCATCCAAGCTTGCTCTTCCGCCATCGTGCCTCCGTCTATCGACCTGCAGAACATACAAACAACGAATGCACACATATAAACGTTGAATGTATATGCGTTAAATTTTGATCGATTTCATTTTTTTTAATGTATAGTTTTAGGATTCGATTTTTTTGTTTTAGTATTCAGTTTTAAATTGAGTTTAATTTTAGTTTTAGATTTTATTGTTTAGGTTAGTCATAGATTAGTGTTAGATTTTTTTTTATTTTGACTTTAGTGTAAATTTTGTTAAGTTTTAGTTTAATTTTAGTTAGTTTAATTAGATTTCGATTTTGTTTAGTTGGGGTCTAGTTTTAGTTTTTTTTTTTTAGATTTAATTGAGTTTAGTCTAACTTTAGCTTTAGTGTTTTTAGATTTTAGATTTAGATTTTAATTCCAATTTTTCTTTAGATTAAAGGTTTAATTTAGATTTAGTTTTTTTTTTAATTTGTTTTAGATTTAAAAAATAATAAAAAAAAATATAAAAATTTCAAAATTCTAAAAATTTCTAAGTCTTATAGTCAAATGAGCCTTAAAATTTTTATCTAAGATTTGACTGTGGAACATTTTAATTTTCTAATCGGGTTATCATAGTTTCGAAAATATTTCAAGCATCTGACATTTACACTTAATGATCGTTTCATGATAGCTTTGCTTCAGTATCTTAATGAATGGTTGTGGTGCTTTCTATTAAACTTCATTGTGGTCATAACAGCTGTTATACATCTAATACTTAACTTTAATTGCATAACGGGATCTTTTAACTCCATAAGTCACTGGTTTTAATATAATTGATCTGTGAAATCTCGTTGAGCTTATCAAGCATTTGGTGTTTTAGTTGTGTCTCCTAGATTGGTTGATTTACAACCAATTCTTGTCCTTCATTTCTGTTAGGGTCTACCTCCCTTAGCTTGCAAGGAGACAACTTAGATAGAGAGATTGGGGATAAGGGTGACAGCGCCTGATTTGAGCCGTTGTCGCGGTGCTTAGACAATTTGTGCGACAACATGCCAAATTGTTGCAGTAGCAAGAGACCGAATCCCCAGAGGGATAGTGCAGTTCTAGCCAGGAGGGCTAATTTTTCAAGGTTGTCTCTCTCTAATTGAGTCGACAAAGAAGAAAGACTTCCGGATCGAGATCCTGCCGAGGTAGAGAGAGTAGCGCAGACCCTTATGCATAGCTAGAGTGACACAATTTGTTTGCAGGTAATTGCTGGGCAGAGAAGCGTTAGAAGAAGAAGAGCACATAGCAGGTAATTCTTCCTTAGTGAGTTCCTTGTCAAGGAATTCAACATTTTTCCAAGATCTGAGCAGCAAATCTACGAGCTCCACAAGGAGTGCGTAAGCCTTCTTAGTGCTGCGCAGTGGGGGAAGAAGAGGAGTAGTTCGACAGTTTTTGGCTGAAATGGCATCTAACAGACTGAGAGATCAAGACTGGTTGGAGGGATCCTCCAACTATGTAATCTGGAAGGAAAGAATCAAATTTATTGTAGACAAATATGATCTCAAAGTGTTCGTGGACAATGTGGTTGTTGTACCTACAGATCCAGATCAAAACAAGAAGTACAAGTCCGATATGGCAAAGGCTAAGAGACTTATCCTTGATGGTGTCAAGGATCATATAGTCTCGCATATAGTTGGAAAGAACACAACCAGGGAGATATGGGAGGCCTTGGCCCTACTATACGAAGGAATTTCCGAGCAGCGGAAGATGTACTTGGAGCAGAAGCTCCGGATGATCCAGATGCATAAGGGGGAGTGCATGAATCCATTCTTAACGAGACTTCAAGAGATTCGAGACTAGCTGGAAGCCGTGGGATCCACCCCAACTGCTTCAACTATGGTGAGGTTGGCCCTTAACGCAGTCACTAAGGAGTGGCAAGCTTTTGTCCAAAGTATCTTGGGCAGGGAAATGCTTCCTAGTTGGGAGCAGATGTGGGCAACACTTCAGGAGCAGGAGTTGAGAAGAGATCTGGTCAAGTGCAGGCATTGATGGTGGTAGCTGGAGCGGATCGAGGAATCCAGAGGAGGAGGAGAATGCAACCCTCGCATCGAAGGGGCAACAAGGGCAATAGAAACAAAAGAGAGATGTTTCGAAGGTGAAGTGCTTCAGATGTGGCAAGATGGGCCACTTTGCATCACAGTGTTCTTTGAAGACAAAGGGCAAGGATGGGAAGCACGATCCAAAAGTTGCAGTTACGCAGATCGGGTAGGATGAGTTTTCCATGAGTGCCCATGCTTCTCCAAGAGAGAAATGGGGCGACATAGAACTGTAGTTCCCCTTGAACTTTAGTTTGGCAGGATCCTTGAGGAGCCCACCTCATGGATCACAACCTTGCTACGGGTGCCCATGATCAATAGTTTTGGGATGGAGGAGTTTTCAATGGGATTGGAGGAGTGATGGAGCGACAATTGCAGTAGGTAGCAACGCCTACTTTTGAAGTAGCGCAAAGTAGAGCAGCAATAGTGCAACGCAATGCAGAGCAGCAACAACACAGTGCATCAGAGGGACATCGCAATAGCTATCAGCAATCAACGTCTTCAGCACTGAGGTGCATCCGCCGAATGTTTGTTCAGTCTTGGGTGATTTTCAGTTGCTTCTCTCAGCAGCTGAGTTGTAGTGCAGTTGATGTGTTAGCAGTGGTAGTGCTAGCAGCATAGCAGATGCAACACTTGAGAGGGAGTTGTAGTACGGATGTAGTAGTGGTAGTGGCACTGTCATGGGCAATGGTACAGTTGCGGCATCAGTGCAGTGGTTGGTGGACAACTTGTAAGACATTAGCAGCGTAGAGGATGCTTCATGGTCAGAGAAGTATGCAACGGGCATGTTGTTAGAGCACCTTCCTCGCTAAGAGGGAGTGTTGATTTTTGGTGGCATTGGAATTGCTCCAAGTCTCCAAATCTGTGGAGATGCTTAGGCACTGTTATTCCAAAGAACCCGGAAACTGTTTGTGAAAATTTCACTCAGAATATGTTTTATTGTAAAAATTAATTATTTTAATGGGGACCCTAAGTATAAACTTAGGGAAATTAAATAATTAAAGGGTATTAATAAAACAGAGTTAGAATGATATAGAAAAAGCGAAGATCAAGTCAAGTTATAATCTTAGTCGTTGATTAGAGATCTAATCTCGACGTTGATTTCTCAACGAGAAGATTATAAAGGAAGCCTTGAGGGTCATTTGGAAAGACACACCGAGTGAATCAAGTGATCAAATTCCTCTGACGAAGCAAGTGCTTAGACGAAGATCAAATCTAAGTGATTCCAGTTTCAGTGAGGGGTGGATACAGTTATTAGTCAGAGGATCTTCTCTGGGACCAAGAATACATGGCAGAGAGGCAGCAAAACCAACAGATGAAGCAATGCAGCCTCCAGAGGGTGTGACACAGGCCCCAGAGGGGGTGACGCAAACCCACGCAGAGGCTGCGCAGTGTTTTCGTGAGATAGTCCTGTGAAAATTCCTAGATCTGACAATCTAAGGAATCCTACTGCATCAACTGAGTGTACTTCTCCTATTAAGTAAATTACATTTACATAATTAATTCAGGTCTGAATTATTGAAGTAACTAAAGAAGCAACCTACACTGAATAAATATGATTCTGAAACAAGGAAACTGAGCAAGAAATCAATCACACATAGGACTCAATTACTTTTGGACTAAAGTCCCTGAAAAAACCTAATGTCGGAAAACCGGTGCATCAGATCTGAGGGTTTGTATTATTAAGCAGCAGCTTTTTGAGTACAATCTCTGGATGCCTTTTGGGTATCTAGTATAGAGAATTCACGACAAATAAAAATAGTGAGATTTACCTCACCCTGCAAGTCTCGGTTGATCCGGATCTGAACTGGCAAAACCCTAGCTCCCTCTGCGCAGTAGATGCGTAGGCCTGCGTGGGGATGGATGAGGACTTCATCACCTCCTCTCTAAATCAATATGCCTCTTGGAAAATCAAGTTTCAGTAATCCAGGCTCAAAAACCCTAATCTCCAGCAAAACTTGGATTGTCTCTTGGAAACACTGCACAGTCCCTGCGTGGGCCTGCATCACCCCTTCTGGGGACTATGTCATTTCTCCTGGTGGCTGTGCTCCTTCCTCTACTGTCTCTGCTGCCTCTCTCCTATGTACTCTTGGTCTCAGAGAAGATCCTCTGACCAATAACTGCTTCTGCCCCTCATTGCACTGAATCACTTAGATCCGATCTTCGTCCGAGCATTGCTCCGTCAGAAGAATTCAGTCTCAAGGTTCACTTCGCGTGTGTCTTTCCAAATGACCCTCAAGCCTTCCTTTATAGTCTTCTCATTGAGAAATCAACGGTCAAGATTATATCTATAATCAATGACTAAGATTATAATCATGACTTGATCTCTGCCTTTTCTAGATTATTCTCTCTCTGTTTTATTAATGTCCTTTAATTATTTAATTCCCTAAGTTTAGACTTAGGGTCTCCATTAAAATAATTAATTATTTTAATAAAACATTGACCGAGTGGAATTTTCACAAATGGTTTCATGGGTTCTTTGGAATACTCATGTTTAAGCCTCTCCACCAAATTTGGGGCTTAGAGCACTTTCTGATGCTACAAAAATCAACAAGTCTGAGATTTGTCAGGAGATCATGGTTCTGAGCCGGGAGGGTTGGAACTCGATTTTCTGAGGAGCAGATCGATCCTAGAGAGGAGGTGACGCAGTCCACAGAGTTCGCCACGCAGGCCTACACTGCTACTGCGGAGAGGCAACGTAGAGGGTGTTGGGGTTTCGTCAGTTCAGCTATTGGATCAGTGGAGACTTGCAGTGTGAGGTAAAACTCACTATATTTTTTTCTGTCATGATTTCTCTGTACTGGATAGCCAACAAGGCATCCAAAGATTGTATTTAGAAATTGCTGCTTAATAATAATAAACACTCGAATTTGTTGCACCGGTTTAACCGCATTGGGTTTTTCTGGGGACTTTTGTCCAAAAACAATGGTGTCCTATGTGTGATTTATTCTTTGCTCAGTTTCCTTGTTTCATAATCATAAAATATTAAGTGTAGGCTGCTTTAGTAATTTACTTCAATATTTTCATGAAGAAATCTGAAAATAACTGTGTAATGTAATTTACAAGTAGATGAAGTAGATTCAGTTAGTTGCAGTAGGATTCCTAAGATTGTTAGATCCAATAATTTTCAAAATAGGCACATCATTCTTGTCTTCATTTTGTGAAGAAATAATGGAGGATTGGGTAAGCCTTTGAGATTGATTCCGATAATCTTTGAGGATCTGTTAGGGCATCCAAGACGTAAGAGTAGTTGACGAGGAAATACCTTGAGGATGTGTTATTCCAAGATAGGAATTGTCCTAAACAGACATACCCTGTGAACACTTGGGTGGGGTATGTGCCTTAAGAGACAATGATGATGGTGTCTGTCAGTGATTAGTCTCGCCAGCATTGTGCTCTGTTAGAATGGGGTTCCCTAAGCTGCGTTTTTTATATAATTTTGTAATAGTTGGTCTTGCATAGGGGTTTTGGGGTGGGTCAAAGCCCCCAATGTTTTGTGATGGGTTAAAGGGTAAACTAGGGTCCGCAAACCACGGTTTGCGGACCATAGGATAGCAAAGGCTACGATGATATAAATAGATAGATATTTGGGTCTAGTAGAAAACGAAGAAGAAATATTGATGCTACGTGCGAATTGTTGAGATCTATTTTGGGTAAGGACTCCTGCTGGCTGTGTGTGCAGAGATCCTCAGTCCTGTTGTGTGCAGACCCCGTTGGCTATGTGCGCGGGCTATGTTTTGGGTTGTAATTGGGTGTTTGGATATTAATGAATGCCAGATATATTTGAAGCATCTTGTGATATCTGGACTGATCGTGTTTATTATTGAAGTGCATCCGTGTTATTGATTTAAGCTGCGAATGTATTTGTGATCTATGAATTAGCTACGATTATAAAGTTCTGGGATTGTAATTGCTGATGCGCACGTGGATGCGAATGTATTGATTGGATCTGTTAATGATAATAGCTTTGTTATGGTTTACATGCTGATTATACTGTTAAAAGCCTGCTCATAGACTTGTCCTGTGCGAACTTGATAGTTCAACGATGGTCTGCCTTAATTACCTACTCTCTCCCAGGGTGCGGAAACTTGGTTCCAGCACCCTCTCATACTACTTCGGTTGAGACCTTGGCCTGCGAACGTAGGTCATTGCCGAAATGGCCAGTAGTATAGGGGTTTGTTGGCAAACCTTAACCTCCGAACGTGGGTCAGGACCCCTCAAGCCAACAAATGGTTCTGTTGTCGAGACCGGGAGCATTTTGAGAGAGAGATCGGGTAATGCCACGAGGCCATTGGAGACCTAAGAAATTGGAACTTGAAGACTGGTTTGAAAGACGGATTCAGGAATTTTCTGTAAAAGAGAATCACAGCACGAAGTTGACAGCTGAGAATTGGAAGAACAAATATATTTTCACCGAAGTCTATGAAATTTTCTTTGTAACTTCTGCGCACGAGCTCTAGGAGTGGTTAGCAAGGCTGGTAGAATTCCAGATGTGTTGGAAAGACGGTCAGATTACGCAGTGGACCCCGGAATTGATTCAACAATTGGAGAAGGCTGACAACACAATCACCCGTATGGTAGATCATTGGGTGGACAGCGTGCTAGGAGGGTTTGTGACGGAATTCGCAATCAATCAGTTCATATCCTACTCTGAGGCGGAGCAGTGGTTCTTCAAAGGATTCCGGGGTAAGTTCTTGCGAATGTTGCCATTACTAATTAAAATATTACTGTGCGAAAAAGGCGTTCTGTGCAGCCACACCGAATGAATGACCTCTAATCAGAGCGAGAGTACAACACGAAGTGGTAAGTACTACCGAACCAACCGAGAAGGGGATAGATCCATCTACAGTCTATTAAGAGAATTAGCTGCGCACGCAGGAAATAGTCCTCTAGCTACACCACCTTCGAGTCAACATAAGGGCAAGAACTACCCCACACCTCAGCCACCATCGGAAGAAGATATGGCCACACACATGAAGCTACCCACCTTCAAGGGTGTAGGAGATGAAGATATGGAAAGATTTTGGTTTGTAGCAGAATCAGTATGGACTGCGCAGAATGTGGCTAGCGACGCTGTAAAGAGGGCGCAACTATCCCTCGCCTTTGAAGGAAGGGCCCGGGACTGGTATATGGGGTACGTAGGCCAGCATGCGGATCCGTCTATTCAAGAGATTAAGAATGCTTTAAAACAACAATTCCGGAAGCCTAAGCCCTACTCTTAGCTAGTGACTGACTTGAAAGATTTTAAACAGGGACCCACTGAGTCTGTATGGGAGGCTGATCAGCGGTTAAAGAAGGTTATCAAGGATGGGGAATTCCAGTGTGATGACAGACAACACAAGGAATGGTTCATTGCCATGCTATTACCTCACCTGCGCGGACCTATGGGTCAGCAAGCGATTGAGACGCAAGAGAAAGCCTTGGAGATTACTATGAAGCTAGAAGCTGCGTCAAGAGACGATGCCCAGTTTGGGGTACAACAGATCCAGGGACAGCTAGAGGAAATGCACCTCGAAATCCAGAATCTGCGGAAAGAGCGAGGAAAGGAAGTTAGCCTTACGTATGGTGCATAAGATGCAGGGCGTCCGACCACACCAAGGATCAATGTCCTTTGCTGGCGGACTACATGCAGGCTAGGGGGCCCAGCCTATTGCGTCCTAAAGGGGCTGCGGGACCAAGTGGTCCAACTTTATGGTGCGCTGACTGTCGCATAGCTGGACTACATGATACCAACCACTGCCCCCGTCTTGGTGCTTATGTTCCAGAATTGAAGCAACAATGGTGCCTATTCTACTCATCTGTGGGACATGACGAACATAACTATCAGACCTATGACTTAATGATAGACTGAGGAAACCTATACAGGGTGCAGGCTGACCCTTCTTCACCACTATCTCCCTCAGACAGAGGAGGCTCCCTAGCAAGAGGCAAGGGAGGGGGAAGGGGTGGAGGCGTAGGTCGGGGAAGAGGGCAATTGATCTGTTACAACTGTGAAGAAATAGGGCACTTCGCAAGGGACTGTCCAAACCCTGCATGACAATCTTGCCGATATTGTAGACAATTGGATCACGTGATTGAAGATTTCCCAGTACCGATAGCAAAAATGCAGGAAAAACAGCAGACACCAACGCATAATGTGTAGAGGGTTAAGGCGGAACCGCGCGATGAGGGACCAAGTATTAATGTCATAACGTGCAGCGGCATGTCTACTGGAGGAGCTAAAGAGAAAGCTGCGGCTGAGCCCCTTATCTGGAAAGCTGCTATCAAACATGAAAGCTTGGACCTACAGAAGGAGAAAGAAACCTTCGTCGAAGCTCGCAAAGACTTTACCAAGGATGAGGCATCTACTTCCAAGGCTCCAACAAACCTAAGAACGGACGACAAAGTTAAACCATTTCTACAGGCATGTATGAAGCTGCTATGCAACCAGAAGGCAGTAGAAAATCTTCAAGCACTGATAGACAACTGCGCAAAAAGAACTAACCCTCCCACAGAAGTTAGAGATGTTCACAAACTGTACAAGCACAAGAAGCGCACTGGGCGGGAAATGCGGCTAACAGCGCAGATTGACGACTATGAAATGGATTAGGTCATCCTAGATCTGGGGTCAGATGTGAACGTCCTACCCGAGCAAACATGGCAGAGGATGGGAGAACCTAAGCTGGAATGGTCTACTATATAGCTGCGCATGGCTAACCAACAGAAGATCATACCATTAGGGACGCTATCAAAGATTATGGCAGATATCGAAGGAGTTAAGGTACACGCAGATTTTGAAGTAATTCAGATTGTGGAAGATGCAGACCCTTATCCTGCACTCCTGGGACTGGATTGGGCGATAGACATGGGAGGCATTATCAACTTAAAGAAAAGGAGCATGGATGTTGAGAATGAGGGTACGAGAGTGATAGTCCCTCTAGACCCTGCGGAAGGAGAGTGGTATATAGAACCGACGCGCAAAGAAGACGACGTGTATCATATTTATAAACTAACTGCCCGGGATGAGGATTGGATTAATCCTACAGCTGATGGTGTGCTGTGCTAGGAGAAAGACAGTGAATGCCTCTCTGACTCCAATGGGGAGATATAAAATTGGCAGAATCAGTTACATGACGTATCTGCGCTGTGATGTCTTAGGATCACAAAGAGCTTTCGGTGTATCTCCTCAGAGGTAAGAGTAGTATTAGGGAGCTTTTGTGAACATATAAAGCCGAAGTTCCAAGGGAGCGAAGAATGTGGGCGCTTAACCTAGCCATGCGCAATGGTGGGAGACTCATAAAGGGACATTCCAGGATTGGGAGGAATGTCGCGAAATGATGATCCTACGGTTCAAACCCCCGGTTCACCTACGCATAGAGACTTTCCTTGGCTAAGGAGACCCGCGTAAGCACATGGTCGCATGGATGGAGGTCTGGTGCGAAAGGACCATGGACGAATGGGTCCACTTGTTTATTCATGCCTTGGGGCCAATCCCCACTGTGTGGTATCTGGATGCAGAACTACATCAGTGTACCCACCACTGGGAGACCATGAAGGACGATTTTGTGGGGATTTTCAGGTTGATAGGCGGAACTAAGGCACTAGACGAGGTCGTGCAGAATATAGATGCCCTAGTATTTGATGAATCACGACCACAGATGTAGTACGGGGCACCAGCTTGGGACACATAGACGCATGATATTGTTAACTGCCGCAATCTATCAATGGAAGAATGTGATGAAGACCCGCGAAATATCACTATCCCGGAATCAGAGGGAGAACGCGCAGTCACTGGACCTCCACTGCAGACTGTTGATGTGACCAAGCCTTTTAAGCTAAAAGAAGTCAACATTGGAACAAAAGAACACCCTACGCTAGCTAAAATTGCGGACTACTGGGATGATGATACTGTCGGAAAAGTCATTGAGCTTCTCACGGAGTACCAGGACCTGTTTCCTACGAAATTCTCAGAACTCAAGGGGATTACAGGGGACCTAGGGGTCATGCACATCACTTTAAAACTAGATGCGCGCCCTGTTAAGTAGCGACCTTACCGATTGAACCCCAAGTATAAGCAAAAAGTCAGGGAAGAAATTGACAAAATGATAGCCGTAGGTATCATCGAACCAGTAGAACAGTCAGATTGGGTAAGCTCTATGGTGGTCCAGGAGAAAAAGACTAAAGGAGAAATAAGAATTTGTGTTGACCTGCGCAAATTTAACGATGCCGACGTTCATGATCCCTTCCCTACGCCATTCTCTGACGAAATTCACGATAGTGTGGGAGGGCAGGAAGCGTACTCGTTCACTGACAGGTTCTCGGGCTACCATCAAATCAGGATCGCACCTAAAGATTGCAGCAAAACTACGTTTGCCACTGAATGGGGATCCTTCCAGTACACCGTTATGCCGTTTGGGCTCAAGAATGCTCCTGCCATTTTTTCGCGGGTGGTGGTCGCAGTATTCAAGGAATTCATCCACAAGTTCTTGGAGGTATATTTTGATGATGGGACAGTATTTAGGTTGGTCAAGAATCACGTCTCGAACCTACGCATGATGTTGGACGCCTGTAGAAAGCACCAGATTTCCCTGACTATTAAGAAGTGCATATTTTGCGTACCCTTTGGGATCTTGTTAGGCCACATAGTCTGTCGGCAGGGACTAATGGTGGATCCCGCCAAGGTAGTAGTTATTATCAACTTGGCAGTCCCTACAACTGAGAAACAACTGCGCTCTATTCTCGGGCACACAGGCTACTACAGAAACTTTATTCAAGGGTACGCACTGATCACGACACCCATGGAAAAACTGCTGAAGAAGGATGTATCATTTTTTGGGATGACGAGTGTCAGAAGAGCTTTGAGCTACTCAAGGAAAAGATGGTCTCTGCACCTATCCTTATATTTTTTGATTGGGCGAAGGTTTTCCATGTCCATGTCGACGCTTCAGGAATTGCCTGGGAGTTGTCCTTACGTAGCTCGGGGAAGGGGACATTGATCACCCGGTTGCATTTTCCAGTAGAAAACTCTCTAGTGCTGAGCGTAACTACTCCACTACTGAGCGCGAGGGGTTGGCCATGGTATATGCCCTGTAGAAATATTGACATTATATGTTGGGGGGGCACTTCAAGATGTTCACGGATCCCTCAGCTTTGAAGTACCTGGTGAATAAAGCCTATGTTGGGGGGGAAAATTTGCCGATGGTTATTCCTATTTCAAGAATACAACTTTGAGATCATCGTGAAGCCGGGGAAACTAAATGCTGGGCCAGACCACTTATCCCGAATTGAGAGTGGTGAGGAACCAACCAACCTAGAAGAAGGATTGCCCGATGCACAACTGTTTGCTATTAAGGTGGTTGATGCGCATTTCGCCGACATCATTCACTTCTTTACTACGGGGATGGCACCTGTAGAATATTCAGTACAACAGAGAAAAGAGCTAGTAACCGGCGCAACGGACTTTACCATCATTGTGGGTCACTTGTATAAGCTGGGAGCTGATGAGGTACTGCGAAGATACGTTCTGGAGCATGAAAGGTAGGCCATCTTGGCAAAAGCCCATGGCGGCGTAGCAGGAGGTCACTATGCAGGGAAAGCGACGGCGCAGAAGATCTTGAGAGCTAGGCTCTGGTGGCCCACACTGCATAGTGACTCTCATGACTATTGCAAAGACTGCGACACATGCCAGAGGACAGGAAGACCATCGCACAGAGACGAAATGCCCTTGCAGCCACATATGGCCTTGCAAGCGTTTGACAAATGGGCCATCGACTTCGTCGGGCCCATCAACCCACCAAGTAAGAAGACAAGTGCCCGCTACATCATCATTGCAACTGATTATGTAACCACATGGGCCGAAGCGCAAGCTGTGGAGGATTATATTGCAGACGCTGTTGCGCACTTTATTTTTGAACATATTCTAACCAGGTTTGGTTGCCCAAAGATCTTGATGAGCGATAGATGTATGCATTTTGTTGATGAAACAATACAGGCCTTGACTGAAGAATTTCGGATCCACCACGAAAAAAGTACCCCTTATCACCCACAGGCAAATGGAGCTGTAGAAGCTTTTAATAAAATCTTGGAACAAACGCTGACCAAGGTTTGTAATGTCAATCGAAGCGACTGGGACGTCCGCATCTCGTCAGTCCTCTGGGCCTATCGAACCAAATGCAAGAAGTTGACTTGGAAAACACCATTTCAGATGGTTTATGGAAAGGAAGCCATTATGCCCATGGAGTATATTGTTCCTAGCCTGCGCATCGCAGCGTTTACGAACATGGTGGAGCCTGATATCATGGAAGAACGCTTAGCGCAGCTAGTCGCCTTGGAAGAAGATCGATTCATTGCTAACTTTCATCAGCAAGTTCAAAAGGCCTAGGAAAAAGCATGGCATGACAGACATATTCGGCAAAAGAGCTTTTCAGAGGGAGAATTGGTCTTGCTCTACGATAGACAGTTTGCGAAGCACCCTGGGAAGCTCTGTCATTACTGTGTAGGTCCCTATATGGTAAAGGAAACCACTGATGGAGGAGTTGTCTAGTTAGCTACACTGTGCGGTGATATGGTACCAGGATATGTCAATGGCAGCCGGCTCAAACCATACCAAATCAAATGACTATATGGTCAGAGTCGCTGTATGGGGCGGAATACGCGCAGGCAGGAGGACAAACGCAGGCAGGCCCGTTGTAAGCGCAAGGGTCGATCGCAAGTTTGGAAGCTCGGAGAGGTGCGTTGGGAATCCAGGGATCGATCGCAGGTCAGGGAGCCTGGGGAGGTGCGCTAGGCACGTAGGGGTCATACACAGCGGCTAAAACTAGCTGTTGGAACAGTAAAATTGGGTAAAAAGTAGATTTTACCGTTGAAAGGAGCGGGCAGTCAGCAATTAATGAGGCGATTTCCGAAGATTTTTTACCGTTTGCTTGATGGTAAGTTTCAGATAAGCCTCACCTAACCGTTGGTCACTACCCAAAGCTATAAAAGCAGGAGGGTAGCTCAGAAGAGGGTTCCATGCATTCCGAACAACTTGTGCCTTGCAATTTCTTGTAGCTATTGTACTCTATTCATGTCTGGGCGTGCTAACCCCCTCTGATAGTAGCAACCCTGAGTTCATCTTCCACGCAAGAATGACTGCGTCCAATCTCGCTGAATCTTCACAGACCGTGGCCTCGACGGAGAAAGAATCTAATGAAGTATTGGAAGTCACCCCTGAAGTTGAAGAGGTTGTGTCCACACTAAGCAAGGGGAAGCAGGTGGATAAAAAGAAGGGTAAGGGGAAAGGCTAGGAGCAAGGGCAGGGGAGGACTGCAAAATGGGTTGGGGTGAAGCCACATACCTCCCCTCGAAACGTGAAATCCTTGCGAACGGTGCCCTAGGCACGTTCTCCTAACCCATCAAAGAGACCTCTGTCTGCTCAGGAAGAGGCCCGGATCGCTGAACCAATAAATTGGCTACCACACTATGTTCGGCCTCGTAGGCCCTCGGTGCGCACGCCTAAGAACCTCGATGGTATGCGCGCCTATCTGCAAATGCCACTGATTCTGGACAAGGTCTCCATAATTAGCGAATCCTTTGGAAAACTCCACTCGATAAAATTCGACGGCCATGACTTGGCCAACCTGGAGGCCTTCTCATAATTGGCACCTGAACTATATCTCGAAAGGGTATTGGAGGATGACGTGCTGAGGGTAGTCCCCATGTCGTGGCCAAGCGGGTTGGTTGGTTCCGAGTTATTAAACTTGCTGCGAATGGCTCACTTTGGCGACTATAATGTCACCGACCGAGTTGTGCGGCAGCTGCTAGCCCTGATCCACGACGACAGCTTATGGATCCAAGACCGCATCCCCATTGATGCTGCACTCATCCACCGTATTACTGGTCTCCCCATGGAGGGGTCAAATCCCATGGAGTGCGTCGGCAAGCACTATGAGCAACAAATCACCGATAAGGTGCGCGACGACTACCATGTGGAGCGGAATACTAGGGGGTTCATGATCAACACCATTGGCGACCCCGGCGCACGCATGGGTACCTTGTTGCTGGCATGTAAAATGATGTGCAAATGCCAGGTTGCGACCGTCCCCGCTTATGTAATTCAGTTGGCTGGCTGTTGCGAAAAAGAGGTTTGCTTCAACTGGTCCCAATTCCTGTGCAACGAATTTTTGGAGAACGTGCACGAGCCCCATGATCATGGAAGGGCATTCTGCTACACCTGGCTGCTGCTCCTCATCGTGTTGGTCGCATGGGAAGCCCTTGAGGACTCAGTCCTCCCTGAGCTTGAACCAGGCATGTGCGAGGGGGCGCGATACGCGAATTTATGGGATTTAAAGGATGAGCAACGCATTGAGGATAATAAAGTCTTTTGGGTCCTATTTCAGAGCGGGCTCATAGCAACAATCCACTCTCAACCACGCTTGTCACCGACAATCTACGACAAGTACATGAGCATCGCAGAATTCCAGGTCACGATGCACAATGTACAGATCCGGGGCCGTAAGGATCCAGCGTGGGTATCACTGCCATACGTGGTCGCCGACGAGGAAATCGACCGACTCGTTGCCACTTGGCCACCACACTGGAGACTGGGCTTCAAATCAGGCACGAATGACACTGCAGGTACAAGCACCGCCCTGAAAACCACCTCGCCTGATACCACCAAAAAGGCAGAAGTTCATGACAAGGAAGCCGAGAAGGATGCGGCGCTGGATTTGTAGCCGGACGTGGACATAGAGGATCTTGATGCGTAGGGGGCTAAGTCCCCGCGTTGTACGAAACTGACCGTCGACCCTCTCAAAGGCCAATGAAAGAAACGATGGGCTACAAGGCCCGGTAGGGAGATTGAAGTTACTTTGACGGAGGAAGACCTGGAGCAGATCGCAGATGCAGTCACCCTTGCTTTAGAAGATAGATGGCTTGTGTTGGAAGAGCAATAGAAGGCCGTAGTCACTGCACTCCAATTTGAGCTCCAAGCTTTGCAACTTAAAACCGATACCCTGCAAACAAGCATGATTCAGATGAGGCCGTGCCTAGCAACCAACAGTGAACTGATTGTCACAACTGAAAGCCGCTTCTGCCCCTTGCCAAGCGCAGAATTCGTCTTAAGCTTGCCTGCCTTATGTGCGCAAGTCCAGGCGAAGGGCAATTGGATTTGGTCCGGCTTTCGCATGAACCGCTGTAGGTCCTCCACGCATCCCTCTTCGAGGAGATCCAACACAGAGACCACCGGGTGCATCTACAACTTAGTGCAGCTGAGCAGACGATCATGGAAAAAACCGCCGAGGTGTCCCAGGCGCAGGCTGCATGCACCCTTGCCGCCACGCAGCAGACCGAGTTGGAACGTCTAATCAGTAGGCTCTGCGCAAATGTGAATGAGGATATTCCGGCCTCTGCCACCCCCCAGGCTAAGATTGAAGGACTAGTTGCAGCCATGAAGGCTTCTAGGACGAAGATTCAGAATGTCAAGACAGAGAGGGAGCAGCAGATTGTTGCCTTGCAGGCCAAATTGCAGCCGAAAACTCCCCTTGAGGTATGCGCCCAGCGAACTGCGCTGGTTACAGAAGCCACGAATGCTATTACTGCTGGGTGAAAATGTGAAGTTGGGAAACACTTTTTGCCTTTTTTTGACGTTGAAAATTGTAATTTTCTATGTTTTTCAACTTCAACTCCACTAAACTCATATTTTTATTGCAAATTATGCTTTGACATAAAAACAAGAATTGTAGAGAATTGTCTTACCTCCATACCCATATTTAAAAAAAAAAAAAATATTGACATATAGAGGGGTAAATTTCTTGTTTACTAACTGCATATACTTGAAATTTTGAGGCAAACATAAATAGTCACTTTATAATCCTTTACTTTTTTTAGGGAAGGTTATTCATTTTTTGGAAAAAAACCATAGCATCATAATCTGCATATATTGCACTAGTGCACAGACTATTTTTCGGTAATTTTCGGATTAAATCACTATTTTTTATTATTTTTTGAAATGGACGAAGACAAAAAAACAGTGATGTTTTAGTACATTTTATGATCCTTTGATTTTCTTTTCAATGTGATCGTCAATAAGAAAAATGAGAGTACCCTTTTGAAGTAGATAGGGAGAGGACGTGCACTATGATTTTTTTGAATTTTTTGGTGTCCTCATTTGAAAGTTATTGAATTTTCATTCAGTGCAATTTTTCGAACAATGAAATTCCATAGTGACATAGTTTAGTAAAAAATTAATAAAAAATTGAATTTTTTAATGAAACTCCATAAATCTCACATCATCAAAAACTAGATTTAGAGATGAATCTAATGGTACTTGGTCCGACATATAACATTTTGTTTTTGTAGGTGTTCTGTCCCTCCAAAGTTGCAGGTTCTTGAAAACTGCAGAATTTTCTGAGTTTTTCGTTGACCAGAAACTCTCGGCCGAGATAATGTCTCGGACGAGAAATTTCTAAAACTCTCGACCGAGAAATTTAGAACTCTTGACCGAGAGTTTAACCCACCTAAAGTTACATTTAACCGCGCGGGCAAACTCTCGGCTGAAAGTTTAAAAAAATCTTGGTCGAGAGTTTGCCCAATAAAACTCTCGGCCGAGAGTTTATAAAACTCTTGGTCGAGAGTTTGCCCAATAAAACTCTCGGCCGAGAGTTTTATTGAATGTTATATATAAAAGTTTTATAAAATGTTTCAATCAAAAGCCGACGCAATCTTTCGGTCGACAGTTTTCTCGCTCGAAAGATTAATTTCACACACAACTCCGAACCAAAGAAAATTGCGAAGGTGCGAGGGTCCGAAAATTGCAAAGGTCTGAATTCTTTTTCTGTAAAGGTGCGAATAGAGAGATTTAGACCTGAACTAGTTCCAACCTAAATTTGTTTTGATAATTTTAGTGCCTAAAACAATAGTCGAAGCTATTGTGACTGTTGAATGTGTAGTTTCTTGTGACTTGGGGCGAGAACCATGGTCGTAACAACTCTTATTGAATCTCAGGTATCATGGATTCCACTAGTTATCTTCTTGAGTTGTTGTGGCTCATTGGTTGATGGTCCAATGGGACTAGTCCCTAGGAACCTAACACTCAACACCTTGTGCCCTGTCATCGTAACCATACCCTTCACATGGAAGATATTGAAGTTCATAGTTCAGGCGAGTCTCCACATTGATGTGCAAGAGTCCAAGGTTAATGTCTCGAGACTACATTTCCAAGAGGATAAATCCCTAGTTGTCTATTACTAAGACCTCCATGGTTGGGGGCTATGACAATGGTATTTAAACAACTCTTATCACTTCTCAGAGGTCATAGGTCATTTCAACATAAAACTCCAAACGAAAATGTCAAAATTCAAGTCCCACGACAACAATTTTGAAATAATTCTACTTACACATCACCTACCATAGGTTTTGACATCTCGTTTACTACTACCACTAAGAACTTGTCACATGCCCACCTACTCATCTGATTTCCATGCGTCACTAGCTATTTATTTGGCCTATCAAAAGTGCTAAAATCACCTGTAATGTGTGAGCCCCTCAAGCTACCATGTGAACTTTTTCGGCCATGTCATCACGACTTCAACCTCTTACCCATGTCACTGCCACCTGACATCCATGTAAACAATGTTTTTGGATTTCCACATGTGTTAGGATTGTTGTTTTTTGGAGGGTTTTTGTTTCAATGCTTTATTGGGCTTTGGCCAATGTCCTGATGACCCAATCATCCGATGGAATTTGAGGCTATAGGTGCTAGCCGATGGGGTTTTTTGGCCAGGGGAAATGACCAAAGGTTGATCTATCTTACCAACCTTCTTCTAATTAGCTCTCCCTCTTGAGCCTGGCTTTTAGGGGTGACTGTCAATCTAGTGAGGGTGCTCCAATCTATTTTTTGTGCGCAAAATTTTTTTTGGCAAAAAAAAATAATTTCAAGTTTTTTGGGTGGGAAATATTTTTTGAAAGTTTTTGTGGGTGCAATTTTTTTTTTTGAAATGTTTTTGGGTGCATGCATGAAATATTTTTGCATAATGTCTCTATGAAGACATGGAGTATTTTTGCAATCTTGCAATCTATGAAAGCATGAAGTACTTAGTCTGAACTCTTTATGTTTTGTTAGGTATTTGGTCCAAATAGAATTGGATTTTAGGTTTCCAATTTTGTGAACATGGGAAACCAAAGGAATTGCATATCAAGGTACGATCAAAAAAGAAAAGATTTAAAGGATAAAAATGAGAGATTACAAAAAAAAAGGCGAGAGGAAAGGGAAAGATTAAGGCATGAAAGAAATGTGGAGGTAGAGCATCGTGAAATAGATGTAGAGGTACATGACAATGACGAGGAAATGAGAAATGTTGAGGAACTTGTCAACGAGAATATAATTGATATCGATGTCACTGGTGAGTCAATTTAGTTTCTTCAATTTGAATTTTGTATTTTTTTTTTAAAACGTTGTAGTTCAAAATAGTTTTAAAATTAAAAATATGTATACAGGTCAATTTCAAATTAGAAGTTTTAATATTGTTTTTTATGCAGGGACAACATCAGAACCACAAGAAGATACTACCACAAATGTCCAAGAGAATATTGATATTGATGTCACTGGTGAGTCAATAGTTTCTTCAATTTGAATAAATTGTATTTTTTTTTTTTAAACATTGTAGTTCAAAATATTTTTAAAATTAAAAATATGTATACAGATCAATTTCAAATTAGAAGTTTTAATATTGTTTTTTATGCAGAGACAACATCAGAACCGCAAGAAGATACTACCACAAATGTCCAAGAGAATATTGATATCGATGTCACTGGTGAGTCAATAGTTTCTTCAATTTGAATAAATTGTATTTTTTTTTTTAAACATTGTAGTTCAAAATAGTTTTAAAATTAAAAATATGTATATGTCAATTTCAAATTAGAAGTTTTAATATTGTTTTTTATGCAGGGACAATATCAGAACCACAAGAAGATACTACCACACATCCAATTTCACTGCAATTAATTGGAAGTTCCAAGAACGTTGTATACAACTACAAGTTTCTAGAAAATATGGATGCAACTAAAATTGAAGAATTGGGACCACCATTGGCTAAAAGGACAGTTCGAGATAAAGTAAAATCTGTATTGAAACATAATTTTGAAGGTTTATCTATCATAGCACAAGCTCAACTATTACGTGGACTTATAAAGCACAAATCTCTCAAAAATGCTGTGGAATTATTGGGCATTAAAAGTGAAAAAGAGGTTTTAGCAAATGAAATGGTAACAAAAAATGTGAAGAATAACATACCAATTGTCTAATGCAATTTTCCAGTGTACACTTGTTTATCATTTGATATAACAGCTTTGTTGCAGAGCAGATTTGTATGTGCTTTAATTGTAGTTGTTTCAAGGAAAGTTTGGCAGCTTGTTCATTCAATTCGCTATACCTGGGAGGTATTTACTGTTTATGACTTTAAAAAAAAACCAGATATCCTCAAAACTGTAGGAAGAAAACAGACTCTGTAAAAACAGTTATCAACTAAAAATAGAATGCCATTTCCATTGATCGCTCGGTCGTTCAAAAGTTCATATTGTCCAAAAGATCCAGTTTGCAATTGTAATGCTTTTTTGGAAAGTTTGTCATCCTGTTCATTCAATTCTCTATAGATATGCATGGAAGAGGTCCTTTCGAGATTTTCCTCTCAAGAGTGATGTCCCAAAGGATATGGTTGATTTTTAGAACATTTATCTCAACCTTTCCTCTCAAGAGTGATATCCCAAAGGATATGATTGACTTTTATAACATTTACCTCAGCTTTTTTGTTAGCCCATTCAATCACAAACTTAGAGTCACCTTATAACTTGCATCATTTTTACTCCAGATGACTAGCTGTGTATAATAGGAGATGCATAAACCTGTAAATTTAGCCTTGGTATTGGTACCTTGCCCAGGAGCATATTTGAGGAGGAAATGGTTATTTTGATTAACAATACTGTTCCAACACCACAATGCAGGAGATCTCCTTGTTTGGTGCTATCAAAGAAACCCTTGGAATGTCTTTGTGCAGATCTGGCATTATTCGAACCCGAAAAAGCCATTATTCTGGCATTATTCTGGGCCCCACTGTTCTCTTAGCCTTTCAAAGCCATTGACAGAGAAATGAGGGATTCGAAGGCAACCTTGCAAACCTAGCCCTGAAACTGCAACCCTATAAACAACACCCATTTGTTAGTGACAAGGTGACAGTTGCTGCCAGTGACAACACCCAGTGTGTAACTTTTGGAGATTATATATCCCAAAGCATTAAGAGTGCAATTATATCATGTAAATAATATATTAAAAATTTTGATAATATTTGGAGGTTGATTGCCAAAGAATAATCTATGGATCCATAACTATAATCATTCTACTCTTTCTAGTCAATATAATGTTGCTTGAAGTGTCAATGTCATGATGGTGACCAAAAAACTATCAATTCTTAGCTTCTTTACTGGTTCAGATTTGAATTTAAAATAAATGTGAAACTAGATCTAAAAGAGTCCTCTCTTTTAGCCAAATCGATTTCAATATCTTGAAAGTTTTGCTAAAATTAAACACTACAGTTATGTATCACTGAATTTATTCCCCAATAAGTTTGCAAGTGCAACAATACCAAAGAAAAAAAACAAGATGAGACTAGACAATTGTTTTGGAAAGGATAACAGTGTAATAGTTGTGGAAAAAATCATTTACATCTTCATCATGCTAGTACTACTATGGCAATGTAGAGTGTGGGAGTTTAGTCTCTCACAAGAAAATTAGAAGCAAGAAATACATACAAGATAAGACCATAGATGCTTAGGTATTTACCGTCCATGACCTGTAAAAAAAAGAAAACAAGAAATCGTTAAATTGTAGAAATGAAAATTACTATGTAAAAACAGTTGATGAAACTAAAAATGGAATTCCATTTCCATTGATCTCTTGGTCATCCCAAAGTTCTAGCTGGCAATTGTAGTTGTTTCAAGGAAAGTTTGGCAGCCTGTTCATTCAATTCGCTATACCTGGGAGGTATTTACTGTCTATGACTTTAAAAAAAAAAACTAGATATCCTCAAAACTGTAGGAATAAAACAGACTCTGTAAAAACAGTTATCAACTAAAAATAGAATGCCATTTCCATTGATCTCTCGGTCGTTCCAAAGTTCATCTTGTCCAAAAGATCCAGTTTGCAATTGTAATGCTTTTATGGAAAGTTTGTCAGCTTGTTCATTCAATTCTCTGTAGATATGCATGGAAGAGGTCCTTTTGAGATTTTCCTCTCAAGAGTGATGTCCCAAAGGATATGGTTGATTTTTAGAACATTTATCTCAGCCTTTCCTCTCAAGAGTGATATCCCAAAGGATATGATTGATTTTTAGAACATTTACCTCAGCTTTTTTGTTAGCCCAATCAATCCCAATCAATCACAAACTTAGAGTCACCTTAGAACTTGCATCTTTTTTACTCCAGATGACTAGCTGTGTATAATAGGAGATGCATAAACTTGTAAATTCAGCCTTGGTATTGGTACCTTGCCCAGGAGCATATTTGAGGAGGCAATGGTTATTTTGATTAACAATACTGCTCCAACACCACAATGCGGGGGATCTCCTTGTTTGGTGCTATCAAAGAAACCCTTGGAATGTCTTTTTTCAGATCTAGCATTATTCGAACCCGAATTTCTCATAGTCTATGTTTTAACGTCCTTGACTTACTTTTCAATGAGGCCACTTGTATCTTCGAGCGTAATAAACTTGTGAAGAATGGCTTGGTTCTGGACCCACCATATATATTGACAAATATGGCTGGACCCTTTTCTGTGAAGGATTTCAAGTATGGAGAACTCCAACACGAAACTGTTTCTTCTCCAGTATTAACTTCTTCAGAGGAGTTTTGTTTTGCTTTGTAATACTAAAATGGCAAGTTATGAGGATGGAAAGGCATAAAATCCTCACGTATGTACCCTTTTTGGTGTTTTAATGCACATTCCGGGGTATTAATTGATACAGGAAGAGTGTAACTAATGGGAATAGATGACAAACTGGAATTTGTGATATTGTATCTAGTCCTTAAGGCTCAGCAAGATCTGAAAAGACAGTATTATGTATATTCTGATTTCAACCTTTGAAATATCAAATTAAAGTATTTTGATGGAGAAAAAAATGTCTCATTACTTTCCATATCATAACACATGTACCCAAAATAAATTTAACTGGGAATTACTATTTGGAAAATACAAAAGGACTCATGTTGGAATTCCTTGCCCTTCAGCAGAAGCTAAGGTAAGGGGGAAAAACTGATTGAAGGCAGTTTCTAGACATAGATAACCATAAAGCTTGGCATCGCACCATTTTAATTTTTGTACGAGCAAGAAAATGGGGACTTCTCACATGAATATCATCCAGGCTATCCTTGAAAATTATAATGAGGTCGATCAAATGATAAATGAAGTTCACCATAGCTGAAGGAATGTTGAGGATCCGCCAAAACAACTTCATGAATGTCACAATCTAAAACATTCCTTAACCATGCGAAAATAAGAACTCTACATCATTGGTTGAATAATTTCTTATCCCTGCATAAATATTCCTCAGAAAAGCATAAACAGAGGCTACTCCAGGAAGAAGTCTCTGGATTCTAGAACATGACAATGACATGGAACAGAACTATAACACCCTGGGCTCCACTGTTCTCTTAGCCTTTCAAAGCCATTGACAAAGAGATGAGGGATTCGAAGGCCACCTTGCAAACCTAGCCCTGAAACTGCAACCCTATAAACAACACCCATTTGTTAGTGACAAGGTGACAGTCGCTGCCAGTGACAACACCCAGTGTGTAACTTTTGGAGATTATATATCCCAAAGCATTAAGAGTGCAATTATATCGTGTAAATAATATATTAAAAAGTTTGATAATATTTGGAGGTTGATTGCCAAAGAATAATCTATGGATCCATAACTATAATCCTTCTACTCTATCTAGTCAATATAATGTTGCTTGAAGTGTCAATGTCATGATGGTGACCAAAAAACTGTCAATTCTTAGCTTCTTTATTGGTTCAGATTTGAATTTAAAATAAATTTGAAACTAGATCTAAAAGAGTCCTATCTTTTAGCCAAATCGATTTCAATATCTTGAAAGTTTTGCTAAAATAGAACACTACAGTTATGTATCACTGAATTTATTCCCCAATAAGTTTGTAAGTGCAACAATACCAAAGAAAAAAAACAAGATGAGACTAGACAGTTGTTTTGGAAAGGATAATAGTGTAATAGTCGTGGAAAAAATCATTTACATATTCATCATGCTAGTACTACTATGGCAATGTAGAGTGTGGGAGTTTAGTCTCTCACAAGAAAATTAGAAGCAAGAAATACATACAAGATAAGACCATAGATGCTTAGGGAATTTAAAGCAATCAAAGATGAAAGTTTGCTTTTGCAAGAATATCTCTCAACCAAGACTAGAACAATAAAATTCCTTTGGACTTTGTCAACAGCCAGAAAACAAAGATATTATTAATATAAAATCTATCTCAATTAATCTTTGATTCTTTACACTAAAACAAAATGATGGGGATATTTAAGAAAGCTTTTGAAACAATGGCCATGTAAAATTTTACAACTAAAATGTTACATCAGATGGGAAACACCCACTTTTAAAATGTTCTACTTAGGAGAATGTTTCATTCAATCTTGTGTGCTAGATGTCAATTGAATTAACATTTTTCAACCGCTTGAACTATATTGTAACCACAACTGTTGTTAAAAAAATGAGAAACTTTGTGTAATTACAATGAATGTGGCATAAATTTGTGAATGTGCAAACACATTCACTATAATTGTGTCGTGTACCAGAACTCTATTATTAAAATCAAACAAGCAAAGAACTTCCCACCTGTACCACAGTACATTGATCACAAATTTGACATGAGTAAGATAACCTATAAAAACTACATGTTCTACTCGATTTGGTGTGGGATTTTTCTCTACGAGCCTCAAAGTCTCATCTCATCATCTAGTGCTCATCTTGAATATAATTTAATGCCGAGGACTAAGGAAATTGGACTTTTCTCCATCTTGAATTTGGCTACTACTATTCCAGGCTTATGTACATTTCTAGTTGCTTCCATTCCTTATTGTTGCCATGATGCCTTATTTTATGACCTGTTGGTCCATTTGTAAATCATGTAGGATCAACAACAATACTACTATGGCTGAAGTCTTTTCTTGAATTGACCGCAAGGTGGATTTTGGTTCCATTTTGTCAAATATGATTTGCAATCCCGAGTGGATGGAACTAATTGATGATGGAATTTATGATGATTGATTAAAGTGTTTGAAATGCACATGGTGGGTAACACCTTTCTAGTATATGAAGGACAATGTAAGCCTTAGACAATCTCATCTCCAAAGCTAGAGACATAAAATGAACACCTAGTTAGGTATAGGAAGATACCCCTTATACTATTGTCACCTTTATAAGAGTGACCATCTAGAAAAAATTTATTGGACATATTGAAAGTCATGATCTTCTTTTTTGCATAGGTTAGCTTCTAGACCAAGGCTGTAACAGAATATCCTCAAAATGTGAAGATTCTGGCTCATGTAAGAGTGATGTCTGTTTGAACTTTGCACCAATATAAATATTTGGTTATGTTGTGGGAAACACAAGTACATGGTTGGTACCATCACCAAAAACACAGTGAAATGTGGAAACACATATGATATGGCCTGGAAACATGTTCCCTAATTTGGAAAGTTGTTTCTTAGTTTGGAAATGTGAGATGAAATGCCATGTTATGATAGTGTTTTTCAATACGCTTATCATGCACTTCAAAATTTTCTTTGGATTTTATTGGGTGGACCCAACTTGGGTAATGCAAATGCTAATTCAAGGTGAAATTAGATGAGCAGTGGAGGCATATTAAAGAATACTCACCACCATCAGATAAGCAAGCTATAGGAGTTTTATGACATACAAATAAGTTGTAGTGATAGATGGGTATAGGAGGGAAAAGTTTGCCTAGAGAACTTGTCCACTTTCAAAGTGAGCTTTTTCCCTTGTGTACCCATCTGTCACTAGCTTATTTGTCTATCATAAACCTCCTGTCTTTATTGTGCGTTCTCGGGCCAATCAACCCCATTTTATTGCCTTCTTCTAGCCGACTTAGGACATGTGTTAAGAGTCTCTTTCATCCACATATCAACTCCTGCTTTAGATTTTCCGTGAACATCCATGCATTAGCACCACTACAAGAAAGCACATTGCCTTCAAATATTGGCACAAATTTGTAAAAGAATTATACTCGATTTCAACACAATAGAAAATGTATAATAAACAAGAAAAAAAACATATATTTTAGTCACCTTATTTGTGATACTCAACACTTGTCATAAATTAAAATGGATAATAATAAATATTAATATGAGGTTCATCACTACACAGATTTTTCAATCTGAATAAAAGAAATCCATATTGTACTGCCAAAACTCGATTTCCAAAATATATCAAATATTTTCAGTCTTGGTTTCTTCCAATTTTTTAGCAGTACAGATTACAGAGATAGCAAGGCTACGAACTATTTATTAGGCTTATAGCCAATTTTAAATTTCACTAATTACAGAAATAGCAAGGCTACGAACAGATTCCTCTTATTTGATCTCATTAGGCTTATAGCCAATTTTAAATCTCACTAATTTGTTCACTAAACCTTCATTTGTACAAATTTGGGAACCTTCAATAAATATTTCTAGCTGTATCATATTGTCAGCTGCCAAGCCTGATCACATTTAACTCTGTTTTCAATTTCTTAAGCTACTCAAACAATCTTAAAGCTTCCTCTCTTTCTTTGCATAAGGATTGTCGTTGTTCAATCTCAGCTTCAAACTCATTTTTCCTTGCTTCTAGTGTGGCCTTGTGATCATCAATGAGCTTTTGGATCTCCTCCTGCAATAACAACAAGATTATTATGGAATCCCATAAAAAATTAAAAAAATAAAACAGTATCTGAAATCAGAAGATAATTACAATAAAGAGCATGATACTAAAGTAAGAATAAGGAACTGGAGCTGCTGGATCCTGGACAAAGTGCTTGCGTTGATTAACAGTAAGCAAGGTAAAGTATTCTCCTATTAATCTTATTTCACATCAGAATACAATAAATGCATGATGCTACAATGCTTAAAATAAATGTTCCAATTTAATAAATCATCCACATATCATTTTTAGAAGAAACTCACATTCTCCATACTGACAAGTTTTTCTTGTAAGGCATACAACTCTTCTTCTTTCTCCTTAATAACAGTTTCTCCTTTAGCAACATCCTGCACAGGGGAGGAACAAGTCACCATTGACATAGTGAGTTGTGTCAAATTCAACATGCAAATTTAAATAAGAGTTGTGTCAAATTCAGCATGCATCGGTCAAGTTAATGTTGAATAGTCATGTACCTCACGTTTAAACCATTTTCTTTGATGAGGTGAGTTTGACTTTAAGTACAATCCCAACTTTGCAAACTCTCCTTTATATATATATATATATATATATATATATATATATATAGTGTTGTAATTGTAATCTTGTGATCAAAATCAAGGGTTTCTGATGCTTGTCATTAAATATTGAATACTTGCTGCATCCTTGAGTTATGCTAATGAAAGGTCCAATGGTCAACCTGACTTCTTGTAGTGATTCTTGTCACAAGGGAGGTTTGGTCTTCAGATACCTACAAAATTTCTTCCTTTAATGATGCTCACCACTTGTTATTCAAAGTAAGAAATTGATTCTTCTAGAAACTGAACAAGGATCGATAAGCATGATGCTAAGAAGATCAAATTGTGACTGTATATATGAATGCTGACACTATTGAAGGAACATGATTGTGAAGAAAATCAATACGACCCAAAATGATCAAGATCATTGATATTTTAGATGGAGGATATTGCAGCTACTCCACTACAACATCATTCTCGAATAGGATTCCTGACACCATATATAGGGGAATATTATTGTTTTGTATACAATGCAAAACTGAATGAATATAGACAATATGAATAGAGCAGAGAAGCCATATCTGAATTGATGGATGCACTTCCATATATTCATGTATTGTACCATAATTCATATACAAATGATGAAATTGAGGTCAAGCTTATACTATTGTAATAGAAATACCATATTGCAGCTGTTGCACAGTGAAATCCATACACAAATTTGAGAGTATATAGGAATGGGTTATACCCATTATTGCCAATATGGGAAACTCTACCAATGTAGAGTAATATGAGAAACACATATATGACTGAAGCAAGACAAATGTCATAATGCAAAAAATCATACTAAAGCATATACCATATGACATTATAGGCAAATCATACCAAGACCATAGCTATTTAACGAACATCCAATTATTTCAGAGGTGCAGTATCAAGAGTGAAGATCTGAGAGACTTCCTTGAAAAGTAAGCTTTTTTAACCCCGCTTCAAATCACTGTGAGTTTATGACCAACTATACTTCCCCTTATTTTGTTCAACTAGAAATTCAAAGCATGGCTGGAAGGGCTTTAAGGCTCCTCCTCAAGCCTCCTACAATTCACGTGTTTGTGACATCAAGGTCTTCATATATAACAAAATATGTACTTGATCTTAACTGCACTATACCTTAGGATGACTTCAGCCTAAGCTAGGCCTCAAAACAGACTTTTATGAGTTGCTGTAGAAGCAATCCCTTCTCTGTGGCCTAGAGCAGAATGATAATCTCCTTCTAGGATAATCTCACACATGTGGCTTAGACCTACAAGAAATACGCCCCTAAAACAGAGAGAAACTCCTTCCTCTATTTATTATGAAAATAAGTATATTATATGTAGCATCTCTAGGGCTTTTGTCTTTGTCTTGCGCTGCGCGCACGGCTTTATCGGGACACACGGCGCGGCGCCTCCGAGAGTCTGTGGCCTTTCGGAGAAGCCTTGTGACGCCTTAGGCGGGAGCGCGGCGCATCGAGTAGTCTCTGTTTTGGTCGGCCTCTCTTTTCACAAAGGAGTTCGGCCCTGTGTTTCCGTATGGGATCCTTGCTGTAGTCCTTTCATCGGATCTACGCCATGGATCAGGGATGCGGCCCTCTCCCGCCTTCTGATCTCGATGCCTTCAGATCTCTTGTCGCTGCAGCAGATAAACGGTCGACACCTGCCTCTCAGCAAAAGTTTGTTAAAAAGTTGGAAAATATCCCTACGGTGTCTCTGCCGGTGGAAGAAACTTGCAGAACAGTGTTAAACCTAGCCGAAAGAGGCCTCATCGGACATTTCACAAGGTTATGGCCATCCCCGAAAGCAGTAGAAGACTAGGTCAAACGAAACTGGATACCACTAGTTAAGGAAGGAATAAAAAGTCACTTCGTAGGCAAAGGGTTCTTCGTTTTCGTGTTTGATAGCGTGGAAGATAGAAGCCTGATCTTCAGAAACGGGCCATATTTCATGGGTCCCCAAGGGCTATATTTGAATAAATGGTCCCCAGAATTTGATCTAGCACAAGATGTGCCCACAGCTGTTCCTGTTTGGGTGCGTCTCCCGCACCTTCCCCTTCACTGTTGGAGTCAGAGCTCGCTGCAATCCATTGGAAATGCCCTTGGTAGATACATAGATCAGGCTCCGAGGAAGGATCAGTTCTCCTGCGCTCGCATTTGTGTAGAGGTAGATCTGGAAATCGGGCTACCTGAAGCCATCAAACTCTCGGTGGCGGATTGGACACACATACAAGAGCTCGATTATGAACAATTTCCCTTTAAATGTCGTCACTGCCATGAATATGGGCATTTTGCAAGATACTGTAAAAAAAAAAATGAGGAAGCATCAGAGAAAGAAAAAGGCGAACAATGGAAGCAAGCAAAGAAAACATCAAGTAGCAGGCAGAATACCAAAAACAAAGCCAAAGAGACAGGGACCAAAGTAGGGCAAGAAAGTGCAAGCAATCAAAACAATGGAAGCAGGGAAACCATTAGCATCGTGGAGGACAAAAACCCCTTTGAATCTCTCATTCCACCCTCAGATCCTCCAGAGGCAGAGCGGGAAGATCTTCCTCAGCTGAACAATACCGACACCCAAGAACCAGGTAACACTCCAAATCCGATCCCAAGTAACACTTCTTCTCCTTCATATGCTGACATTATTAAACAAAAGAAGAAGATCACAGAAAACGCGGGGTCATCTGATGATGAAACCTTCGAAAGGCCATCAAAAAGAGTTGGAAGAATATCAAACAAGGAAACCAGGGAAGAAGAGTCAGAAAGACAAAAAACCCTTGGCAGTCAAGCCACCATTGAGATGACCCTCGGGAGGAACACAAGACCAAGGGCCCCCAAGGGAGGAGGACCCACCCCAACATGTGGTAAATGATGCAGCTGGTCTCTTGGAACTGCAGGGGTTTGGGTAATCCCAATAAGGCATAGGCCATCAAAGATTTATTGAAAATGGAACCATGGACATTCTCATGCTCCAGGAGACAAAAATCGAAGGGGAGACCCTTCTAAATACTAGTAATATGAAATGGAAATTTGACTCTGGAAAGGTAGTCAGCGCTAGAGGCTCGGCTGGAGGAATAGGCACATTCTGGTCAAAAAACTCCTTTTCTTTAGAGAGATCCTTTGAGACTCAACATTGGATTTATACTGAACTGCGCCACACTGCAAGCAACCTCACCCTAGCTTTGTTTAACATGTACGTCCCTGTACACTATGATGAAAAGAAAGAGTGCTGGAAGTCACTCTCGGATTATATAGAGCTTCTCAATCCTATGAATATAGTCATAGGAGGTGATTTGAATATAATTCTAGATCCCAAAGAGAAGAGAGGAGGGACCTACTCAAGGGATCCTTTCCTCTACACAGTGGAAAACCTGATTCTTCAGTGGGACTTAGTAGACTTCAAGCTAGTGAAAGGATAATATACCTGGACCAGTAATAGAATAGGAGAAAACCACATATCAGCAAGGCTAGACAAATTCCTCATCAGCAGCTCTGTAATGATGGACAAAAGAATAGTTTTCACCAAGATTCTTCCAAAGCTCACCTCGGACCACAAACCAATTCTTGTATGCCTGAAAGAAGAAGAAGATTTAGGTCCTCTCCCCTTTCGCTTCAGTCCTCTCTGGGCTGGAAAAGAAGGGTTCTTTGAAACAGTCCAAACAACTTGGAGAATTGAAGTTTCAGGCTCCCCAAGCTTTGTGTGGGAGCAAAAAATGAAAAACGCAAAAAACCTAAAAGAATGGATAAAGAAATCTATGAAAACCCCCACCAGGCAGAGGAAAGAGGCAGTTCTTCAGCTGGAAGAAATCCAATTCGAAATGGAAGAAAAAGATATTTCTCCCATGGACTTAGACAAAGAAAAAACTGCTCAAAGGAAAACATACTGCTCCTTTAGAAGCGAAGAAGAGTATTGGCGTCTAAAGTCTCGCAGTCTGTGGCTTAAATCTGGGGATATGAACACCACATATTTTCATAGACAGTACAGGGCTCGTCTCTCCCGAAATCATATAACAGAAATTACCACTTCCAATGGACAGAAATGTAAAGGATTTGCCCAAGTTAAGGAAGCTGCAGTGAAGCATTTTCAGAATCTTCTTAGTGCAGAAAGGGATGGGAGTGAAGAGGACACATCAGAGTTCCTCACAAACATCCCAAAGCTAGTCAGCACAGAAGATAATGAATCACTTATGAGCCCAGTCACGGAAGAAGAGATTTCAAATATCGTTTGGTCCATGGAGCCAGACAAAGCACCTGGACCTGATGGATTTTCAGTTCACTTTTACAGAATTTGTTGGGAGATAATCAAATCTAATCTCCTCAGAATGATAAGTGGATTTATGAGGAAGGCAAAGGTTGGAGGCGGAATAAATTCCACCTTCCTCGCTCTAATCCCCAAGGAAGAAAACCCAGGCTCATTTGATAGATACAGGCCGATCTCACTCTGTAATTCATCCTACAAGATCGTGGCCAAACTTCTGGCGAACAGAATCAAACCTCTCCTGCAAAAACTCATTTCTCCAGCCCAAGGGGGATTTGTGAAAGGAAGACATATCCTGGACAACGTTATCCAAGTCCAAGAAGCCCTGCATTCCAGCCAAACATGCAAAGAACAAGGTATGCTTATAAAACTGGATATGTGTAATGCTTTTGATAGAGTTAATCGCTCTTTCCTGTACAGGGTACTCTCATCCTTCGGATTTAAACAGGACTTCATAAACCTAATCAAAGCTTGTATTGAGAATATCTGGATTGCCCCAATGGTAAATGGAAGACCAGCAGGTTTTTTTTAGCCACCAGGGGATTGAGGCAGGGCTGTCCTCTTTCTCCATTTCTCTACATTCTGATGGCATATTCCCTGAGCAGAAAGCTGACCCTGGAAAAACAAAAAGGCAACATTCCTGGGATCAGAATTGTGAAAGGAATTGCCCCAGTGAACCATGCGCTTTTCGCCGATGACTCTCTACTGCTCGGGGGCGCTTCTCCAAGAATTGCTAACTCCTTCAGAACCATTCTACAAAAAATTTGCAGTGTCTCTGGAGCGTTAATCAGTGAGAGGAAAAGCGCTGTTTATGGATGGAATATAGAGCAGCGCATAATTGAAAGAATAGCCAGCGATCTGGGCTTTAATGGATACGCAGACTGGGACAAAATAAAATATCTGGGCCTTCCAATAACGATGGGATCCAACAGAAACCACTTGTGGGAGGAGGTGATTTCGAAATTCAAAAAAAAGATTGCTGCGTGGGGTGGCTTTTGGCTCACCACAGGAGGCAAACTTACGCTAATCAGATCAGTTCTTTCGGCTCTGCCAACATTCCATGCCTCCTTAATGCTGGCTCCAAAACAAATCTCAGACCAAATCTCTAGTCTCATGCGCAATTTTCTGTGGAATGGTGGACGGGGAAATAGCAACAGATTTCATTTAATAAATTGGGAAACAGCGAAACGACCACTAGTGGAAGGCGGCCTTCAAATACATGATCCTCTGCAAGCTAACTTAGCGCTGGGCTGTAAATTACTGTGGCAGCTCTTTGCTGAGCCTAACCATCCAGTCAGTCAGATATTAAAGCTTAAATACCTCGAAAACCAGTCAATTAAATCCTTCATTCCGGAGAAAGCTCCAAAAGGAACGCAGGCTTGGAAGCTGTGCAGCAAAGGCATTGAATTTTTCAGATCATATTTGTATAGAATACCTGGGAATGGCAAAAATACATCGCTATGGAGAGATAGAGTCATGGGTCATCCCCCTCTATCAGCAAATAATGAAATCTCAGAGCTAAGAGCTTGGTTATACACAAAAGGAATCCGGAAAATTGAGGATATTTCAGGTTGGGATAGTAAAGGAAATTGGCAGCGCTGGATTCTTCCTAGAATACCAGCGCATCTAAAAACCCAGTTAAATGCTCTTATAGATGCAATTTCAGATTTTGCTCCAGTACATATAGACGAGGTAGACTCATGGGGATGGGGTAAGACGGGGGTGTACACAGCAAGACAAGGGTATTTACAGATGCAAAGTAAAAAAGATTCGCCACATCCGGAATCAGTGTGGAAAAAGGTCTGGGATAGCTTCAGCATCCCCAAGATCAATTTCTTCTTTTGGACTCTGTTCCATAACAAAATCCTGACTGGAGAAAATTTGTGCAGAAGGAAAATAGCAGGTCCACACCGATGTGCTCTCTGCATAAACGCATTGGAAACCTCAGAACACATGTTTATTAATTGTGAGTATGCGAAAAAGGCCTGGTCTAACTTCCTGACTGGACTGAATGTTAGACCCCTAGCACAATGTTCGATTGCAGACATGTTCTCTTCTTGGAAAGCCAGTTATCCTCTCAATATCGCCGACAAATCTCTATGGCACAAGGTGTGGATTGCTGCCCCTAAATATGTCTGCTGGAAGTTATGGCTAGCCCGGAACGAAACCATCTTTAACCATAATGAAATGCCTGCAGAAAAAGTAGCGGAACAGGCAAAGCAACTCCTTTTAGAAACTTTGAACCATTCTACAGTCAAAGATGATAACTCCCTCCGAAATGAAGAAAGGGCATGGCTGGATGCCTTCTCCTTCAAGTCCAAATCTCCAGCAATAACACGTCCAATCCATAAGGAAAAATGGCAGATTCGAGATACTGTGGACAGTTTTCAGCAGTGGTGGAAATCCCAGGGCAAGTGCACTATCTTCTTCGACGGTGCCTCAAAAGGCAATCCAGGTAGGTCAGGAGCAGGAGGGGTGATCTTCTATCCGAATGGGGAAACAGACGACTTCAACTGGGGACTTGGACAGAAAACCAATAATCAGGCAGAAACTCTCAGTCTTTTGAAAGCTTGTCAATTGGCCAGGAAAGAAAATCCAAGTGAAATCTTAATCTTTGGAGATTCAGAATTGCTGATCAAATCATTAATAAGCAAGAAAGGGTTCAAGGATCCAGCGCTAAACAAACAACTCTCAAGAGTGAACAGAATTTTGAAGGATTTCTCTTCGGTTCAAATTTTCCACATCCTCAGAGAATTAAACAATGAAGCGGACAGATTGGCAAATATAGGATGTACTCTAGAAAATGGAATGATCAGTATAAATGCAGGAGCTTCAAACATAGCAATTATTCCCTAACCGGAAAAGAAGCCCAAGTAAAATCATCGAATTGTAATGGTTGATTAGGCTTCGCCCAACCTGTCTTTTTCAATAAAACATATCCGTTTCAGTTTAAAAAAAATAAGTATATTATATGGATGATATATAAAAAATTAAAATAGGATGTCTTAGGTATCAATGGGAATGGGATGGAAATCCTTGGCACTCAAATAATACATTAAAATATCAGAAATTCTAGTGAATGTGGTAGTCATTAATTTTTATTAATAGGACAAAAAATCCATGGACATTATTCAAATGAATTCAATAGCACACAAGAATACATATTGGAAAATCTTCACATGAATCCCTATGGTTCATATGTAAACTATAAAGATTGGATAACCTTGAATTCAAAGCAAGACACTCCTTAATACTAAATAGGTTGGTAATAAATTTCCAAAGCATCTTAAAGTAAATACCTTACTCAATCTTGATGATAAACCAATGCGGGAAATATAAAAATAGCAATTATTTGAAATCAGTCACTGCCTTGCATTGTATTCAAATATAATCAAAGAAACAATGTTGACTATAAACCTTGAACATTGATCTTGATAACTGAATAAAGTTATCCATAACTTCATAGACAATTGGGAAAAATTTCTTGATTGAATAAGAAAAGATACAAAAACTAGGATACAAATTCTACAAAAAAGGCAGGTGAATCTCCTCGTACACTCTCAGATATTTTTTGAATACCATAGCAACGAAGAAAGGGTAAGAGGTTACCATGGTTTAATGTAGAGTCTCGGACCCAGAGACTACGGGATCTCCTTGAGGCTCAGTCTGCATCATGTCAATATCCTCTGTACCCTGAAAAGTAGAAACCAAAGTTAACAGTCAAGTTTACGAAAAGAAATATAATAAACACTATAAATATGCTTAACGAAAAGTATCAATACCTGTGTCACGACTGGAACCTCAGAAGGAATAATCTCTTCAAGCAACCCTTCATGTGTATCACTAACCTGAAAATTCCATAATGTTAAGACTCGTACCAATAAATTTGTGACATAAATTCAATTTCAATTTGACATACAAAAATATAGATAGATAGTAATGAGTAATGGCTGTGGCACCTGTACATGATCGTGTCCACGATCTACAGAATGAGCACGAGGGGAAAGGCAATGTTGTTCTAGGAATGTTGTAAACTGCATAAGTTAAATAAATATATTGGCGTCAATTTTTTGAGACTAAATGTATATATACACCAAAAAAACATGTTAGATCAAAACCTGTTTGTACATACCTCGCCCATGGTGTGCATTTGTATTGTCCTGGATTGCTCATAGAGGTCTCTACATGAGGCTGCATACTCAATAAGCTCATCTCGCTCCATCTCCCTCAACACATCATCTGGGACACTCACAAATGGACGCCCTCCTGCACTAGATGAAGGTTGGCTCGTCCCTAAGTCGACTTCCACCCCTCCTAAAGAAGCTGCAATATGTTCTTGTATCTTATCCCTCATTTTTGATGCAGCACTGGAGATAAGGGCTAACTCCTCTGGAAGTGTAACTACTCTAGGTGGTCGAGCTGCTAAACGAGGTGTTGGAGGCCTAAACCCAACATCTCGCATAGCATCAGGTCATTCATATGTACGACCTTTTCCAGCTCCATAGAATTTGGACCCAGTATCTGTATAGTTAGGGTCCATGTGCTCTCGGAATTGAGCAAACAACATTCTAACAAAATATTGCGGCACCTCATCATTATTTGGGAACTTCCCGTATGCATACAGGAACTTCTCATAAATATGGGGTGCAATAATAGGATCATTGAATCTTGCAATCTTCAGACGTTTTTTGTCTTTAGGCCGCAAGTCAAATAGTGACAAGGCCATTTCTTTAGTGACCTTACTTTTGACTTCATTGTAGGAGTGGATACCAATCACTGATGCTCTCCTCCTACGCATCATGTCAAAAAAAACTTGGGTTGATGGTCCAACCCCATGATAAGTCTCTATCAAACTCTCCAAATTGTGCAAAACAATTTGGAGACAATTTCGACTAGGGGCAGAGAGATTGCAACTTTGCAATTCATTGCGCAATCTCGTGGAATGCTCCCTCATCCCATCAACAGTAAGTAAGGAGATGGTATCTTCCCAAGGCATCTGCTCAGGAATATCACCGGGATGGGTGTAAAGGGGATCATAGCTCGGATTTTGAGCAAACTCATGAACCCTACGACCTCTACCCCTAGGAGGGCGACCACCACCACCTGTAACATGTTAAATTATTGCACATATTAAAAATTAAATAATTTATAAGGAAAATTTGTATTTAAAAAACTTGTTTGGTAATTTGAAAATACCTGTTGGAAAAACTATCTCTTCCTCTTCGTTCATACTATGGTCCCCTGACGAGGAATGAACGTGTCTATGACCAACTGTACAAAACATTAAATTGTTAGAATTTGGGTACATGAGTACCACAATAAGTTTGAAATTAAACATACATCAAACAATAAATTTTCATTTAGATTTTACTTGGAGAAGTATCCAATTGTGGGGTGAATCCCACAGGCTGAGACATTGTTCTCCTTTGCCCCTCACCAGCAATAAGGCCAACCCCAACTCCAACATTTGCACCTATGGAGCATAATATTTTCACATTAAACACGTCATTTGGAAAAAAAATTCACTTGTTCAACATTGAATATAACGTAAAATTGAACATTTTAACTAGCAATTGATCTAATGTGTACCTATGCCGTGTATAAGACCCTCATTCATACCATGGTCCCCTGGCGAGGAATGAATGTGTCTATAACCCACTATACAAAACATTAAATTGTTAGAATTTGGGTACATGAGTACCACAATAAGTTTGAAATTAAACATACATCAAACAATAAATTTTCATTTAGATTTTACCTGGAGAAGTATCCAATTGTGGGATGAATCCCACAGGCTGAGACATTGTTCTCCTTTACCCCTCACCAGCAATAGGGTGAATGGGAACATGTCCTTGGGGCGCCTCTTGTTCGATTCCCTGACTGGGTGAACGAGTTGGACGAGTGCGTCCACCTGTGCAGGACAAAAAAAATTCACATTAATCAATTTTTCACAACGAACAATAAATATAACCTACTTGAAAACATGACATAACTAAACAACCAATGTACCTGATAATCCTCCTCTCATGGAGACGTCTCTGTAGGGCTCCCCTGATGCCATGGAGGGGTCTCTGTAGGGCTCGCCTGCCCCTCATAAACAAATTAAAAAACAAATTATCAATCGACAGTTGAATGTCATCAACCAATGGATAACAAGTACTATATAGGTACTATGTGTGAACGCATAGGCATGTTGAAAAGTATAACTAGATCGGTCTTCATGTTGACTATGTAATTATATTCTTATGTAAAGAAGAAGTCAAAGTAATATTATCTAAAGACTAGGAACCAAGCTTTCCTAGGACTAGTACAGAAGAGTGCAAAAAAGAAGGCTTTATCATCATTACAACCAAGATCTAATCCTTACCCTTGAAGAAGATCATTCAAAGAGAAATCACCAACACATCTTTTCTCCACCATCGAAGAAATCAAGATGAAGACTTTATCTTCACTTATCAATTAAATATTTTCATTCTATAATCAAATTTTGTTTAAATGACTTTGTTTTGGCAGGGAGATCTATAAGCTGGTTGGGTTACCAAGATTCCTTGCATGAGGAGAATAGTCACAGTCCTCGAAGAAAGTAAGGTTAAATGTCACTTGGACCAGATTTATACAAAATTGAGGTATCAAAGAATGAAGGGATATCTTCATAAGATCTTAACTGTGAGATATGCAAACGACGATAAGGTGGACAACGTAACAAGGAGAGAGATTCTATAGAAATGTAGCCATAATTTTCAAGGTTCCTCCTCTAACTCTATAATTGTTATGGAACACTTTAGACCTCTTGTTTAAAAAATGGCCATTTCGGCTTTCAGGCCGGGCTGCAGTCGAGAAAGCCAGAGCCATTAAGGAACATTGGTCCAGGCCGGGTAGAAAACCGGCCCGGGTTGGCGGTTTATTCACCAGAACCGGCGGTTTTTATAACAGCTCGGCAGAAAATACAAACAATGGGTCAACCGAGTAGGGCTTGATCGACCGGTAGGCTTGGGTCAACCGAGGGCCGAGCCAAAACAATAGGCCCAGGTGGGCCCAAAACACGATTTTGGGGACTTCAAACTCGATTTTAATTCGTAGGGTTTTTAGGATTTTACGAAGAGTTGTGGAGTTGGGGCTTGACTTCATGGTAATGTTAAATTCTTAAAGTAAAAGTGGCATTCTCCTTAATCTTCATTTTCATCCTTTTACTTAAATTTTTAACATTACCATGAAATGACTCAGGATGTTTGAGAGTGGTTCCAACCTCATTGGATTTCATATGGAGAAAGTAGAATTTTAGATCTCATTCAAAATCCAGCAGACTTATCAGTTTTTCAGGATTTCGGGATTGGGTTATTGCAATGTTTCCATCGAATTTTGTCATGTATTAGGGTATGGAACTCGTATTTAATCAAGAGCACCAATCCCTCTATGTACCTTGATGACACGATGTTAGTGACAATGACCAAGAACAATATGTGATCATAAAAGCATGAGATACAATATAGGGTTTTAATACACTAATGGAGGATGGAATTCAAAACATCATCCTCATCTAAATACCCTAGAATCCACAAACCCTAAAAATTAGGGTTTCATATGTGAGCTAGTGTTTTCCATGAGCCATCTAGGGTTCTTATTCAAATTAAACCCTCCATCAAAAGAGCCTTAAAACAAATAAAAATAAATAAATGCATTACACATACTATGAGAGAGACCATACCCCTGATTTTACGTTCATACAAGTTGCTACAGGGATTTGCTTCAAAGTGCCTTGCACTTCTTCTGTTTGTCAGACTTTCAAGGGCACTATCATCTTTATCCAAAGGTGCCAACATAGAGGAGCTACATACTTTTCTTAGATGAACTTCCTTTGCTTCAACTGTTAGACAAAAATAGAATCACATGAAGGGTTGCCACTAAACCTTCTTAAAATCACATCAGCTGCTAGATAATGAGCAGCTTAGTCAACAATATGACATCATGGAGGGCTTTTACTATTCTTCAAAAATCATTTTCAAATTGATGTCTAAAGAGACCATCCCTTCTCATAAGTGCATTTTGTATTTTCATTGACTTCAAGGCACCTTTTATGAATGCTTCAAAGACATGAATATATATTAATTATTGATTTACAAGTCGGCTTTGATGGAACTAGCTTATAATACTTGTGTGTGTGTGTGTGAGAGAGATTGTAACAATGATAAGGACTCAGCCTCTTCTTCTATACACAAAATAGGGTTCCTTGATTTTACTGATATAGATGACAAAGGATGCCCGCTAATTGTCTTTTTAAGGCTACAATTCATACCTTGCAAACGTATGTATACAAGATCTCGGCTTCCTTAAATTATGGAGGGCCTTAGAACTGTCCTTTATAATGATGTGCCTCTAATTCTAGGACAAGTCCTCCTCACGATCATTGATAGGATACCACCCTTCTAGTTGTAAATGAAGTCACCTTTTAAGTCCTCATAGTCCAGTGACCACAATGTCAAATGCCGAATTTTTCTTTAGATTAGGGAATTTAACTTTCTTTGGAACAATGAGAATAACAAATTCATAACAAGGATGCACTGTCAAGAGAAATAGAAGAAAAATACCCTTCAATTCTACTTGAGCAAAGAAGTCCTCCATAATTGCTTCAAACGAGGGGCAGAAATACCTTGTTTATACTTAGAATCAAGCCTTCAAAGTAATGTACAAAGATGCCGTAAATTGATCCACGTTAAATTCTCAACGTAGATAGGGAACTTAATAACTCGGTCTGAAGGCTATTGTGGCTCAATTGCAAATGCTTTCTTATTTGAAGAAAAACACAATGAAACCCTCTTCAATCAGGTCACAGAACTTAACACTGTAGGTTTAATCCACGGTTCTTTACATGCTTTGAATTACCACAGGCCTTCTAGAGGGTTGATGTCTTGTTGAAAGGAGTCACCTGTGACATTGGTTATGTTTTTTGTTTTGATCTCTATATCATCATCCTGTATTGGACAGTGCACTGGGTGCAATTTTGATATAATGGATATATTCATGAGCCTACTTTGATCATATGTTGTTTTTTGTGACTTATCTATATTGTAATGCTTTGTGTTTGGAAACATGAATAAAAATCTTTAAATTTATGTTTTTGTACAAAAAAATTAATATTTAGTGTATTTTTTACAAAAACCGAGTCATTGAAACCGAGTCGACCAAGTCATTACCGATTCGGAGTCATTACCGAGTCATTAGCTCGGCCTGGTAGCTGACCGATTCCGTTTTTTAAAACATTGCTTTAGACATGTTTCTCCCATTCATGAAAAGCATCCCACAACTTCACTTTCAATTCCACAAACAAGAGAGTATTGTTGGTTTTATTCCACCTTCCTCCACCACTACTAGTTGCACTCAACACACCATTGAAACCATTTGAATAAGTACAAGGAATATGCTTATGAGTACATGGCACCACATGGCACCATTTTATTGAACTTCATGAGGGTTGCAAGCAGATGACTCATACTTCAAGCACCAAGCTTCAGATTTATAGCTGATTTATTTTTCCAAACCTTATATTCATCATTGTAGTGTGATTATACTTCAATTCTGTGACTTATCTTTGGACACATGACATTAGATTAGATTCTACTTTTGAGTACAATGCCTTTCCTAATGATTAAAGTGATAGATTTCATGCAATAAGGTCTCCAAGGTAACAGGAAAAACAGCTAGCAAATCTCTCTCAGAATTCCCACTGTATCACAAAGATATACCATGACTGGGGCTTCACTACTTCAACTCAAAAGTTGTAACAAAGACAAAAGAAAATAAAACCGACTTGTTCAATCTCCTGAGATTACTTGGTATCCGAGCTAGATTATGGTGAAAGAGCAGCCTTGAAGTCAAAATCATTTGGCCTAGTTCAAGAACACTTTTCATATGAAGGGTGAAATCATCTATTGTTACAGTCGCTGCCAGTGACAACACCCAGTGTGTAACTTTTGGAGATTATATATCCCAAAGCATTAAGAGTGCAATTATATCGTGTAAATAATATATTAAAAAGTTTGATAATATTTGGAGGTTGATTGCCAAAGAATAATCTATGGACCCATAACTATAATCCTTCTACTCTATCTAGTCAATATAATGTTGCTTGAAGTGTCAATGTCATGATGGTGACCAAAAAACTGTCAATTCTTAGCTTCTTTATTGGTTCAGATTTGAATTTAAAATAAATGTGAAACTAGATCTAAAAGAGTCCTCTCTTTTAGCCAAATCGATTTCAATATCTTGAAAGTTTTGCTAAAATAGAACACTACAGTTATGTATCACTGAATTTATTCCCCAATAAGTTTGCAAGTGCAACAATACCAAAGAAAAAAAACAAGATGAGACTAGACAGTTGTTTTGGAAAGGATAACAGTGTAATAGTCGTGGAAAAAATCATTTACATCTTCATCATGCTAGTACTACTATGGCAATGTAGAGTGTGGGAGTTTAGTCTCTCACAAGAAAATTAGAAGCAAGAAATACATACAAGATAAGACCATAGATGCTATGGTGACCAAAAAACTGTCAATTCTTAACTTCTTTACTGGTTCAGATTTGAATTTAAAATAAATGTGAAACTAGATCTAAAAGAGTCCTCTCTTTTAGCCAAATTGATTTCAATATCTTGAAATTTTTGCTAAAATAGAACACTACAGTTATGTATCACTGAATTTATTCCCCAATAAGTTTGCAAGTGCAACAATACCAAAGAAAAAAAACAAGATGAGACTAGACAGTTGTTTTGGAAAGGATAACAGTGTAATAGTCGTGGAAAAAATCATTTACATCTTCATCATGCTAGTACTAATATGGCAATGTAGAGTGTGGGAGTTTAGTCTCTCACAAGAAAATTAGAAGCAAGAAATACATACAAGATAAGACCATAGATGCTTAGGGAATTTAAAGCAATCAAAGATGAAAGTTTATTTTTCTTTTGCAAGAATATCTCTCAACCAAGACTAGAACAATAAAATTCCTTTGGACTTTGTCAACAGCCAGAAAACAAAGATATTATTAATATAAAATCTATCTCAATTAATCTTTGATTCTTTACACTAAAACAAAATGATGGGGATATTTAAGAAAGCTTTTGAAACAATGGCCATGTAAAATTTTACAACTAAAATGTTACATCAGATGGGAAACACCCACTTTTAAAATGTTCTACTTAAGAGAACGTTTGATTCAATCTTGTGTGCTAGATGTCAATTGAATTAACATTTTTCAACTGCTTGAACTATATTGTAACCACAACTGTTGTTAAAAAAATGAGAAACTTTGTGTAATTACAGTGAATGTGGCATAAAATTGTGAATGTGCAAACACATTCACTATAATTGTGTCGTGTACCAGAACTCTATTATTAAAATCAAACAAGCAAAGAACTTCCCACCTGTACCATAGTACATTGATCACAAATTTGACATGAGTAAGATAACCTATAACAACTACATGTTCTACTCGATTTGGTGTGGGATTTTTCTCTACGAGCCTCAAAGTCTCATCTCATCATCTAGTGCTCATCTTGAATATAATTTAATGCCGAGGACTAAGGAAATTGGAATTTTCTCCATCTTGAATTTGGCTACTACTATTCCAGGCTTCTGTACATTTATAGTTGCTTCCATT